>VMDR010000538.1:0-212836 GCA_007922815.1 Macrotus californicus
GTTATAGTTGTCTGCATTTTCCCCCCACCAGTCCCCCCCCCCACCCCAGCCAATCCTTCCTCCCTCCCTTGCTCCCACCCTCCCCCTTGGTTATGTCCATGTGTTCTTTATAGTGGTTCCTGGAAACCCTTTCCCCCCACTGTCCCCTCCCCCAGAGGCTTCTTTTTGAATATTTGCTTGAAGTTAATCTGTGGAAATCCTAAATTCAAGTTCCTTTTTTCAAGAGACGATTTGCTTTTAAAACTTCTGCTGGGAACCTGGGGACCACTTGACCCCCCTTTGAGGGGCCACAGTAACTGGAGCTGCCTAAATCAATCTTCCCGCTAGTCCCTTCCACTCACAGTGAGTTTGGACCCTTGTCCTACCACGAGGGTAATCATTGGCTCCGAGGGAAACCCTGACCTTCTTGCTTGTGTGCAGCTCACATTTCAGAGTAGGTCCCTTTATTCTTTCATTTGTCACTTGTGCGTGTGAAGCTCTTTTGGTACATGTGGGTCTGTGTGTGTCTCTGAGACTCCCCTTAGTCCAGTGAACCCAGCAATGATGTGAACGTAGGTAGCTGTCCTCAATCCAGGATTTTTTGCATGATAGACAGGATGCCTTCCAAACGTCTTCCCTGCCGCCTGGCTGCAAGTGGAAGCCTCTGTCACCTGTCTCTTCTCTCCTCCAGTGGGTGGTTGTGCGCAGGACCGCCGCTCCAGCTCTAGGGCCGCATGTAGAGTCCCATTAATCCCACCTGCCTCTTTGCGTGTGTGGCACGAGGTCAGCATTCTCAGGTAAATTCTAGGAGGGACAACCTTGCCCTCAGTGACAGCCTCCAGGTCTGAAGTGTCGGTGCCAGAGAGGACCCTAGTGCCCAGGTGAACGGTGGAGGTGCCGTCGCGTGCCAACTGGGCCGTGATGGAACAAACAGAGATGTGGCATAGAAAGCAGCAGAGTGGCTGTGTCCAACCAGGGGCTGTGCCCTAACTTGTTGGTTGCAGGCATTGCTCATTCTCGGCCTAAACTAATGTGATCTCTCACCTCGCTTTGATGAGAGAATGAATACCAGGTGTTCATTTGAAAGTACTGAAACGTGGTTTTGTGGCAGCCTAGCAAAATCAGGTGGCTTTAATTCATGCTTACGTGATAACTTGGAGTGTTGCTCCTTATAAATTCAGTTAGACTGAAAAACTGCAGGCATTTCAAACGGAGTCTGCATCCATCTTCATGAAGGCCATTGGCAGGGGTGGTTAGCAGTTCACCTTCTGACGTGTTTGGGGCGGCTGGGCTCTCCCTCCACGCACGGACCCTCACAATGACTGCCCCTACAGGGGAGGTTCTGACACCAAGTCCGTGCAGCCGGCTGGCACCAACGTGCACGACGTGGCATCCTTATTAATAACTGAAGGTGCTTGTCACTTCTCGCTGAGTTTGTGCCTAATTTATGGATTATGGGCCTGTCCTAAAATCTCAGGGAAAGTTCATTTTTATCAAGTGAGAAAGGGATATGTTTATGTTTTAATTTGAACTCCCTGAAGTTACATCTGTGTATCTGTTTTCATCCAGAAATATTGTCAGTGGGTGTCTTAGTTTCCTGTCTTTATTGTCACAAACTTTCTTCTCCAAGGGGGGTGTTTTAAATTCCTGCTTGAATCATCTCTGAGAAATAGCTGGGCCACCTTGGGCGAGTCACTGGGTTCCCCAAGTGTCTGCTTGACCCAAGGTGCGGGTTTTGGAAGTGCTGTTGGCGCGCAGTGTGTGTCTAGGGGTGTCAGAGACCGTGTGGCACAGCGTCGATGCGTGGGCCGTGGAAGTGACTTTCTTTTCTCCTTTAATGCCTGCGATGTCTTTAAGAGGAACGTCTCAGTTTGGTTCCCTCCTTCGTCCAGTACCTCTCGTAATAGTGTGGAGCTGAAATGTTATATCCCTGCTTTCATTCCCGTGTGTTTTTCCCACTCCCCACCCCAAACTTATTATTTGAAATTTGTTCAAACCTGTGGAAAGACCAGGGAGAAAAAAACTCAAGAAACACCATACGCCTTTCACCTCGATTCACTGAGAATTAGATTTTTGCACCACTTGCCTGATCTCTCACTCCCTTGCTCTCCTGGTTCTCTCCCTCTCCGTGCGGGTTCAGGGAGGTATCATTTTCTGCTTAACTGAGGCGGTGAAGTCAGTCATAAGCCCATGTTCCCGAGAGGTAAGGGTTCAGAACTGAATGGGCTTTTCTAAAAGCCTAGCGTAGCCCAGTTCACTCTTCCAAGCGGGGTGGTTCGCTCCGAAACTGTTTTATGCTAATTCAGTGTCCTCGCTCCTGAACTGATTTTTAGATTTTGCAGTAGTTACCCAAAACAACAAAGGCAAAGAGGGCTATTAAACGAGACTTTCATTTTCACTGGCTTTCGTGACAGTTGGTAGCTGCCTCTACGATTAATGACATTAGCCAAGTTTCAAATTCGGTGACACCTCAGAGGAATCCTTAACCAGCCCCTGCTAGGTTACCCAAGACAGAGCCAAGAAATAGGAAGTCTGCAGAAAATAGATATGACAGAAGCCATTCCCCGAAGCCCAGGGGCCGTGTTTATAGGCAAGCCCCTGAAGAATTGCTCCCTCAAGGGCCTCTTTGCTCTTACTATATGCTGCCTTCCCCATGTCTCCTGAGCCAGAGCAGAGAGAAGGCATCGCTGCTCAGGGTAAGCATGTTGTGGCAGGGAGCAGTCCCACGAGGGTGGAGACCGAGTCGGAATCCCCCTGTACCCATGAGAACTGTCATACGTGCTCGGGGCTTTTCATTTTGATCACCCTGCACTGTGAGGGGCAGGGGGGCGTGCTCTGAAGGTCACTAAGAAACACTGCTGGTGTGTGAACTAATGTCTGTCTGTCTTGCCAGCCAGGTTCTTTCTATAAGGACCAGGGGCGGGGGGGATGGAGGGAGGTGGCACGGCTCTGGGTTCAGAGAGTACAGGACAATCCGGGGCTCTTCCGGAGCCTGCAAGGACGTCACTGTGCAGATGCGCCCAGTGTGACTGGGGCGTTGCCCGTGCCATCCAGAGGCATCTAGCGCAGGTTGAACTGTAATTCTGGCTCGTGTGCATTTTGCTGGTGCATGTGACTGTCCTGGTGCATGTCACCACCCGCTTAAATTGAGCAGAACATCAAAAAGAGGGAGACCCTTTGACCGCACTCCTTGCTGCTCCCCTTTCACCCGCAGTCTGGGCTGCAGTCAGGGTCTTGCTGAGTCTCGAGGCCCACGGGGGTGGCAGGAGAGAAAGGGGAAGGGCTTGAAACTATATCTCAGTGGGGGACCTGATGCCATAGCCTTTTCCAGTGCCCAGGTCCTCAGGAAGTACCTGGTAGGGCACGTCGGTGGAGATCCACAGGCATCTTCCCGTGCTCTCTGCCACACAGTTCCCTCCGCTGCTCCCTTCTGTCTGTCATATGTCCCTTCTGTGCCTGGCACGGTGCTAGCCACTGGGGACACCTCCGTGACTGCACCCTGACTTACAGAGCTAAGGCTATAACAGGGAGCAGACGTGGAACAGGCCATCGCGTGATGATAGTGGGAACTTCTGTCCTCGGAGGACGTAGACTTGGGACCGTGCAGGAAGGAAAAGTGGGCTCGTGTTGCCCCAATCGCCTAGAAATGTGCCACTAGGTAGATGAGCTTTACAAGAAGCAGGGTCGGCATGGTGCAGTACCACGTCTACACCCTGCCCCAGACCTTCCCCTCACACCCAGCTCCGGAAGCCATGTCTGCCACAGACCTTTTCCTTGCGCCCTCCTTTGCCCCCTCCAGCTATACATAACCCTCCCTGCTGCGAGGATCCATCCCTCTGCTTGCCAACCCCTCTTTAGCACCTGCGGAGTGCCTGGCACCGTCAGAGTCACGGCATCCCGATGGAACCAGTGCCCACCCCAAGGAGTGTGCAGCCTCCCCAGGACTGAGATCAGTCACAGTCCTCACTTGTAGGGCAGGTGCTGGTCCAGACACCTGCAGGCACTCACTCATGTCCTTGGCCCAGTGACCCTGGGCCGTGGCTGTAACTGCTGCTCCCACTTAGCTCCTGAGGACTCACACAGGAGGTCAGTGCGTTGCCAGACATAAAGAAATCATCGGAGACGTGATGAGTGCTGTCGGGCCCTGATGGGGATGTGGAGCAGGGGACCGAGGCAAGAAAATCAGCCCAGAGAGTCGGACGCTGGTTCCAATCCCAGCTCTGCTACTTGATAGCTGTGTGGCTTTGTGCAAATATTTAACTTCTCCAGATCCTTCTTCCGGCATCTATAAAACAAAGATGCTCACCCCACTTCACAGAGCTAAATGCAGCCATCTGTGCATACTGCCCGGCGCTGGGCGGGTGCCCCCCACCCTGCGATATACCGGGGACCTGCTTCTCTGACCGTCAGCATCGCTGTGACAGTGTCTGTCTCTGATCCCACCTTGGGTGCCTCCCCCAGGACCCTCCCAAGGCTGTGCGTTTATGGGGGGTGTTGAGAGAGTATTTGCAGAATGAAGGAACGAGGGGGCCATGGAAGTGAAGGGCTGCTACCACGTGGCAGGTGCCTCTTTTCCTTCAACCCTGGATTCCGCCTTCTGATGGAAGGCTTCTCGTGGAGCAGGTCAGAGGACAGCGGGTGTTCCCTCTGAAGTGCCCGCCACCGTGGCCTGGTGGCAGCGGACATGCGAAAGCCAGCACAGCTTGATTTTGACAGTTTAATATAACAGACTGCGTGTCCACCACTGTCACTTCAGAAGAGTGTTGTTTTGCCGTCTCAGCCACACAAATTGAGGGAAAATGCCCATGGCGGAAAGGCAGAGGTGTCAGGATTTAGGACCCTGTCTTCAAAGCAGGTGGCCCTGCTGGCCGCTGTTGGCACATTGCCGGGTTGCACATCAGAGGACCTGAGGTGTGAGCACAGGGGCTGCAGGTGTCCCATCGCAGGGTCTAATCCATGTCCTCTTTGTCTCTCATCCCTTCCCACCGTCCCCGCCCCGCAGGAACGGCCTCGCCAGCTGCAGGACGCGGACTGAGAGCGAGCCGTCGTGCGGCTCCCCGGTGGTCAGTGGGGACCCCAAGGAGGACCACAACTACAGCAGCGCCAAGGCCTCCAATGCCCGGAGCACCTCGCCTGCCAGCGACTCGGTCTCCTCTTCCTCGGCCGACGACCACTATGAGTTCGCCACCAAGGGGAGCCAGGAGGGCAGCGAGGGCAGCGAGGGGGGCTTCCAGAGCCACGAGAGCCACAGCGAAACCGAGGAGGACGACAGGAAACGCAGCCCGAAGGAGGCCAAGGATGCGCTGGGGGACAGCGGCTACGCGTCCCAGCACAAGAAGCGCCAGCACTTCGCCAAGGCCAGGAAGGTCCCCAGCGACACGCTGCCCCTCAAAAAGAGACGCACGGAAAAGCCCCCCGAGAGTGATGACGAGGAGATGAAAGAGGCGGCAGGGTCACTCCTGCACTTGGCAGGGATTCGGTCCTGTTTGAATAACATCACCAATCGGACGGCAAAGGGGCAGAAAGAGCAAAAGGAAACCACGAAAAATTAAAAACAAGTCACTGATTTGTTTTGAACTTAAGGCCATTTGGGTTCAGCATGTCAGGAGATTTCTAATGATTTGTGGCAATATCAGCAATTTCTTTTTTTTTTTTTTTTCTTTTTTTTCTTTTTGGTTTGTTTTTCTTTCTTTTCTTTCCTTTTATTTTTTAAATTCGCCCCCCTCCTTTGTTTTGTACCCTTGAGAATTTTATTTTTAAAGGAGATTGAAGCCATAGAACTCATATTGACATTCAGCTGTTTCACAAAAAGCTTTTCATTATCTGAAGACAAAACCGAAAAAGCCAAAATGACCATTGCTTCCTCCAGCTTGTCAGAAACACGTGGCTGAGTCGCAGGGATGCCAGGAAAATGCCGCAGAATACCCACATTCGGCACCTAGGAGGCCCATGTGCAAAGTGGATCAGGCCCGGCCATTACGTTTAAACGGTCAGGATGTCCACCCAGTTGGGTTCACTGAGTGAATGTGCAGGAGGCCACCGGGGAGATGGAAGGCCACTCCCGCCCAGGAGCAGAGCCACACTGGTGGCGCCAGGCAGTGTGTTGTGCCAGGAAAACCCTTGGCATTGCCGCTCAGCACGTGGGGGCGGGGGGTGCCTGCCCTCCGTGCTTCTGAGCCGGGCCGCCTCCTAACATCCGAGGAGGTGGCTCTGGACCGTGCGTGTTACACTGGGTGTCGACGACCAAGGGAAGGAAATGGGGTCGGTGTTGAGTGGTGCTCCTGACCACCAAGCTCTGTTCTGTGTTAAGTTAGGAGAACGTTCCACAAGCCATAAGCCTGTAGGTTGGCCCTGCACACACGCACACACGCAAAAGAGAGAGAGGAGAACGTGCAGCAGACGGGCTGTGCTTTCTTAACTGCCCCAGTGAAAATCAAGTCCAGGAAATTACCGTAGCTGTTAAGCAAGGAAATCATGGTACATGATCTTTTTCTGTCTCTCAAAACTGTTTGATCTGAGTGAAAACACACCGCAAAGAGCTACGGAACCTGCCATTAGTGTTGTGCTATATTTTTAAAAGATGAAAGGCACATTGATGGACAAAACAAACAAAAAAAAAAAAAAGAGGAAAACATGGCAAAAAAACACAAAAAACTCCTATACTGCCCTCAAAATGGAGTTTGCAAATAATGTCAGTCAGGATTCATTTTTGCAAAAATCAGTGATTTCCACATTCAGCCAGCGTAGCCAGCAGAAATTTCTGATCCACAATGCATGGATTCCTTCTAAAAGAAAAAAAGAAAAAAAAATCACAAAAACACAAAACTTTTTTTATTCAAAAGTAAAGTTCTTGTAAGGTAAATAATGTATTTAGCATGAAGCATGAATTATTTTCATATAAATATAGAAAATAGAGAAAAGGCTATGCCTCTAATTTTTAAGCCCTTAGGCTTAGAGGTTCTTTGGGTTTTCTTCTTTTTTGTTTTTCTTTTCTTTAGTTTTGTTTTGTTTTGTTTTCCCAATTGTTTTGTTTTGGTTTTTTGAAGCAGGTGTTTAAGGTTTAACCTTCTTCAGGGACAAATTCTGACTGTTGGGGAACTCACTCTGCAATATAAAGATGTCTTCATGTTCCGGGAGGGCCTGCCTCGTCTGCGCCTCAGCCCCGACCCCTCTGGTTCTCTGTGGAGAAGTGTGTCCTTTCTCTCCGTCTGGACATGTTTATCACGACGCAATAATTCGAGGGCAAACTTGGTAGTGAGTGTGTATGATAGAATCGAGAGAATTGTGGGACGCTGACTTGAGACAACCATCACCACCACTGGGTCCTAGGAAAGAGGCAGTGAATCATTATGCAAATTTGCCAGGAGAAGGGAAACATGCTAATGGGCCTTATTGGATGAGGGTGTGAAGTAGGGGACATGCAAAGGAGGAGGGGACGTGGGGGTGGGAAGGCCAGGCCCCACAGCCTTCCAGCCATGCCAGCTCAGTGGGAAGGAGGGGCCGGCCCTCTGGACCCCCTCAGCACGCGAGCCCACCTGCAGTGAAGCCCACTAGGGTGCGAGAGCTGCTTTGAGACAGCAGGACAGTGTCACACAGCCCAGAAACTCCTGTTACCTTTGCCTGACAAAAATTACTGGGGGAGACCCAAAGAGAAATCTCTAGAAGGATGTGGTTTTCCACCCAAACGGAAGGGAACTGGATGTTAAACAGAAACACTCACTACTGCGGCTCAGGACATAGTGTTGAGGGAGAGGGACGGAAGCGGGGTGATGAGTTTCCTAGAAATGGGACGTGCAGGCCCACGGGCCGGCACCACCATCAGCGTGACTGCACGCGCACTGGTGCGTGCCCCGTGCCCATCTCCCTCTGGGTTGCCCATGGCGGACCCTGACAGAAATCGACACCTGGGAAAACTTGTTACCTGAACTCTTCCAGCTTGTTTGTTCGGGGGCGGGTGGGAATATGAAGTTCCCTGTTCCTCCATCTCCCCAAACGTTTGACACCCCAAAAGCCATCCACAGGTCTGGGACCGGAGGGACACTGATTTGTGTTGTCACCTGATCAAGCCCAGGAGAACCCCCCCTCCCTCGCCCCCCGAGATCAAGTTTGGACTTCCCTCTGAAAGGCAGAGTAAACGCTGGGGCCTGTTTCTCGCAGGGGGCTCTTCCATTACAACCCCCACAGTGGGCTGTCTCCCCTCATTTCGTTTTTCTAAAGGAGCAAAGACCTCTTTTAGAAAATAATAAAATGCAATGTGTGTGATTTACTTTTCTGATCTCTTTGAGAAATAGATAAATATCTTATAAAGTGTGTTCTTAACTCCAGAACCACTCTTTTTGCATAAATACCTCATTGGGCAGCTTTCTAAGTGTTATTTTCCCTCAGCCTCCCTCGGCCCCTCCATAGGCGCCCAGGGGAGACTTGCAGGGGAAACTTTAGTGAGGGTACTTTTTTCTATTTTTCTTCGGTTTTTGGAGGCATACACATTATGCATAACCAAAACAATGGCTCAATTGTGTTTCACTTTGTATTTTGATTGTTGAGAAAAAAAAATATCAATGTGTATGTGGCCGTTTGTAGTGAATTCATTGCAGAACGAGGCTGTCCGTGTCCTCACCAAGCCAAGGGGCAGGCGGCACCCTCCCCCACCCCTCCTCCAAGAGCAGTAGAGAATTTAAGCACAAGCCTATTTGTGAAAGAATATTTTGTTCAAGTGTAATTCACTTTCGTCTTGGAACTCCTTCCCAAGCGTCAGGTGTTCTTTCAGCTTCCAAACTAGCATATGTATCCATTAGTCCGACAGGTCGCCTGAGCACCGTGCAGGGGTGTGGTGGTTTTTGCTCTCGCTTCCCCTGCGGGGGAGGTGCCGTTTTGTGTGTCATTCCAGCATCTCATACTCACGTGGGGCGGGGGGAGGGGGAACCGGGGAACTATAGCAATATTTAAAGATGCTTTGGAAAACAGCCGTGAACACTTCAGCACCGTGACATCTGCCGTTACTCGCTGTCGGCCCTTGGACACGTTTAAGGGAAAGAGACTGTAGCTCTTTTTTCTTAAATGACATACACAGAGTTACTTTAATGCTACTACAGTTGTCTTTAATCTCTATCTAGTGCTGTGTGGAAAGGGTTTGTTTGCATCGTAGATTTTTCCCAGCCTTATAATGTACCCTAAGCTCCTCCTTTCCCTCCCCCTCTCCAATCAGTCAGCATCCTTTCAAGAGTTCTCTGGTGAAGCTGTCTATCGGGACAAGAAACAAAGGACACCCACATTTGGAGGGCGGTCGGAGACGGCTGTGGCAGGTTTTGGTTTTGGGCAGGGCTGAGTGCTGAAGGAGGGGTGTGTCGAGGCCTTTCCTGAGAACTGATTGTGCTTGTAGGCACACTCGGCGTAGGTGCCGTAGAGACCACCATGGGACTTTCTAGAAGAGGCCACTTCCCTGCACGGTGTTCCTGCCTGAGGGACAGCGTCGGGCTGTGGGCTCTGTAGAGTGAGCACCACCCGGGTGGCTTTTGTGCCCAGCTCCGTCCTGGAACACACCAGGACTGCTCGGCGCCGAGTTCTGCACCCCACGCCGCAAGTGTGGGTGCCTCGCTTCTCGTGGAAGGGCTCTTGGAGAAGGAATCAGAGCTACGTACAAGTGACCTGCATGGGAGGGTTGTTTTCCACAGGGGACTGGTTTCGATTCAATGTGACTTCTCTTTCCATGGAAACTTGATTCAGGTTGGGAGTCCTTTCCTTCTAGTGGATCACAGCTGCCCCGATGTTGGGATTTACTTTTATGTTTCTGTAGAAAAGTATTTTTTTCTTCTTTCATCTTCAGGATTTTTGCCACCAAAAGAACACATTTGAACTCTGTGTCCCCTCTTGATTGTGACTTACCAGTGTTGACAGTTAAACCCTTAGTGTCATAGGTCCCGGCCCTCCAGTACTATCTCAAACACTGTTATGCACATAATGCAGCACTGTGATCTAATTTAAATAATACTTTTTTATTATTTATACTACTATATATAATATACATCAACACTTTTGCTATATAACCTAAGTGGATAACCCTCTCTTAGTCACCTGCCAAACTTGGGACTTGGGTTTTTGTTGCAGTTAACGCAGTTACAAAGTTGTAATGGTGTCTTTTTGTTTCTTTGTAACGGAATGTGTCAATCAAAGTATACACATTGTGTGGTGTTCCTGTTTCTGGAGTTTCACGAAGATTTACACATGGCATCCAGTGTTCTGTATAGACCCGCCCACCTTTGTGACTTCATCTGTTAACCCCTCTTCCTCTAAGAGAGTGCCCGCACTGGTGGGAACCCCCTGTTTCCTCTCTCTCCCACGGGTCGTTCTTGAATTAAGCACAGACTCGTCAGCTCTGTCGCTTTGTCATGAAAAACGCGTGTGCCCTTCCCATTCTTCCACAGTTCCGCAAACAAGTGCTAGCTTCACTGACCAAAACTTAAGGAAGGAAAATGCGATTTTTAAAACAATCCATCTTTTAACAGCCGAAACCGATGTGTCTATGGTGCTGTATCCTGCTGTCTGTCGTCGTGCTTCTGAAATCAGACCTGGGTGAAAGATCACTTCTGACTTAAGTGTGGCATGCTCACAAGTCCCCTTCCTGTTCGTTTTCGTTGGCGTTGAGATCAAGACTCCTTATTTGGGACATACACCGCAGTGCTTTCCCGCGGTGTCGCATTTGCAAAAGTGGAGGACAGCCTTCCCTGCTTTTGCAAATAATTAATATTCCATATTGGATTCTCAGAGACTTCGATATGGTGAGCCTATCAAACCTAGAAATTGTATTTCATCCTTTTATGACTGTGGCCTGAGTTCCCCAAGCCCTCCCCCCATCCCCCCCACCCCCCACCGTTTTCAGATGAAACTTGGTACCATTTCTGTTCTGTCAACATTCGGCCTTCCCGGAGCATGTTGTACGTTGAGGCCATCCAAGTTCATAGCTGATTCAGTAACCAGTGTCCTGTCATTCACACTCACTACTTACACTGCCGCGGTGAAAATGGGGAGGTTCACCTAGCCGTGTGTGTCTGGGAAGCATTCTACACTTGTACATTTTTTAATCCTCTGATTCTGTAACACTTCTGAGCTGTGTTCGTTTTGCGGGAAAATAACGATGATAAAGCAATTGGAAGACCAAGAAGTTTACTGTCGAGGCTTAGGGTCGCCTGACCTTTGCTGGCCAATAGACCTACATGGCCAAATTAATTGACTGGAGTAATAATTTTTTCAAAAGCCAATTTTCTTTTCTGTACTTTCTGTATGAAACTGCCAATATCATGAATGGAAAGGGAGAGCCGGAAAGGGGTGTGCAGTGGTGTTCACGGTGTGGAGGCAGGCACGAGCGGCCGAACTTAGGGACCTGATGGTGTTGCTTTGGAGGCGTCCATCCTTGCATTTTGCATTCTTCACGTAATCATATTGCCAAAGACAAACTTTCATCATTTCATCATTTATTGTAAATAACACTTTCCCCCAAGCCTACCATACAGTTTCTGTGATGTATTGTCTTCCAGTTGCAATAAAATTTACTGAGTTGCATCAATTGAAGAGCGGCGCTGTGTGGTCTTGTGTGCCCTGCGTCTCCACATGAAACACGGAGCACGAGCGTGTTTCTCTTTCCCACCTGCACCTGCGCTGGGCTGGGCTGCTTCCTCCGTCCGGGTTTCGGGCCTAGGCCACGCTGATCGTGCCGGTCCTCATGTCACCGAAGTGCCGCTGCCTGCCGCCACCCTCTGGGCAAAATTCCAGAGGCAAAGGTTTGGTGAGAAAGGAATGCGGTCTTCATTCAAAAGCTTTACAGTATTGGAATGATAGCTTTCCACACGCATTAGTCACCCGAGACTGTCAATTAAGGCTAAACTCTTTAACACCGGAGTTCCTATCATTTCCCCCCCCCCCCCGCCCCGTTAGTTTTAATTATCTTATTTCATTTAGTTAGTTTACAAACTAAAACAACATAAGATACAAAAGCTACACAGTTTTGGAAGAATGGTAGGCTCCTGCCTCAGTCACTCCCACTAGAACGCCCAAAGAAGAGTAACCCTTCCCCCTCTGCCAGGCCAGCCCAGCCGTCCGCTGCATCTGGAACTGCATCTCATCCCAGATACCATCTGTTGGGAAACACAGGCAGCTGCGGCATGGTCATCCAGGCACCCTCGAGGAACAGCCAGAGCCCACCAGCTAACCAGCCAGTCCAAGAGCCCTTTAATTTCAAATCTTGCCCATAATTCCTTGCGCTCTGGAAGTACTGAGCTGCTCAGCCAGTCCTATCCCAGACTGTTTACCATTGCCTGGAGCACACTCCTCCTGCAGACCCTTCCTCCCACCCCAACCCATGATCTGATCAGATCTTTCTGTATCACTCAGGCTTGCTTTCCTTTTTCTTGGAAATCACTTGTCTTTCTGCAAATCAGTGCACAGCCCAAGGCTGGGCTACCCTGTGGCCTGGGAACTCCAGCTTTGGACAGCAGGCCTCCCACCAGGGGCCTAGGAGCTTGTGGTTCCAGTAGGAAGTGCTAGAAGCGCACCTTTCACAGGGAAGTTGTCAAACAATCAACTGAAACTATACTCTAGGGCTGGAGCTGGCTGACCTATCCCAGGCCCTGAGGGTTTCTTGGGATGACTCTCCCAACCCTTAGGTTTTCATCTTCCAAAATTTAATCCATCAGCACTGAAATGCCCTCCCCGTCCAACACGTACACCGAGGGCCGAGCAGGGAGCTGCCAAGAGGAGGGGCTGGGACAAGTAATAGGTCACAAGGCACTATCACCAAGCTTGAGGAGCAGAGCAATGGTGATCTCGCCGAGCTTTGCTGTGCTCCTTTTGTGAAGGTTTTTTGTGTTTTCGTGTGCTCGGTAGATCTGCAGTAACCCCAGTAGAGCTGGCCTCGGCCACTCCTCTTCTGCTGGACCCCCATTCACTGGTGTCATCGATGATACCAGGCTGTGCCTCCTGCAGTCAGGGTGTCACCAGAAGGTCAGTGGTCCCCTGGGGATCCCATGTCTTCCAGCAATCCTGCCATCTCCATTTCCACTGTTGGAATGACCTGCAAAATGGTGGTGTGCCCCCCTAGGTAAATCTTCAATATTTGAGGACAGTTGACTGGGAGGAAGAACAGAAAGTCATTTTGGTCAGACCGGATGGATCAGGTAGTTGGCCAAGATCGTTAAGGCTTAAGGCCACATAGAAGGTGTGGCCACCATGAAACAGCCCATGGCCAAGGCTTTCTGGAGGTGATTCTCAAAGTGGCTAGACAGGAGACACCACTTAGAGCATTGTCATAGGTGTCTAAGGAAACTCGGTCAAAATGAGAACGCCCCCAAAATTCTGATCTGACCTCCACGGTACACTGAGCATCCCACAGAAAGGAACAAAACTGAGGCAGTAGCTTGTGGCCCACAGGGAAGGCCCTCATGGAGAGCCTCAGGGCTACAGCGTGGTTAAGTGGGGAAGGAGACACATGAAACACAATTGAAATAACACTGCATGACAATAGAAAAGCTGCCACCAAAGTCATATTCACCGTATTAGGTACTGCACGTGATTCTCATTAATGATTCATCACTACCCTCATGAGGCAGTTCACTTTTTTCATTCAAGGAGCACTCACTGAGCCCCAGCTCCCTCCCAGTGACTGCTGGGTGACAGTGACAGGTAGAGCCCATCTTCAAGGGGCTCGGGGAAGAGCCCTGAGTTGTCCCTGGAGGCACATGTTCGGGTGCTCACATGGCAGCCCAGGAGGGGGTGGGGCCGGTCTTTCTGGAGCAGAGCTTCCCGAGGACTAAGCGATGGCAATCTTGTGACAGTAAGTTCAGAGCATTGCCAGGTGACTGGGTCTCTAGCTGTTGCTACGTGTGTTCAGTTACTGGATGTTCAGGTGTCTCTCCATCCGGCTTCTCCACCCTCATCCAAATGGCCCCACAGCCACCGGGCCCCTCCTCCCTCAATTCACACTCCAATTCTTTCCCTGAAAAGAAGAAAAGCAATGACCAGTGTCTTCATTTCATTAAAAACAGTTTGGGAGAATGCAACCAAGAAATCAAAGGTACTAATAGGCTCACACTCATAAGCTGCGTGGTTTCAACCTCAGCATTTGCGAGCCTGTGCTGTGCCTCTGGTTGGGGATCTCTGCATCTAATGTTCTGTGTTTCCTTTGAGCCAGGGATTCAAGCTTCTGGACTCTGCCTTGAAGATGTAATTGTTTGCTGGAAAGATGCCTCATTTACATATTTAAATACCCTACATGCCCTCTCATTGTTAGGTAATCTAGAAGTAGGCTATCCCTGTATTTTTAAAATTTTTCCTGGACAATTGAAAGTGGGTTATTGCCCTGGCTGGTGTGGTAGTTGGTTGGAGCATCCTCCTGCAAACCAAAAGGTCATGGGTTCGATTCCCAGTTCAGGCACATGCCTAGGTCACGGGTCTGGTCCCCAGTCAGGGGGTGTGTGAGAGGCAACCCATTGATATTTCTCTCTCACATTAATGTTTCTCTCCCTCTCTACCTCCCTTCCACTCTCTCTAAAATCAATCAGCATGTCTCTGGGTGAGGATTAAAGAAGGAAGAAAATGGGTTATTTGCTGAAAGGAGCAGACAGCAATGTCTTCAAAGGTTGTGTGAATTCTCAGGGCAGTGAACCCCACCCCACCCCCCAGGTACCCCAGGTATGTGTTGATTCTGTGCCGGTGGGATGGGTGCCGATGAGGGTGCTGCTGCCCCGATCAGTTTCTCTTCCTCTGACTGCTCTGCCTGATGAAAGAGCCATGTTCTTTATTCATTCTTCTAGAAAGTTCTGGACAAATGACAGCGATTTCAGAGGGAGTCTGGCGTGACTAGGAGGTTTCTATGAGCTGAAAGCTCAGTTCCCATGCTGCTTCCCAGGTTCCCAAGGAATTAGTGGTCCTACATAGCCACAAACCTAAGTGTGTTTGGACAATTTTCTTCACTGGACCACAAAACCAGGGCTTCAGGAACCAAGTAAGGACACTTTTTTTAAAGAACTCAAACCTAAGTGAATAAATCCATTTGTTAAATGCTCACCTCTTCCCTTGGTTTGGGGGGAATGCATAAACCTCCCCAGAACAGTGTCTTTAGATAATGCTCCTAGCAGTAGTACCTTGATTTGAGGTCAGTCCTGGGCATTTTGGGACAAAGGACCCTAATGATTAGAGGACTGTTTCATGTTACTCCGTGACAAAGTGCTCATGGAGCACATGGCCAAATCCCCTTCAAAATACAGCAGTTTATGTGAGAGGCATCAAGGAATTCTACTTCTTATTTGTCCTTCATTTCAAAACTGCTTTCTAAAGATGTCTGATGTGGAAGAATTCCGGTGTGATGGGGGAATTTGGAAAACAAGGCACTAGCTGCTTCCTTAGTCCCTTTGGGCATCAGCTTCTTTACAAAACAGGGCATTCTATTCACACCAGAACACTGGGGGACATTGGAGACCACTGAATCCCAATTCCTGTTTTACAGACCAGCAGCTGAGGCACCGAAAATTTAAGGAATTTTGCCAGGATGACCCAACTAGCTAGAGGCAGAGCTGGATGTAAAAAGAGAAAATTTTCCCTTTTTTGGTCATGTCCATTCATTTATATATTATAATAATTATAATTATAATAGTATAATAATCACATCTGTAGAATTTTGTAGCTGGCCATCCCCCATACATACACACTTGACCTTGTGTCCTGTGCATTTTCCACATAGCTACAGTGAAAATGACTATCTTTTAAAATGATAAAATGATACATAACATTCTATTGAGTGGTGGCCTGTCATCTTCAATGGTTACCTGACTTCCCATTGTTTCAATTGCTTCCAGTTTCCCTGTGTTGTAAGTAACACCACCATGAACGTCAGGCGCATGATTGCCTATTTTCAACTTGACCTTTGGCTCGATAGCCTACCAGACTATTGGAACAGAAGCATCATCAGTGTTACAGCTCCTCACGGTCAGGCTTGGCAAAAAGGCATCAGCGCCGACTTCATGGCATCCTTACCAGTATTGGAATTTATTTTTCTCTCTCATTTTTGCTGGCAGACAAAAATGATGCTTTATTGCTGTTGGAGCTCTTATTTAATGACTAGCAAAGTTACCTTATTTTCCATATGTTTACCGGCCATTTATTTTTCCCTTTTCAGAACCAACCGTAACGGACTCTCCACGAGTTCAAAAGAGAAGGAAGCGAGATTTGCACTCTCCTCTCTGCAAGGTTCCTGATGAGCCATTAAATGGTACCGGGATGACCAAACACATCCCCTGACCTCACATTGGCCTTTCATCCTCAGGCCCTCTAATTGTCCTTATATTGACACAAAATCCCAATTCCTAAAACTTTGACCTGAAGCTCCTTGGAAGCTAGCCTGGAAAGCCACGAAAGTGTAAATCTAAATCACCTTAACATGGCAACCATTTATATGTTGGGAAACAAGAATAATCTCCTCCTCGAGTCCTTTCTAGAATGCACGTGCCCAGCTCTGTCTGTGGGCACGTTCCTCTCCTGGACGTGTCCTGGTCCATGCTCAGAACTGAGAGCTGAGCACAGGCACAGTCTGAGAATGAGCAGCTATCACTTCCTGCTTTCTGATCCTCCAGTTTCTATTCATGTATCCAAGACTAATTTTATTTTTTTCTGGAAGTCTCATCACACCACTGATTCACACTGAACTTGCTATTGACTAAAATGACAGAGTCACAGCTCTTGGTGTACTTCTCCAGGTGCAGGACTTTAAATCACCTCCTTAGATGTGGCCCATGATTCAAAGCCAGTTGACATTAGGTCCTGTCCTGATTCTGTCATCCAAAACACTTACTCTCCCTCCAAGGATCATTGGATCACAAATTGGGAAATGCGTTTTGTAAACTGATTAAGACAAAGCTGGAGCCAGGCAGCCTTGATCTGGAGACCCCTTTGCAGGTCAACTTTCATTTCAACAGCACCCTTGGAGGGCAATCACTCAACTGCTCACACATGCCCCTGGCTGTCTGAAGACACAGCCCACCTTCCTCCATCCAGTCAAAGCTGGTCCAATCCATCCTTGATCTCCAGGTATGATCCATAGTCTTCCTTTATAAAAAAAAGGAAGCAAAGTCATACTCTATGTTAACACGAACTATGCAAATTTGAAATAAGCAATGGGAAAGAATAAAGTTTCACTGAATGTACAAAAAACTTAAAGTAATGTAAATCCTACTTTATTCCCATGGGGGAATTAATCTTGATTTATGCATATACGAGATGATTTGAGGTCTTAAGAAACATATTCCTCCTGTAAAAAGCAACCACGATTTATTCAACCATTCCATTCATTCATTCACTTATATTTTTTATTGAATTTCTCGTTGGTTAATGAAATCATACAGGTTTCAGGTGTACTCACTGTATCTTAGCGAGCCCACACTGGCTTCCTTGCCAGAGGCATACAAACCATTCTTGCAATAATCCGTGCCAGAATGTTTCCCAGGGGCGGCGCCGAGACTAAGGATCCACAGTCTGCAGACAGTGTTCTATTTGTGATCAGGAAGTTTCAGCATAATGCTGAGTGGTGTTTCTTCCCTCTGTGTGCATGCCTATTTAAAAGACTTCCATATCTAGCGTGGAGTTAGGCTCTAAATAGAGTCAAATGCATTTAAAATAATAGGATTCCTTTGAAAAAAACCTCAGAAGTTGAGTTTGGTTATTTATTTTTAAATATTTGACACCTTACCCAGCACAGCATACATATTTAAGTACCTAGAACTTTAATAGTGTGAAAAACTATCCCCAAACACAAAAGGATAGGGAAGAAATTAAAGAAGAAATAGATTTCAAAAGTTTACAAATGGATTCTCTCCTGTGCTCATGGTCAACCCACACGTGTTTTGGGCTGCTACGTGCAACTGCTACATGCCAAACCTCGTAAGTGCTGGGGACACAGATGAAAAATCTGGTTCTTACCTTCAGGGAATAGCACCTAGATCCAGCTGTGGTGATTGATGGGTAATTGGCATAAATGGCAGCTGGCAAACATCTCAGCAGTGGGTGGTCTTTCCTAGACATAAAAATGCTTGTTGCAAAGATCTCCCTCTCCCTCAAATCTGGTCGCCTCTGTCAGCTGGTGAAAAGATAGATAAGGACCTGTTTGCCATCTGCAGGCATGGCCATGCGTCCCACGGGTGACTGACTTCTTACTGAACTAATTCTTGTTTCTTTCTCTTCTGCACAATGCTCAGAGTTCTCAACTTATGAAAAAGCCTCCATCCCCTTCGCTGCCTGCACCCTCCCTGCTTTCTCTCCCCACCTAGCCTGGACTCAGATCACTTTTTTCCAGATTCTCTATCTTGTTCACATCACGACACTCCTTCCAGGCACTCAGGGGTCAGCAAACTACAGCCCCCAGGTCAACTCCTGCCTCTGTTTTTAAGTGACATTTTGGGAACGCAGCCATACTCACTCCTTTACATGTTGTCTAGGGCTACTTTTGAGCAACAGCAGCAAAGTTGGGTTTTTGAGACAAGGCCCCATGACTTACAAAGTCTAAAATATTTACTATTCTGCCTTTCACAGAAAAAGTTTGCCGAGCCCTGCATCACCCTAGACTCGCCCACAGTTCTCTGTGCCCTCTCCCTCTCAGGTGTCCCCAAGTTCCATCCCTGCTACAGTGGTAACCTCTGCTCAGAACTTCATCCCCGCTCCCTGGGACTCCTCCAGTTAGAGAACTTGCACCATGGCTTCCCCTTTCTCCTCTTGGATCACAGTCATGTTCAACCAGAGAGGACACCACTCACGGGACTGGCTACACAGGTGGTGGAAGAGCAGAGAAGCCAGTGACAGGACAAGAGGCCGCCCAGAGATGAGCGAGAGCAGAAAGCTATCACCAGCTCTGAGGCAGAGGGGCTAAGGGGGAAGCAGAGCTGTTAGTAGGGCGCACAGGCCTGTCCAGCAGAAACTGCAGCCACAGAGGCACCAAAGCCACCAGGCTACCGACAGACGCCACCTGCCAGCAGAGCTGGTGGGAAAGCAGCGCCCTCTCCCCCTCCCACCTTCCCATCACTCATCGGGGCTTCCCAGTGGACAAACCCAGAGGGAAGCCCGCTGACGGGAGGATAGGAAACCCAGTCTCCGGGGTCACCCCTGCAATGCCGAGCGGAGCTGAAGAAGGTCAAGGAATGAAACTGGAGGCCACAGGCCCTGGGCCAGCACTGGTCCTGCCCCTCTCTTATCTGTTCCCTCCAATGCAGGCAGGATGACCATTCCAATCAGCCATCTGACACTTCACCCTGCCTAAAACCTGTCCATCCACTCTGAGCTCTGGCTGAGGTCTTGGTTCCTCACCCTGAGGCTTGAGCTCTTCACCCTGGCCCCTCCTAGCCCGAAGCCTGATTTCCTGCCCCTCAAACACCCTCCCCGCCCCTCCAGAGCTCCAGCTGCTTGGTGAGTTGCAGTTTCTGGGATGTCCCCTGCTGCCCTGTGCCTGTGCACAGACCATCCTCACCGCCTTTCTGAAATGTCCTCTCATCCTACAAAGCTGAGTCCCTACGTCTCCCCTCTGTGTTCAACTTCCACACTCTTTCTACCAAGATAACTTACAGTTAAAATTCCTGTGTTCTGGCACTTTCCATGTTTGCTTGTAGCTATTGATTTCCCAGTCCGTGTCATGTTCTCCTGAAGGGCAGGCCTTTGTCCTATGCATCTCTCTCTCCCTGGGGCCTGCCATAGCATCTGGTACACAGTGGTCACTTGGTGAGCATTTCTTGGATGCATGAATGGCGGCACATGCCCAAGATGTTGCTTGGATCCTGGCCTGGCTGCTCTGCAGTCCAACCACAGCCGGAAGCAGGATGAGGGGGAGCTGCAAATGCCTTCAGGAGCCCTGGAGAATGCAGTGTCACCCCCCAACGTGGGACAGCTCCTCGGGGTTAGGCCTCACTTACCACCCTGCTGGGGTCACATGAGCAGGGGATGCTTTGGCCTGGCTTGTCCAGGCCACACCCACAGCCAGGTTTTCCATCTTCAGATGGTGCTGCAGCTGTGGCCAGCAGGGTGAGGGGACCGCCCTCCTCCCACAGAGCCCCCCAGACCCAGAAATGTCACAGCTCCAAGGGCTCTTAGAGCTTCTGGGCAAACAGAACCAGTGGGAAGAGACGACCTGTCCCCCGGGGCCCTAGAGACTGGCTCTTCCACCTCGAAGGCCAGCCCAGACTCCTCTCCCACTGCCTGCAGGACTGAGCACAGGGGCAGGGAGATGTGGGCACAACCTGGGCTGCCCTGCCCTCTGGCCAGGCCTTGGTTCCCTGCTCCTTTTACTCTGACTGGCCGCCCTGGAGCCCGTTTCCATGTGGGAAGTCACATCACAATGCCTCTGCACCGACGTTCTCAGCATGGCTAAGTCAGAATCCTCAAATCATCACTAGGGGACAATCGATGCTCTTGTCTGGCTTTTAATGACAATCAATTCTCTCTCTGGCTCTTTGCTAAATAAGTGTCATTGAGAACAATTACATTTTGTGAACCTGGTCGCCGGCCTTGAATTTGCAGCTTCCCCCAGCTGATGAGAGTCAGAGCATCTTGTTACGACTGCTCCGTTCCCAGTCAGTCACGCAGTGTGCTCAGCTGTACAATTAATGTTCTTTCCGGCCTGTTTTTTCAGTCAGTGTGGCAGCTCCATTAATCAGAAAAGAAAGTCCACCCGTGTGCACAGGCTCCGAGGGATGGGCTGGGACAGCCTGGGTGCTGGCCCACCCTGAGTAAAAGAGGCAGAGAGGCTGGTGTCAGGTAGACTAGACTTCCAGTCCCAGCTCTGCTGTTTCCGTGTTGTGTGACCTTGGGCAAATCCTCCACCCTCTCTGAGGCTCTGTCTGAGCATTTACAGACCAGGATGATAATAGTGCTAACCATTTAGGGTTGGTAAGAGTTAAAAACGAGAGGCTGCCTGACAAAGGGGTTAATAGAACAAGTGTCACATCTGAGAAGCTCCCAAAGTTGTCATGGTTGCTGTTGGTGTTATTTTATCCACAGGTGCCCCAGGACTGCAGAGTCCAGACTCCGTCTGTGTGGCCGCTGACCACTGCTGGAGCCCCAGCCACGCGTGGCCACTGCAGAGCAGCTGAAATGTGGCGTCCGGTTTAAGATGGGCTCTAACTATACTGGATTTCAAAGACTTAACATGAAAGAGTATAAAATATCTCACTAATACTTTTAAAAATACTTTAAAAATATTGATCATATTTTACAATCATATTTAGACATACTGGGTTAAACAAAATATATCATTAAAATTAATTGCCCTTGTTTCCTTTTCTTTTTCTCTTTTTAAGTGGCTACTCCTAGACAACTTTCAGTGATGAATGTGGCTCGAACTCTGTTTCTCTTGCACGGCACTGTTTTATTTGACTCCCTTTCAAAGAAGTCCCAGCAAGTGAACAAAAGTCCTCTACAGCAACCACAACAAAAAGCAAGCAACAAACAACATGCCAGGCATTCCAGTTTTTAATGTGTTTCTCTTTAAAAAAAAAACAACAAACAAAATCTGTGCATCATTAATGCTTTCCATATTGCCTTTTCTCCCCTCCTAATTTTCTTGCCTCTGGTGCTATTCTGAAGCCTTTAATTTGCCACTGCCACACCCACCACCAAGTCCAGACACACACTCTCTCCACCTCAGTTCACAGGACACTGTCTCCCGTTCCACCAGGTCCACTACCGCCCTCTCTATCTGTCCTTCCTCTTGCCCTCCTCTCAGGCTTTGCCTTCTCCTGGCTGTTCTCTGAATTAGCATCTCTGAGGAACTGCTCTCTGGATTTGGCAGCTGCTCCCAAAGAGACTTGGGTGGGGCAGAGCAGACTACCATTAACCTGGGTCACAGAAGACTGATGGATAAACCAGATGGCCAACAGGTTCACTGATAACCAGGAGAGTCCTTTTCAGGGGCTGTATGCTTCCTCTGCACTTGGGGAACCCCGGCCCTAGGTCCATATCATAAGACGTGGGGGGTCTGAATTGCACAACACCAGGCACAGCATTCACACAAAGTCCACTATGAGATGAAACGTGCAACATGATAGTTGTCAGTATCAGGGTTCCCAAGAAGGTGCGTCAGTCAGTTTGGTGAGCTCCATATTATAACCAAGAAGGTCTTGAGGGAGAGTTCATCAAAACCATGGAAAAGCTGAGGGCAACTACATGAAGGCCAGAGTGTCCAAGTTCCCAGGTTTGCTGACTCTCCCTCTCCGCCGGAGCTGGATGAATACTGAAAAATTCTTGTTCTTTAGCTTTCTCTTTTCCCAGGCTCCAGGAGGTATCCTGCTGTTCTGATGACAAGGTTCTACTCCATCCTGGACATGAGACATTTGATGGGTTTCGGCTCAGTGACATGTCATCTTTTCTTCCTCAGATTTGGGGGTTCACCCATGCCCTTGGCCACAGTTATGGGTTGAATTGTGTTCCCCCAAAATTCATACATTAAAGTTTTAACTGCAGCGGTTCAGAGTGTGACCTTTTGGATCTGCTGCAAGTCCAGCCCACCCATCCAAGCCATGCAATTCTGGGCCATTGAAATGGGGAGAAAACTAGTATCTAGTTCTTAGAATTTCTTTGAGGGTTAAATGAAATAATTCTTGTGAAGAGTCTACACAGAAGCTGGGGCAGAGTAGCCCTTCCATAAATGCGAGCTGTTGTTACCCCTCTGCTTCTTCTCCTGAAGCCCTGCAGTCCCCTGGGCTCTAGGAGTATCCAAACATCCAGGTCATGAAGGAAGGGTGGCACGGAGCTTTAGAAAAAACTCTGGATTTGAAGTGGGAGAAAAGGGCTTGGATTCAGCTCTGCCACCAACTAAGGACATGGAACCTCAGTTTTTGTGAAATGGTAATGTAAATACCAACCTCTCAGGGCTGCTGTGAAGAAGAAATTAAACAATCTGTAGACAGCCTCTGGCAGTGAATCCAGTTAGGCAGCGGGTGCTCAGCAAATATTTGTTGAAGCAAAAGCAGAAGGGACAGCATTTGGAACAATTTTCTGGGGCTATGGCACCTCTCCCTTCCCCAGGGCATGACCCCAGTGTGACTCATCATTGTTAAACCTCTAACTCAGGCGAGGCCCTCTGTCCATTGGTGCAGCCCCTGCAGGGGTCACCCCAGGGCCACCTAGGCCTGAGCAAACAGGAAGAGTCAACAGGTGGAAAGGTCTGGCCTTCTGCCACTCTGCATGAGGCTCGACTCCTTATTTCATGACCAGCCACGAGTCAACACTATTCCAGGAGCCCAAATTTCTCACTGGCCAAGGCCAGCAAGATCCCTGGGGTACTGTTGTTCTTTGTGAGAGGCTGGGCAGGACTATTAGGTGGTCTTGAGCAGAATGAGGCATTGTATTGCACAGGAAGGTGTGTTCTCAAGGGATCTCTCCTACCCTTAAGGGTGGAGGAAGATTCTGCACTGAGAGAAAGTGGAAATACAGACCAGCTGCCTGAGAAATAGCCTTCAACCTTGCCATCAGCTGGGCAGGCCTCAGACACCCCATGAGAAGCTGTTTTCTTGGAAGGGGCTGCAAAATTGGAACAAAAACAGTCATGTTGGTAGGCTGCTTTAATTTCACAAAGGGCTTGTTATTTATTAGCTTCTATTATCTTCACAACCACTCTGTAAAACAGCCCAGGACATAGTGTCCCCTATCTGGCAGGTGAAAGACACTGAGGTCCAGAAAGCCAAGTAATTGACTTCAGTCATTTGCTTGGGGCTGAAACTGGAGGAGTCCTGTATGGTGGGTCCCAGTTCTGTGATTTCTGCACTCCAGAAAATGGGTAAGTTAAGTGGCCAAAGGAGAGCTTCTGTATTAATTTTAGAGGAATTTTAAAAGTAAGGAGAAAAGTCTTTTATATTCATTCACACAGCTATCATATCCAGCGTTCTTCATTCCTTTTATATAAATACATATTTCTATCTAGTATCAGTTTTCTTCTGTTCAGATGTCTTTCTTTGACATTTCTTAGAGTTCAGGTCTTCTGTGATGGATTCTTTCGGCTTTATTATGTCAGCTATGGTTTACTGAAAGATATTTCAGCTGGGTATAGAATTCCAGGCTGCTGGGTTTTTCTCTCTGTTTTAAAGACACACCTCCATTGTCTCGTGACATACCTGATTTCTGATAAGAAATCTGCTGTCGTCCTTATCTTTGCTCATTTGTGCATAATGTGTACTTCTTTCTCTGGCTGCTTTGAAGATATTCTCTTTATCACTGGTTTTATAGAATTCAATTTTCATTTGCCTTGGTGTAGTTTTTCTTCTTTCTTTGTGTGTGTTTGGGACTCATGGAGCTTCTTGAATCTATGAGTTTATAGTTTTCTACAAATTTGGAAATATTTCTTCAAGTGTTTTTCTGTTCTTCCCCACCCTCCTTCAGGGACTCCAATTACACATAAATTAGGTTGCATGAAGCTGTTTCACAGCTCACTGATGTTCTTCCTCACTTATTTCCCCAGTCATATTTCTGCGTTTCATTTTGGATGGTTTTGACTGCTGTGTCTTCAAGTTGATTAATATTTAACTGTGAAAGTTTAAGCTGCTGTTAATCTCATCCAGTGTTTGTTTTTAATTGCAGACATTGTATTTTTCATCTCTAATAGTTTGATTTGGATATGTTTTCGTATCTTCTATGTCTCTTTTTAGCATGTTCATGCTTTTCTCTACCTCCTTGAAAATATGGGATACAGTTAAAATAACTTTTATTGTTCTTGTTCACTAATCATATTATCTTGTCATCCCTTGGCTTATGTCTATTGAATGATTTTTCACCTGCTTTTTGTTTTTATTTTCCTACTTCTTTGCCCATCTGGTAGTTTTTCTTACTGGATGCTGTGTTTTGGGGGTGCTGGATATTTTTGTATTCCTTTAAATATACTTGAATTTTGTTATGGGATGTAGTTAAATTGCTTGAATCCTTTTGAGAATTTCTTTTAAGTTTTGTTGGTTTGTACCAGAGCAGACACTCGTCTAGGGCTAATTTTTACCTACTACTGAAACAATACCCTTCTGAGGACTCTATCTATGCTCAGTGTGTTATGACTTTTTTTAAATTTTATTTTAGCTGGTGGGAACGTGAACTGCTCTGGGCCCTGGATGTGCCCCATGGATTGGTCAGTCCACTCTTTCAGTTGGTTCCTTTTCCAGCCTGAGCTGGTTTTCTCACATGCATGCACTGATCAATAGTCAATCAAGAAGAATTTCCCACAGATTTTTAGCACTATCTTTCTTTGTAATTCTCTCCTGTCCATGCAGCTGTCTTCTCTTAGGTATTCTGCATTGTGAATTTTAGCTCCCTTCTTAATGCTCAACTCTGTCTTCTCAACTCAGAAAAACCATTAGGCCCTGTTTGGGCTTCCCTCCTTGTCCTGTGGCCTGAGGGGAAAGTCTTTCCCCTCATTTGTTTCTCTTTTCTCAGGAGTCACATTCTGCACTGACTATTGTCTAACAACATTTGAAAGTGTTGTTTGATATGTTTTATCTACTGTTATAGTTGTTTAAGGCAGGAGAGCAAATCTAATCCCTGTCAGTGTATTCTAGCTGAAAGCTTAAGTCTCTATAACATTTTTAATAAAAAAATTTTATTGTGGTAATATATACAGAGCAATATTTACCATTTTAGTCATGTTTAAGTGTACAATTCAGTGGCATTAAGTAAATTTCCTCTGCTTTAATTTTAAATGAAAAGATGCCTTTTTTCTAATAATTGCTAAACATTTGCTAGGTGCCAGATGTTGAAGTAAATATTATGGCCACACCTATTACAATACAAGAAATATGAAGCTTACAATGTAAGTTGCCCAGGGTCTCTGGGTAGTTGGTGGTATGGTCAGGATTCCACCCTATGGAGCCAGACTATGTGCTTCATTGAGAAAGGATCCCCACAGGACATGGCCTTCACTCATCTGTAAGGACTGCCTTCAGAAGGCTGTTTCTTGGCATGGAGCAGACATCCCAGAAATCAGCCACCAATCCATGACGACAGGAGCCTGTTCACCCATACAGCAGAGCAACACTGGGCCTGGGGTGAGACTGATACCTGAGTGACAGAGTCTCTGTCACCTCGGAGCCAGGATACATCCAGAGAGGGGCTCCATCCCTGAGGTGCTATGCAGGGCAGGGGTGTCCTAGGAGTCTGCATGAGTGTGGTGCTCTTTGTACATGTCAGCTTCATTTGCATCCCTGGCTTATCTTAAACCGCAGTTACAAATCTCCTGCAATCCTCAGCTAACTTCTTACTAGCTCTAAATGGACACGTAAGCAGCCATCGATCCGGCACATCAGGGATGCTTGCCTTCAAGGAGTTCATCCCTTTATGTACGTGAATGAAAACAAGACTCCTGTCTCAGAAATACTCTGGTGGCCTCTTTGCAAAGGCTGTGGGTCATTTACTCCTGGCACATTCCTCTGCATGGTTTCAGTTTGTGTCAAATGCACTTTAAAAATCACAGGTAGATTTTTTAATGCTACTACTCACTAACAACTTACGACACTTGGAGCATTTTACAGATGCTCTTTTTACAGATGGGAGTGTCCGGGCTGAAGGGGATTCACTCTCTCACAGCCTCTTCCATCACAGCCCCCAGTTTGGAGGCCAGATACCTCGCCCTTGGAGGTCTTTGCTCGCTCCTGAGGCAGCTGCCCCTGACCCTGGGTGAGGAGCCCTCTCAGACCTGGAGGGCCAGACTGGCTTATTCATCTTTGTTTCCCTCCCATGTCTGGGGCATGGAACCCAATGTGCTCTTTAACAGAAATCGGCAGCCTTCCCCCCCGTGGTGTGGTCTCACAACAGTCTCAGTTTTGTGGCCTCCAAACCATTGCTGGTATTTCCCACCAATGGTGTGCAGGGAAGTAAGGAGGCCAGATTTGACCTCTTCTTGCCCTGTGCACGTTTGGCATAAAACTCAACCCCAGTATATCCAGTGGAGTAAAAACTATGCATTTGGTAGAATAATGATTTTTTTTTTTCAAAAAGATGCGGAAGTGGATAGTTCTGGGGAATCAACTTTTCTGACGAGCCGAGGTTCACAGTTCTCTCAGCACTTTGGTTGCAGCTGGGGGCGGCAGGGATGGAGCTGGTAGCATCTGTGGGGCTCACGGGGGAAGGTGAGGGTGTTGGCGCCTTCACTCTGAGTGACGGCTCTTCTCCAAGGGGCGGCAGATGTGGCAGCCTCAGCTGCAGTTAGGGAAAGGGACCCACCAGGAGACAAGGGCATTCCCACCCAGCAAACCGGACACCCGGAACCAGGGCCAGCCTCCTGGGTATGTGACCTGTGCAGCCACACGGGGCCCCACATCCAGGAGGGTCCAGCCTAGCTTGGTTTGATGCTCTACTGTCTCCATCTTAAAATTCTTATTCATTTTTAAGCAAGGGACCCTGCCGTAGGCCCTTGTTCAAAAGTGAAGTTACCACATCACCCCACCTGGAGGAGATCATTGCTTAGCCCCCTCTTCCTCTGTAGGACCCAATTGTTTTCATAGTAATCGTGAAAGGAAATGAAAAATAACGGCCAGAAGAGAAATACAGACATTGAAAAAAAATTTTATTTAATTTTGGTAGCATGATATCTAAGTACAACTTCAAAAAAAAAAAGGACAAAAAATAAAATATAGCACAAAAAAGGAAAAAGCCAACTATTTATTCAATAGTTTCAATATTCACCTAATAGTTCGAACTAATAATATCTTACAGAAACAATTATTTAGTAAGTAATGATTGTTCAATAGCGTCTATTTTCTCGGCTTGTTCTTTAGTTTCTAAACAATCAACACTTTAGAAAGAAGAACAAATCCCAATTTTAAAGGTAGCATTTAAATTGAGTGAGCTCGTTTAAGGCATAAACTAAGATTTGCACTTTAAAAACAAAACTACGACATCTCACAGTTTGTACGCTGTTTTCCTCTTCACTTTGGACACAAACGGAAATCCCGAGTGGTCACGTGGAACAAAGCCATTCAAGTTCTAAATTGTTATTTATTTCAAATTTCTGTTCCCACGCAACCACCTGCGGGCCCCCGGCGGCGGCGGGGTGTGAGAACCTCGTGCCAAGTAGACGCAAAGACTTGAGGCCTTCGGGAATTAATCTGGAAAGGAACCTGAGAAGCTGCCCCACCTGTGCTCCCCGCTGGGCTCACCTGCAGAACTAGAGCCCTGCCAATGAACTCCCATGCAGAATACAACTTACATTAAAGGATAAGTTTAAAAACGCACAAATGTTAAGGTGACGTCCAGCTCATTGAAACTCAACAATAACCACCATTGTTTAGAAATTAAACCGTGAAAGGACAGTCTTTCAGGAGCATGTATTACCAATCACTTTGGTCTTGCTGACAAAAAGCAGACCGACCCGAGGATGTTTTACGACTTTTAAATTCTCTGCAGATGATGCACCTTCCGATGGCCCGCATCTGAACAGGTGCGCGGTGCTGCCAGAACAGGCCCTTTTTGTTTTGCCATCGGCAGTGACACAGTTTTTTCACTGTGACAACAGTGCTACCAAGGCTTCGGGGCTGCTAGTGGAGGGACAGCTTCGAGGCGGAACAACAGGTAACAGGTCCTCGGACTTAGAAATTCGGCTTCAAGAATTTCAGTCTGAACAGGTGGCCATGGGTGTGTTTAAAGATTTCACAGTAAAAATATTCATCACAGCCTGGGTTATAGGAATGACACTGGAAATAAATTGGTTGAATAAATCACAGTACGTCTATGCATTGGGATTCATGGCAGCCATTTTTAAAATGCTGCCTGAAAATATTTAATGTTATGGGAAATTTTCCACAACACATGTTTAAGTGAAAAAACCGGTTTATAAAATACAATGTATTATATTTTCCTCCTTTCTGTATAAGAATATGCGTATAATTAATACGTGCCACCCACTTCCCAGCTGGAGCACAAAATAAGTTTATATATTCTTTTATATCCAAATTATAATAATTTCTGGTACCCTCACCAAAGATCACAGGAAATCCATTTCCGTCCAAGGTCATTCCGGGAAGTGCTGGGGGATGCCCGGCGGCTCACAAATTCATCCGGCTTGCTCTTCCCCAGCAGCGCAGGGACAGTGCACCTCCCAGGCCTGCAGGTCCTCTCCGGCAACTGTTTTGGGGGGTGGCTCTCTTTTCCAAGCTGCTGGCTCCAAGCTGGGCCCCTTCCTTAGCTGCCCCACCTGCCTCAATCCAAGTTCAGGTGTTTGGCATATCTTTGTTAAAGGCTTGGGCGAATGATCCTGAGTCAAAGGGCTTGGCATCTTAGTGCTTCACTTTCCCTTTGGGACTGGCAGGCCCAGAGCCGCCCTCAGAGGCAGCCACCACCCCAGCCCTCCAGCATCCCTAATGAGGTAAGGCGGCCCCTCCTTGGTGCAAGGACCGGTGGCCTTCGCGCCCACCCTAACCACTGCAGGAGAGAGGATCTCGTCCCTTTAGGGGAAACACCCCATGCCCAGGCACACGGCATTTGGCCTGACCTCTCTGATTTAGAAAAAGCAAAGACAGCCCTTGTCAGCACAATTTCCAAAGCCAGTTACATCACTGTGAATAATACAACACAAGGAACTCCAACATTCCAACCCAAATTTTTGTTTAGATGAAAATCATTTCTCTAACTCATTAAAGGCAGAGTCGGGCTAAAGAATTGCCTTGCCTCCCTTAGTAACTGAGTCACACTGTACAGCTGGGGTCATATTTGTGGCGACTTTGCCATTTCCAATATCCTGGGCAAGCCCTTTACCTTTGTGTTACTAAAGAGCCTAGACTGGGTCTTTTTCTAAAAACATTCGAAATCTGCTCCAAAGGAGAAATGACATCTCCACCACCAGCAACTGAACATTGTCGCCTCGTTTCCAATGTTGCTACTCATGTTACAGACGTCCCCAAGAAAGGGGACACGAGAAAGGGAGCATCCCTAGAGTCACCCAGCTACCTATCCGGTATGCGTGTGCATGCATGTGTTTGGTGTACCCATGAAAGGCCAGGAGCACGTGTACGAAATCACAGATGGCAGCTAAATCAAAGTGATGAGATTGTAGACAATATTCATTTCTTCCTTGTTTGGGGGTTTCATTTTGCTTGAATTTTAAGATGAGCCTGAAAGGGGAGCCAGCAAAAAACCTACACACCAGCTTCTTTTTAGCTTCTTGTTGGTTTTAAGCCCTGAATATTTTATTTTCTCTTCCCTTGATTCTTTCTCCTAAAAACAAAGCCCCACCTGTCGGATTAGTTAACTCATCCAGGTAATCAGATTTTATTAGGCACTGACAGGTCTCACAGACCATTGTCTGTAGGCGGGGCCTGATGCACATTTGGAGGCAGGGCCTGTCCAATCACAGAGAAGAGTTCTCGGAACAGAGCAGACTGACCATGGTGGTCACTGAAATCCACATGATGTGGAATCGGAAGAGTTTGCTTTAAAAAATATTCATTTCAGCCAAGAGGGAGTTGAAATTAGTGATATTTACTTAAAACTACATGAGGAGTTTTCACACCACAGGGGCACCTTGGTTATCTTGTCTGTGGCCCACTTTCTGAACCTAAATCTGATTGGTTTAGAATATTAATTTTGAAGCTTTAAGGCCATTGTTTTTTCCTCTGTGCTTGAACAGCCTTCCATCTGTCAGGTGCCCAATGGGCTAGTGCCTTTTCAAACACTTTTTTAATTTCAAATGGCCAAGTAATATATATTCATTGACCAAAATATGACAAATACAAAGAGCTTGAAGGAAAACAGTCATCCATAATCTCACTGTGCTGCTCGTTTTGTGGCATTTACTTCCCACCCAATCCACACGCACAATACACACAGGCCCGCACATACAAACACACACCTACACACACACAGACAAAAACAGGCTCACCTACATGGAAACACACCTCTACACAGTAACAGGGTCGTCCTGGGCACACTGTGTGGTGATCTGCTTGTTGTCATTTAGCACCACGTTGTACACATATCCTTAGATATTCTTAGTTAGCATCTTTCAAGTGGCTGCATTGTACTCTGCCATGTTGTTGGATATTCGAATCATTTCTAATTCTTCGCTATCATGACTACTTTGGTGCACGTTTTTGTACATTCCTTGACTATTTCCTGTAACTAACTTCCTCGAAGCGAATTACTAAAGCTAAGGAAATGCACGTTTGTAAGGGTTTTCTGTTCATGTTGACAAATATCCCTCTGGAGAAGTTGTACTAAAAGCACACTTCTTCGGGGCAAAGGTGAGCGCATCCATCCCCCTCCAACACATCCCAAACTGCCAACAATACTGGGTACGCCAATATTTTTAAATATGTTTGGTTAATGGGCGAAGACACAGATACACTAAGGTCTGACTCTGGTTTAGCAGTCCAGAAAGGGACACTGGGACTCTACCCAAGCACAAAGTGGTAGCATGTGCCTGTCTCGCTACCTGATGCTTAAAGCCGGATCCCCGATCCTGCGTCTCACTGTGCCACAGCAGTAAAACATGTGGATGCGTGGCGTGAGGAAACAGTAGGAAATTTCCAATGGAACTCCAAAGTCAGGAGAGCTCCAGCTGGTCTCCTGTACCTTCTCAGGCCACAGTTCTGCACAGATGGTCACGATCCATAGGACTTGCAGGAGCCTCACCCGGCAACACAAACCTCACACCGGGGCCTTTGCCAACAATTTCAATAGCAGGCTTGGGGTGGGGGGAGTTGACAAATATCAACTTATTTCAAGTGTGTGTAATAAAGAAAATGAAATAACAAAAACAGGAGATTAAAAATACAATAAATGTATTTATAATGTATTTATTATATACTACACAATATAAATTTATTGTATTCTATAAAAATAGAATATAATAAAAAACAAATAAAAATATCTGCCACTCTAATCTTCGCACACAACAATTTGTACACAAACATCATTCCTACTGTAGGCAAAGTCTTTGCAAGTGTTGTGGGTAGTAAAGTGGGTTTTTGTGATGAGTGAGGTTTGGCCCCCAAGCCCCTCCCTCCCTATCACCTGTGAATGAGAAGTGGAAGGAACCATTTCTAACCCCTAGAGGGGTGACACTCAGTCTCAACTGTACGTGGGATCACCTGGGGAGTTTTTAAAACGTGCCATGTCCAGGTAGATCAAAGGTGCTGTCAGGTTGAGGACAGCTGGTCCAGGGCACACTCAGCCTCAGGCTCTGGCAGGTGTTGTTCATCACTGGTGGTAAGTGAGGGAGGGGCCTTCCTTAGAAAGAAGACCATGAGGCCCATCTATCTGCATCACAGGAATTCTTAGGGTCCCTCAGGGAAGAGGGCCTGGTCATAGGACCGAGATCCACTGGGCATGTGGTTGCTGCATCACCTGCCTACAGGGCCTTCTGTGGATGGTGCAAAAGGATGAAAGAAATGGGATTAGTTGTTATTAAACAGCTGAGAACATGGGGAGAGTTTTAAAATGTTGAAATCAACATTTAAAAATCCGCTGTTGCCTTTGAGCTTAGGGAGTTATTTTTGAGACTGGGAAAATGTGATTCCGTTTTGTCGTCTGGCTGGCTTTCCACGGGGTCTTCTTTTCTAAAAGCATGTCCGTGGAGAAGCCTGGGAAGGAAGCAGGAGAAGTCTCTCCAGGCTGGTGCCGGGCACAGGTAACAGGCATGGAAGGGCGAGGTCTGTGGGCCATCCCTTCTCTGCTGTCGTCATTAGGGAGGCCTGCTGGGGGAAGAAGGAGGGAAGGTGAACTGTGCAGGCGTAGTTTGAAGCGGGGTGTGAAAGATGGGGGGGCATGCAGGTTACAGGTCCTCATCGCAGGGTGGCAGGTGCCGGGAAGTGTGTTCTGGGTGTGCTCTCCAGGGACAAGACTTAGTAGACCATGGGATATCGTGTGACATGCCTGGCTTTCATGTCCTCCTCTGAAAAATAGGGAAGGGATCTGGAACAGATGACACCTGAGGCTCTACCCAGTCCTGATATTCCAGGAGATAGTAAGTTTGAAGACGAGGCTGCTGAGTGGCTGCTAAGAGGGAGAAGAAAGAAGAGCTCTGGCAAGGGTTCAATGTTCAGGAGGGTTTGAAGAAGGAACAGAGGACGTCGGGTGGCACTTGAGGAAACAAGGGGATCTCAGGGCAGAAGTGAGCCTGGGTACTCAAGCTGCTGCCTCTGTCCCAGTTTTCCCTGCCACCTAGGGGCCACCACTCAGATTGTGAGGCAGACAATGGTGGCGAGACCAGCTTCCTCTTCTCTGCTTCTTAGGGACTTGCTGTTACCATGGCGATGGCTAGGTGGTGTGATGTGTGGCTTTGTGCTGTGACCACCTCTTTTGTTCTCATCCCAGCCATAGCTACTACCTTGGGGGCTGCACGAAAGGGCCCAAGGAGGGAATTTCTGTGCTTGTTTGATTCGCTTCAGGAGCAACTTCTCTTTCTCTCTTGCCTATGGCTTCTACCCTCCAAACAATTCAGTCTCCTTAGAAGTTCAAGGCACTGAGGTCCTAATTCTTGAGGGAGGCAGAGAACAAAAATCTGAACCGGAAAACCCACTAAATGCGAACAGAATAACGTTTGGTCTGGCCCTTTGCTCTGTCTTTCGCAGCGGTAGGAAGAGATGCTTTATGAGAGAGCACAGTGGTTGTCTTCGGTGAAGTCAATTTCTAAAGGTTAGGGATGTGAGCCTCTTCGACTTGCCCCTTAATAACTCATTCTGGCTCTATCATTCATGTGAGCTCCTCTAAGCCCTTCTGGAACTTATTAATTCTTTCAGCCTTTATTGGATTCCACATGATGGAGGCAACCCCCGAGCCCTGTGGTGGAGTCCTGGCCTCATCCGTCAGCTGTGGACTGCAAGGTGAAGTCCTGTTTTCTGGAGGAAATTCTCTGCTGGGGTTCTTTCCTTGGCTCTGCCTCTAAGAAGCTATGACCCTGGGCAAAGTCCTTCGATCTCTCTGAGTTGAGATTTCCCATCCTAAGAAACAAAAGCAGGAGCACCTGACAACACCTAACGCGTGGGGTGGCTGCATTTTGATAGCAGGAACTGTGTCCTATTTATTGTTGCATCCCCAGAGCCCAACACTGTCCCTGGCACATCGCAGAAATGCGGGGAATGGTTCCCAAATGGAATAGATAAAAGGAAAAATCGTTAGTGGTGATATTTCCCTACCAGTTGGAATTCTTGGTGGCAAACGACAGAAATGAACTCAAACTAGCTTTAGTACAAACAAGGCGTTTCCCTCTCACATAACTGTGAGTCCAGTGGTGGGGTTGGTTTTGGCCAGGACTAGATTCCAAGGGCTCTAGGAAGCCATAAGAGCACAAACTGTTACAGAAAAAAAAAAAAAATCAACTTGTTTGAAGCCCACATCTCTGCAGAGGTGGGAAGAGGCTAAGTTTCAGTATAAAAAACCATCTGGACTTGTCATCCTGCCCTGCCCCTTCCAAAGTAATTGACCTTGGGTGAGTCACTCTTTCCTAAGACTTAGAACCCTCTAAAATAAGAATAAGAATATTTGCTTGGCATAGGGTGACTGAAAGCTCAAAAGAGGTAAGAATGTGAGACGTTTCTAGTAGCCTTAAAATGTAATTTAAATGCAAGATGGATGGCAGGTATATGGGTGGTTTAAGTAAGCGTGAAAGCCTAATTTACTTTGCAGGAATTCATTTTAGGAAGTATGTTCAGGACCCCTCTTTATGTAAGTCTATTTCTGTGCTGATTTAGACCTAGTATTTATTGAGTACTTTACATGGATTATCTCATTTAATCCTTACCTAACTCGGTGTGGTAGGTACTGCTATCATTAGTTCCATTTGAAGATGAAGAAACTGAGGCTTTATGTATGCATGAAAGTCTGCCAAGGAATACAATAATAGGTTGTGGAGGCAGACGACTAACACGCAGGTCTGACTGAGGACCCAGCAGGTGTCACACCTAGGACTTGAGGTTCTCCTTGCCTAACATGGTATGTTCATACTGACGAGACTCAGAGAGTGTGGGCTCCCAACATCCCAACTTACCAAGGCTCAGTGGAGCCAGGACGTAGCCCCAGCCTTCTGACTTCTGCTCTGCATCTGCCAGAGCTTCTAAGAAAAAACCATAGAAATATCAACCAAAGGAATACATTAAAGAAGAGCTTGCAGAATTGCTGGAGAAACAGGCTGGCATCATGCCTGCAAGAGCAATGCCACTCATGCTGCAGAACTGGCTGGTAGGACACCCCTTCACCACTACTCTGCACCAGACACAGCAATTGGTAGCACCAAAACGACCAGTGCTGGACACCACCCTTAGCCCCTGGGCAATGTCACTCCCTTCCCTGTACCCTCCCTGTAACTCCATCTTTCTGCATATTCTACTGTTCTTGCCTTCGTATTTCACTAACCCTAGATTCAAAGTCTGGGTGGGTACTTGTGATGGGTGGAGCCTGGGTTACATGCCCATGTCCTAGCTGCAAGGGAGGCTAGAAAGCAATGACTGGCAATTTTAGCTTTTAGAGTGAGATGCATCAGTGCCAATCCACCAATGCTCTAAAAGGTGGTGAGTTTCCCAAACCTCAAAAATAGATTTGGATATTTGATGGCCAAAACTAGTATTCTTGAACCTCTGAATGAGAGTAAATGGGGTCTCAGGAAATGTTGGTTTGCTCCCAGAACCCTTGCCCTAGGAGCCAAAATGCAAATGCCATCAGTTCCTTTCTTGCTGTGTGGGAGTTGGGACATGTGCCCTCCACTGAGTTTTCTGAAGCCCACAGTTGTCAGCTCTTCTGCAAGGCGAATGTGCAGCCTCCCTACTGGGTCTGACTCATGGGCATATGGTGCTGTGTCATATTGTTGTCACATAAATAAAAATATTTTATAAGAAACTTAAGGGATGGTGGCTCTGGAGCCCAAACCCTACCAGTGGCCTCAAGCTGTGAAGGGAAGAATGTGTTTGGTGTGCAGACCGCCTCCGCCTCCTTGGGAAGCTGGCTGAGGGAGGGCGGCCTAGATAGGTCCTTCTCCTCATGCCCTGCTCCTCCCCTGTCCCAGACCCCCAGAGCAAATGGGCATGGCTTAAAAAGGAAAAGGCAGAGGCTCTCTGTGTTTGAGGCACGTATTTCTAGGAATCGAGGAGGAGAGAGCGATTAGGCTGTGGTAACCCCACTCTTGGTAGGTCCAGGGCTCTCCCCACCCCATCAGCCAGTCGTTTGATGCTGCTGTGACCTATGCCCTGGGTTGACAAGTGTCCTGCTCCTTGAGAGGACATGAGCTTTTGGCCTATCTGATTTAAATGCGTATTTTAAATAGATTCATCCGTGTGGTATTTATGACCTGTCAGAGACCTCCCTCATCTGACATCTCATGTGCCACTATCACAAATTTATTAGCCCTTGTTGTAAGTAAGTAAAGTGACAGAGTGGGAAAATGACAAGCCCTTTTGCATGACTTGTTCTTGACAGTGCAGAGACGGGGACCCAGGTGGCCTGACTCCCAGAATCAGAGTAATTCTAGACAAGAGAATTTGAATCAGAAGCAACCGTAGGATCCCCTTCATTTTATAACCGAGAAAACTGTGGCTCAGGTTGATTAAATGACTTGGCAAACGATCACACAGGTAGCAGCCAAATGGAGGGCAGAACTGGCCTGCAGAACCAAACAAACTCGGGTTCCAATTCTGTCTCTGCCTCATTCCCAACCAGCCCACCCCTGTAAAATGGGCAGTCATGTCCATTCCATATGGCATTGCTTTAACAGTTAAAAGAAATAAAAACGTCGAACTAGAGCAGTAGCTACACACAGTGGCATGTAATACATGCTGCTTCCTCTCTTCCCATCCCATCTGGACTCCTAGTCCAGTGCTCCTGCTGCTGCTTTGGCATCACTGTCCCTGATATTAGAGACACTGCCAGTCTCCTGCCTTGTGGGGGTCGGGCTGGCCAATCTCTTCTTTAACCACAATAACTTCGATTAAGTGCCAGCCTGTCATTCTAAAAATGTCACATTATTGGGGCCTATTAGAATCCCCAGTTGCAATCCAGGAAACCATCCTCAGAACATTCAGATAACTGAGACTTCCTGTTTTGTTCGCCAAGATTTTTATAGGCAGTGACGGTCATCTTTATTTTTTCTAACTTCTCATTTTCAGGGATTATTTATGCGCACATCCTGCAAATATGTGTCCCCAGCGTTCCCAGGGTGGCGATTTGAATAACCGTCTCCCCCCTCCCTCCCAGTCCTGATTTTTGGCTCTGTGATATCTCATTATATTCTAAAGAGCCATCCACGAGGCAGGGCACCATGGATGCAATTAATTCTGCTTCTGTAGCAACACTGCTCTTAAGCAAAATATATTGATTGCCAAAGCTTTGGACCCACTTTAATCAAGTAATCTAAACAGGGCTTAAGCTTCAAAAGCCGAGCGATGTGCCCGGCTTCAAAGCGCTTACTTACACTGAATTAATTTATCCAGGATGTACTAATATTCCCCGCAACCCCGTGGATTTTAATGTTGGAGGTTGCAATCAGGGCTCTGATAATATCCCCCAAGCCCGGCCTCTATTGATTGTCATGTGAAAAGACACAGAGGGGAGTGGGGTGCAGGGGAGGAGGGAACAAAGGGATTGGATTTGACCGAGACTGAAACATCACTGTTCTACTTGCTGTCCTGGGGCCTGCTGCCTCTGCTCGGTCCCCCTGGGCTAGTTTTGGGGATGGGATTGGGAGCAGGCAGAGGTGCTACAGTAACAGGACGTTCCAGCTGTGATTCTGAATGGAAGCCAGAGGGGTGGCTCGAGTGCATGGGAGGGAGTGTGCGTGCTGCAGGGGAAACGGGACATCTGCTGTTCTAGGGGTCAAGCTGCCAGTCGCCCTCCTGCTGGTAGACACCCCTTCCCACCAATTTAGTCAGGGAACTGCTTTCTTGATCTCATTTCTGGCTTTTGAGTGGGGCCCCACCCACATTCCTGATCTGGAGCCTATAACCTCATCTTTCATCTTTTGAGGACTCGCCCTGTGCTTGTCATGATTCTAGGTTCTGGGGATACAGCAAAGAACGGGATAGACAAAAATCCTTGGCCTCGTGGAATTCACTTTCCACTGAGGTATGGTGGGAGAAGATGTACACACTGTCTTTTTAACTTAATTATTTGATGATGGAGAAAATAAGACAGGAGCCAGGGATAGGGAGAGTGAGAGTGGGTGATGGTGGTGTTACCAGTGTCCGTTCACTTTTCAGATCAGTGCTCCTCATTGGGAAGGTGGCATTTGAGCAGAGAGCTGAAGGAGAATTGGGAGGGAAACGCCATAGGCTGCTGGGGGAAGGGGCTCCGGGCAGAGAGAAGAGTGTGCACATAGGCCCCGAGGTAGAGCCTGTCCAAAGCATCTGAGGGGCAGCAATGAGGCCGATGTGGCTGAGACAGAGTGGGCAAGAGGGAGAACAGGATGACATGGAGTCAGATGATGCAGGGGCCAGATGGAAGCCAAAGTCAACCAGGTATTTACTTTTCTTGGCCACAGTGATAGGTTCAGGGATGGACCAGGGACATAAACCACGAAGGATAGGGGCTGAGTAGTCAGCAGCTGTCTTGTGGCCACGTGGAGCCTGAGGATAAAGCCAAACTGGAGGACGGTGGAACCCAGAGCTGGGTGACATTGTTTGAACTCTTGCATTTTTTTCGAGCTGGAAAACTCCACGACACTTGGGTTTTTAAAAAATTTATGGGAGCCAATAAATCTTCCTTTTTGCCTGCACCATTTGGAATTGTTTCCCTAAATAAATCTTATAGCTATAAGAATCTCACCTCTTGACACTAATTTCAGAGGTGGGGCATCCATGCCCTCTGTGTCATGCTGAGGGTACATCTGGTCCCCCTCTGTCCTTGGAAACAGGGAGGTCCTTTGTGACTCATGGCCATGCGAATAAGAGAGGACACCTCCTATCCCCAAGGCCTGGCCCCTCTCCCTCCCTTTTCCTCTCTCTGCCTCTACAAAGCACCTGGGTTAGCAGAGATGGGGATGGAATAAACCAGAACCCTTTTCCAAATTCCATTTCACTCCCTCCCACTTTATCCCCCCCAACTGTTTGACCCGGTTGGCCCTTTCCTATCTAACTGAAGTAGGGACGGTATTAGCATCAATTAAGGACCCTAATATGTACTGGATTTTACATACGTTGAGTTTTTCCATATGTTACTGCATCTTTGACATTTTTTATAGCTTTAGAAGCTCTGTTACTCACCAACATTATCATGATGGTGTGCAGGCCAGCGTCCAGTTCTGAGGGTTGGTGCCCATGCCACATAGGCTGTGAGAGTTTTTAGATTAGACTCCTGGTTGCTACGGTCTCCTTGTATCCCCAGGTGTCAGCAGGGACCCCCCTGCCCTTTAAGATTGAAATTAAATTGATTCAAACGCTGTTCTTTGTGTGGTCACAAGCAATGGTGGTTCCTCCCACCTCTCTAGGGCTTTGTGGGGAGTGGAGGTGGTGGCTTATAGTTTCCAATTCTCCCATGCTTTTGAGCTTCCCTGAATTACTAACCACAATGTCCAGGTGTGGACCACCCATATTATTATCAACATATATTATTAACACAAGGCATTTGCATGTAAAAGACTTTAACGAAGATGTAGAGTGAGAGAGAGAGATTGCATCATAGTATCAGGTAGGAAAAGAAATCCAACACTATGCATCCCTCTGCATTTGTTTTTTGTTTTTGTGTTTCGGCCACTTCCAACAAGAAGATTCTTTCCCTATGTCCTTTCTCATCCCAGCCATGCTGCTAAGCCCTCTCTCTTCTTCCAAACCCCTCGCTCCACATTTTTCCAGGTTTATCACCCTTTCTACCTTTTTTCTCACTCCTTCCCTCCCTTTCCCAACTCAATTCCCAGTCACTTTTGCAAAGAAAATAAATTAATTCTTTGCCCTCATGAGCTCTGGCTGATCCAAAGACTCCTTAACAAGTTTGCTCATCAGTGGGACAGTCACTCTGCGTCCCTCTTCCGAGCAGCCCAGAGGACCCAGCTTAACTTTGCACTTTGTCTCTCCCTTCTCCTAGCCGCCCCGATCTCTTCTGGGGAAGGCATGGATTAGTGAGCCGTTCCCCAGTGTTATTTATGAACGATTCCAGCATGTGTAGGAGGCAGAAGACGCGGCCACAGCCAACCTCAGTTTCAGGAACCAAATTCTCTTTGTTATACCCATTTTAATGAGGAAAAATGGATGCTCTGGAGGTTAGGTGGATAAATGACTTGCCCAGTCCACCACAGCCTAGCACCCAGCAGAGAGGGGATTTGAATACTGGTGTGGCAATGGCAATTTTATGCCATTGCCACAACAGCATCATGAAGTCAACAAAAATTGCATGCTATGTCTACCTACCTAGATCCACCCATTCACATTCACTGAGTGTTTCCTATATGGCAGCACCAGGCTGGGAAGGTTGTGGTAGATGAAAAATAAATAATCCCTTTCCAGTAGGATTCTTCATCTCACACAGAGATAAGCCAGATGGCACATGTTAAAGGGAAAATTCAGGAAGTTGAAGAAAAACAGGATAAAATACTCAAAAAAACTCTTTACCTGTCTACTAAAGAGGCAGGATAGTAGTGATCACAAGGTTAATGATGAACCCCTTGCAAGATATATTATGCTCACCTGCTCTGCATCTCACTTTTTTTTCAGTTGTAAAACAAAGATAATAATAGGACCTCTCTTACAGGCTTAGAAGGCCAAGTGGATAAACCCATGTAATATACTTAGAACAGTGCTTGACATGCAGCAAGAACTTAATAAATGTTAGCTATTGTTATTAAATAATGTATGGTGACGTGTTTGGCCAACAATCATGTTACTAGATAAATATCACCATGCCCAGTTGACAGGAGAGGAAATCGAAGCACAGAGGTAACCTTCTCCACGTCACGGAGCCGTTTTGGGCAGAGGCGAGAATAGAATGCTGGTCTTTGGAGGCTGGTCGGGTATTGTTCCCAGCGTCTCCCACTGGGACAGAGCACAGGACCGACTGCCAGGCAAGCTTGTAGAAAAGGTGGCACTGGTTTGGATGGGGGAGACTGTGTTCAGGAACGGATGATAAGGAAGGGTGATGTGATTAAAACAGCTGGCTGCCCACCCAGATCCGTTCTCTTCATCGCCCACAGCAACGGTGTTGCTGCTGGACACAGGCTACCCACTTAGGGACTGCATTTCCCATCTTGTCTTGTGGTTAGGAGGTGGCAGCCATGCTGAAAAGTTCTCACCAATGGAATATGAGTAGAGCATGATCTCCTTCCAAGCTGGCACATTAAAAGAAGGGGTGTGCCTCTTCCGTGTTCTTTTCCTCTTTTTTGCTGCCTGCAGAACTGACCAGGCAGAGCAACCGGCTATAAGGCAGTGATTCTTAAACTACCTGCATGGAAGAGCTGGATGTCTACCTCACCATACCTCCAAACTACCACCGACTAAACTTTTGTTCTACAACCTGTTCAATGACTCCACTGTTCGTACACTTGGGTGTCATGGAAACGCCAAATTGCAGTAAAAGTCTCCACAAGTTTAGTCCCGATGTCATGACTCAGTTCACTGTGCTGTTGCCAGTCAGGTCATGGACGGGACTCGTCTGTGGTCCACACTTTCTGTAGCACAGCCCTGGGATGCACAGGCAAGATGGAAGGTACTGGGGCCTCTGGCGGCTGCATGGCGCAGAGAAGAAATTTTTAAAAATCTATATTCTTCAGCCACTGCACTATAGGATTGCCTTGTTAGGGAGGTGTGCTTTACCTTAAAACAGGTGGCTCACACCACGTATTAAAAGGAAGAGTGGACTTTCCAACCAGATAAAGTGGTCCTGGCAACGGCCCATGCTCTCGATGTGCTGTCTCTACTTGCTGGGACACGACACTCCTGAGCACCCACTGCGCCCATACACTGAAGGATGACACCAGGGTCGCCAGTTTCCCACCAGCAGCCCCCCTGTCAAATGCCTTATAATCTGTAAGCTCTTGCTACTCTGTGGAGTAATTTGGATCCAAGTAAATCTGTGTTCAAATCCGAGGCTCAGATAGAACCATAGGTGTTGGAGTGCTTTGAAAAACCAACGATGAACCAATTTTAGTTCGTAAAGCAGCTCGGGATGAGAGAAGATTGAGGTAAGGATTTAGGAGCCACATAATGTCAGAGAGACCCTACGGGGCAGTGCGCAGGGCCTAAACTGGGACATGATACCCAAACGCTTTTGATTCCTAGTCACAAATTCCATCTGCGTGTCCTTCGGCGAGTCACGTAGCATCCTGTCTGTGAAAGAGGATTGCCATGATGACGTCGCAGGATTGGTGTGAAGGTCTCTCTGTGAGAAGGCCCGTAAAAACCCGGGTGCACCTGTGCGCTGGCCAGGGCCTGGCTGGGAGACAGATGGCGCACTCAGGCTCAGTGATTGGAGAGAGTGAGAGAAAGCGGCAATTTACAACGGTGTGGCAGGAAGGGGGAGACTAACCAGGGAGAGTGAGCACCTGGTGAGCGAAGGTGTGTGCGAAGTTAGGAGCAGCTGTTACCTTCCTGAGGCCTGGAGGGGAGAGGAGGGAGCAGAGATTGGAATCCTGAGCCATGCTGCATCCAGGGCACTGACAGTACCATCTAACAGAAATGGCAGCCCGAGAAGATTGATGCCACCAACTTGGAACGAGCTGGGGAGTAAACGCCCTGACCTTCCTCTCTTTCCACTCACTAACTCCTGCCTCTGCCCTGCACTGGCCAGGCTCCCCTGGAAAGCAGAGAGAAAGGGGGCCCTTGATGCCTGACCCCCTCAACCCCCAGCAGACACAGAGGAAGATGGAGAAGCTGAAGGGAGCATCCAATGAGCCCACAGACTGTGTCCGCCCACCCCCCAACCCTCTAGATAGAATCTGCCCGATTTACAGGAGCACTTAAAAAATAAAAAAGAATTTACAGTTTCTGGATGTCACTGCAAATGAGAAGGCTTCTTCCCAGGCGCCACTTAACTGAAAATCGAACCTCCTGGATGCCAGGCCTGCAGGTCTGTCCTCACCTCGAGCAGAGAAGATGAGCAAATGGCCCTGCCCCTGCTGGCCTCTTGCCAGACCCTCTTCCACCTCTTCATTCCTTGTTCTCTGTCGTCCTTGCCTAAGAAACCACCATCTGGCCGCAACCCGGCTAAGGGAGGGATCGGTGAGTTGAGGGCCTGGGGTACGTCCCCCGCTGCCTTCGGAGATGATTAGTGGCTGCTTGTCGGCAGATGTAGCTCAGTGGCGGTTTAATATCGCAAAGTCCCCTCCCCACCCTCACGAGGAGGCTGCGGACTATTGAAGGCATTTCACACAGAGAGCGGTGATTGCCACAGCAATCATTTCCTTCAACAGCCATTAAAACACTTCTGAACGTATTTTAAAAAAAGAAAAAGAAGGGGAAAAGGAGTATGTGGCGGGGGGGCGGACGCGGGGAGGGACAGGAGACCTCCTAGTTCCTAACCAATCTCAAAGTTCACAGAGTGAACTTTAATCAGATGGGCTTTTAATATCAGCATGTTTGTCGTTATTAGCGCATCGTCGGTGCCCACCTTTCATCCTCAGCACAGCCTGAAGATGTGGGTAGGTGGGGGCAACTGGGAGACACATGTGGGCTGCCCCTGAGGCCCTGAGGTAAAGGGCAGGTGGAGTCTGGCTGTCGCTGGGATGGGTCATGCCGGGGATGCTCATCAGCAAGCTCTGGTCGAGAAATGTTCAATACACCTTCTCAGTTCAGTTCCTTTGCTACGCAGAACAGTTCGACATCTGGCCAGGGCCTATGATCCCACCTGGAGCCCATTTACCTGAGGGGAGAATTGTGCCTTCATTCATTTACTCAACAAATATGGAGGGTCTGCCAGGTGTCAGGGGCTGAGGTGGCAGCAGGGAGGGTCCGCAAAATATACTAACAGTTGTCAAAGCCCCAGCAATGACCCCCCAGAACAGAAGTGAGTCCGGGGCTGGAACCAGTGCTGGGAGGCCCATGTGGCCCAGGAGGGAGGCCAGGGGAAGGCTGGGGAAAGATGAGACAGTGAGGGGAGCAAGGGGACACTTGGGCCACAAGACAGTGACTGTTAACTGGTTTGGAAGTATTTCAATACCTTGTCAGTTGTCATGGTCCTACTGTCTGTGCCCACTGAAAAAACACAGTTGCTCCCGTATGCAGTTTATTTTCTTGTAGTTGGCTTGTCTTTTCCAGGCTTATCGTAAGGATATTGCTTGAAGATCTTGCCAAAAAGCACAGGCAATTTCATTTTCTGTGCTGGGCCTATGTCGACCCTAAAAAAAATGATGAGACAAAAGGTTTAGGCCCCCGAGGCACAGGGGTTTTTCGGCACAACCTGTTGGTCTTCGTTTCGGGCGAGCCTGAGCAACATTGAAGAGTGTCCACACTGTTTCTGCTGGAGGTGGCCCTAGGCAGCTGTCACTGGCACCCCGTCTGCCACCCCCAAGGAGGTGCATGAAGAGGAGGTCACTGACATATCTGGGTACAGGGGCAGCTGCTTCAAAAGAACATGGTCTGTTTTTTCTTGTTACCCCTCTTGGGACCAAAATGATGGGCCATGGTGGCACCCAGCTACAGCTTCTGATGTCATTTGCCACATCGAGGAGCTGGCCTTCTCTACCAGATTGCTTTCTAGAGAGAAAGCTCCTATCTGTGGACAGGAAAGTCTTTCTCATGGCTACACACACAGTCACATGGTTCCTCACTTTGAAATAATGGTCACAGATGACAAGCCTGTTTCTGCTCATGGAAAGTAAGAACCATCACATGGTTGCTGGTGGCATCCTCTGTCCATGGAAGGGCTTGTCCAGGCCCTTTGTAGAGCTACCACCCATTCATGCACCCTGGATTCCTGGGTGCCCTCTGTTCTGAAGGTTGCTGACGCCACCAGGAAGGCAGAAATGCCAAGAAGAGGCAACAGGGTGCAGAAAATGCCATTTACAGTTTACAAAGATAGAAGCAGCACCACTATTATCCTTAAAAATTACCAGAAGGGAGATAGGTGCCCTCTATGCTCCTCTGAGTTACTCTGAGATCAAGTCTGCCCCAAGTTACCTTAAAATCTGTATTTGTTGGCTTGCTGGGAAAAAGCAAATTACAGAGCAGCACATAAAAGTATGTTTCCCTTTGCAGAAAGGGAAGGTGTATACAAATGCAGATAAATACCACAGGAACACGCACGGCTGTACACGTACAACTGTACAGAAGCTGTTGGAAGAATGTACACTTTAGCAATTTCCTGTGCTCTTCAGAGGCAGAAAAAGCTTTCTCTGAGCGAAGAGGTATTATAACACTTATCAGGCTTCCCTTTTTGCATCAGCTGCTGGGATGCTCAGATTTAAATTTGTATTCTCATTTTAATGATGGTAGGCTGCACTGGAGAATAGCAGTTCTCAGCCTCCGTTGCACGTTAGAATCCCTGGGGTAGCGCCCATAGATGCTGATCCCAGGCTACCCTCAAGACCAATCATGTCAGAACCTCAAGGGGTGGGGTGGGATCCAGACTCCCTATTTTTAAAGATCCCTGAGTGATTGTAACGAGCAGCTGTCGTTAAAAACACTACTCCACTCTGTAGGTCTGAATTCTGACTTTCCCTTGTGAAGAAAAAATTGCTTATCATTATTTACATTTTCCTTGGGTCTGATTTTTTACTTTTGTGTAATTTTCAATTTAATTTTGTGTATTTTTGTAAATTGCCTCAAGTCCTTTCTGGAACAAGATAAAATATAGACTAAAATGATTAATTTTTGTCATGTGTTCAAGCCACATGACAAGCAGCCCAGAGCTGTACAGTTTGGGTTGGCAGAATATTCTCTGTAGAAGGTTCTCCCCAGAGAGATGAGGGGCCCCAAATTCCATCATGCCCCAGCCTGTGGGCTGAGTCTGCCCCACAGCAAAGTCCTGTCTCTCAGACACCCTGTGGACTGGAAGGGGCCCTGATAGACACCCTATTTGTAAGTGGGAGCAAGGGGGTGTGGAGAACTCAAACTCTGTAAGAAATAGGTTCCAGAACATGTCAGTATATTTTCTTCCTGACTTGCTGAGGAAAACTTGACCTGCTAAATAAAGCTTATGTATAGGTCCAGGGGACTGAGAAAAAATGGATCCAACTCCCTCCTGAGGTGAATTATAACCCTCACAATTTGCTAAAATGGAGCCAGTTGGAATAATCACCTCCTGTTGGAAGGAGAGTCACTGTTTCTGGGGTGGGAGCCAGGTGGGGCTAGTCCTGGGCTAGGGAAGGAGGGGAGGCCATTCTCTCCTCTCCCCAGACTGCCCCCTTTTGAATTTTCACCCTGTAACTCTGCCCCCAGTAGCCTTTAATCGACCCATTGCCTGTGTATAGGTAGGATTGCAGAGGGTTGGCAAAAAGGCTGGCTGTTGCCTTGAACCTTAGTTGCAAATTCAAATGCCCACTGAGGGGAGGACAGGTGGCAGAAGAGCAGAGACACGTGAGCTAAGTCTCAGGGTACAAGCAGAACAGGGAGTGGTGGGGACTGTGATGAAAGGCATCAGGCAGCGTTTGAGGGACATGCAACCTCGTACCAAAATGGGGCGTCAGTGGGAGGGGGTCGTTTGAGGGCAACAAGTAGGGCGAGAGCAGAAGCTTCCAGAACCTGTGGATCTAGTGTGAGCCAGCTGATTGCCCAGGAGACTGTACTAGAGAACTTAAAATAGCATCTTCTATAATTGCTTGAGTCTCCGGGTATTTAGTAACCACGTCTGGCAGTCTATACCCAAGACAGGCTAGCTGTGGGAAAGCCACTGTTAAAATAAAATCATTAGCATAATAGGCTTGATGAAAAGGGTGGCAAGATGGGAATTTCCTCTTGCAATATGTGCTCTGCTCAAAACAGTCCCTGAGCTCTGCCCGGGACGACACCCAACCAACTGAGCCACACCAGCCAGGGCTAGGGGTCACTGGTGACTCCCAGTCAGGGCACATGCCTGGGTTTCCAATTCAGTCCCTGGTGGGGTGCAGATGAGAGGCAACCAATCAATGCTTCCCTCTCACATCAATGTTTCACTCCCTCTCTTTCTCCCTTCTATCCCCTCTCTCTAAAATATTTTAAAAAATAAATAAAAACATGCCCTGAACCCAGTAGGCGATGTTAATGGTCAACTGGAGTGCCCCGATAGCTCTCTCAAGCTGTTTTCTCCCTTAGCGACCTAACAGACATAACCTCTGAAAACAGCTTGAAGCTCCAACAGTTGCAGCATCAAACAGGGCTGATGTCATCTAACTCCTATCCTTTCCTGATTTATTTATCGTTTGTTTTGTTTTCTAGTAACTAGGCACACACAGACAGACAGACAGACACACACACACACACACACACACACAGGAGCCTACTCTTACAGAGGCACATGTTTTGCTATTTTCCCAGGAAATGAAATGTCAGCTAATGAGCCTGAAAGCATGGAGTTGGGAAGACGGTTAGCAAGGCCAAGTGCTCAGTGATGTCAGCAGGCTGAAGAAGGCCAAGCCAAGAATAAGAATGCCATCCAAGAGGACTGTGCGCACCCCGAAGGGCGGGAACTAGGTGAAATCTGTGGCAGAGGTGGACTGAAAAGGGAGTCCTTCTGAGCCTTATGATGAGTGATGGCCAGGAATTCTTTGTCCATCTCCCTCCCACCCCCCGACCCCCCACCCCATCAGGAAGTGGAGGTTTTCCCCACTCTGCCGAATGGCCCTGGCACTGCTTTAGTCAGGAGAAATCACTGTGCCAGTTCCATGCCTGAGTCCCCAGACACTTCCCCTTTGTGCTTTCTGGGAGCCATGAACCACCTTGCTGGAGAGGCCTGGTGGGCAGGAGAGGCTCTGAGACTCACAAGGAGGGGCCCAGTGTGCCACCGCTGAGCATCCGGATGACTGTAGACCCAACTCCATGGGGCTACAAACACAGGAGAACACACCCACAACCAGCCGAAGAGCCACCTGGTCAACCCATGGATTGAAAGAGAGAAAAATGACTGCTCTTGCTTCGGGCTGCTAATGTTAAGGGTGGTCGTTATGTAGAAAGAGAGCATCAAAACACTGCCCAAGCAGAAACAGAGGGCACACTTACTGAGGGACGGTTTCTAGCCACTGGCCGGCCCACTGCTGCTCGGACACTGACTGTGCCCTTCCTTGGTTCTAGGTGTTTCTTTTTCCCAGTTAATGGAATTAGCTGCAGGGAGACAGGAGTCAGGGCCCAGGAGGAAAGGCCTCTTTCTAAAAATGGCTGTCTCTTCAGATTAATGGGTGGCACATTGTAGGGAGGCCCGTAGACCAGCGGCACAGGGCGATGGGGGCATCAAATGCAGTGGCAGTCAGGGAGGGCAAAACAGGAGTCCTGATAAAAAAAAAAAGGCAAGAGCGGGTCTTTGTCAAGGGGGAGAAATGAAGGCAACAGATTCTAATCAAACAGGCCCAGCGTGTCTGGGGAGACTGGTGGCTGTTGTATTGTCTTTCCAGCATCATTTTACCAGCCAGTGTCTCAAAACAGAATTATGTGACCATAACTCCAGTCCCTCCTTGGAGGGAAAGGAACGTGGTTTAGAGCGAGGGCTTCTACGCCAAGCACTGGACCAGGCACTTTTCCATATGCTGTCTCCCACACTCTACAGAGACTAGGGCACGCAGGCTGGCTTCAGATTGCTTGACATCCTTCATTATCTATTTATAGTTATCAACTTGAGTCTTGTGTTATGTTTACTTTAAGTCATTCCCTTTTTAATTCAGGATAAAAAGAATATGGCAAAAATAATACAAGAGAAACAGTAGAAAAATTCACCTGTAGTATTTGCTACCTTTGATAGAAGTGGAAATGTAGCAACATAAATGTTTGAACAGTACATCCTCCGTCTTCAAATATAAATGCACCAAGAGACATTTAAAATGTCCCTTCTCCTTGATGTTCTGATTCACATTTCACCCTGACATCTGGGCAGTTTCCACAGAAGATCACAGTAAACCATTTCCTTCTTATTTAATAAGTAAGTCGGGATTTAAGGCATCAATTATATTTGAATATACCAAAAGCTTGCAGAGAGAGAGAGACTTTTAAGTACTTGGTTCCTGTTGATCTATAGAAGGAATTGGCTCCTGTCACTCACGATTTACATAAAGGTGACTCAACAGAAGAGTTCATGGTAGGAGTGACCTGTTGTTTTCTGTGTCTACTGAAAAAGACTTAGAACACTGAGCGATAAAAGGACCTCATTGCTGAGAACCATTAAGCACCAGAACCAGCTTGAGCGGTGATGAAATGTTTTCTGGGATGTTTGGGAATGGCAATGTTTGAAGGCAGGAGGAAGTCAGTTGCAGCTTTGTCATTCCTGCTACACTTATCGATGAGTCACAATTCATTTATTTTTAAGGAAAGTTGTAAATAAAGCCAGGGCACGCTTCCAGCACTCTTTAGATTGAAAGATTTATTTGCAATTTTGTTGAAAATTAGTAGAGCAATTAATAAAATATTGTATATTCATTGGCATGCATATATTGGAATGCCCCTCCATTCAGGATCTCTCTAACTTTAAATAATCTGTCTTTAGAAGACAATATGTTTTATCTGAAATATATATATGTATTATATATTATATATATATGTAATGTATTATAGATAATATATGTGTATTATATACATATATCATGTCATATATAATACTATGTATGTATTACATATAATATGTGTGTTATATATAATGTGTGTATTGTATAATATATGTATTATATGCTATATGTAGTATATAATATATATGTATTGTATATTATATACTATATAATACTATATATTACATATATGAATGACTGTCTGAACATCCCCTGGGGGCCTGATGAGAGTGAGAAAATGTCCCTTACCAAGAACAGGTCCTTATTTCTGAGGCTTGTGCTGTCAGGGGCCATAAACCAGGGTGGGATGAGGCCCAGTAGTCACCGAGAACACTGTAACCAGGAGTCTCACCTAGGATCAGGGCAGGTGTGGTGCTCCCTGGTATGATGGTGGCCTCAAGTATAGAGAGGACCAAAATCCAGGATCCTTGAGGATGCTCCCTGGCCTGGGATACCTGGCCAGGTGACTGGATGAGGTAGCCTCTTTGTCACCTGGAACTCAGCCCTCATTACAGTCATCTCAAATTTCAATCCTTTAAAAAATAAGATTTTTAGACATGAATGGAGAAAAAGTCAAGATGTGGATGTGGTTGATTGCCCTATTTTTTCATAATTGTTTCATCTCTCCCCATTCTTGCCAAAGTTCACTGGAGCAGAATCTTCCTTTCTCTCCTATGGCCGTGTTGCTTCAGCCTGTAGAATGTAAGAAGTCAAACATACACACACCTGACTCTAAGTTTTCAAGGTGTTTAAGTGGATGGGCTCGACCACATGTACTCCCATCTGGCACCATGAGAACCTGCCCCAGGTAGTGGCTGATCTTGTAGTCCAGATCCTGGCAAAAGATATATGAGGTAGACTTAGATTTGACCTGAAGCCTGAAGCCCAGCCATGACAGCCAACTCACAAACCTTTGAGTGAGCAATAACATTGGTTGTTGGAAGCCCCTGAGATTTTTGGAGTTGTTCGTTACACAGCATTAACTCAGTCACTGTTGGCTAAAGTCGGAGCTCTCAGGTGACTTTAAAATTTTATTTCATTTTTGTATGTGTGTACTTTTAAATTCTCTACAATGAACAAATGTTATCTAATTTATTCAGTCAACAGTTACATATTGAGCACCTACTGTATGCCTGCCCCTGTGCTAGGCATTGGGAATACCGTGGTGAAACACAGTTGACACACCTGCCCTCGTGGCACTTCGATGCTCGTGGGGAGGCAGCCCTCCTGTAGTTACCACACACGTAAGTGTGAAACTGCAACCACGATAAGGTGACAAGTGCCCTGGGTGGGAAGTGTGGGGGGCTAGAAGCATGTGGACAACAGAAATGTGACTTAGGCAGAAATATCAAGAAAAGCTTCCCTGAGATGTGACAACTGGGCTGAGATCTGGGGAATGACCGGGAGTTAATGAGGTGAAGAGGTGTAATTTAAAAAATAGCTTTTAGGAAAATAACTTAGTTTTTATTTTTCAGATTCTGCCTGACTGCTGTAATATTAACAGGTAATAATTAGCCTGAGGATCAAATCACCATTGATCTCGCTATTAATATCCTCTGTATGAAGCAGGGACACGCAGCTGTCCATCCAAAGCCATGACACCCTCCCACAGCACAGTCCTGAGCTATTTTTGGGAAGTGGCTGCTCAGACAGGGACTCATTCCCAGGGTCCCCTTGTGTTCAAGTGCCATTGTTCTTACCAATGAAATTGAGCCCCGATGATGGGCCTCATTTCTGGGCCAGGATTGTTAAGGAGCAAGTGTGCCTTCTCCACATTGGTCCTTTTCCCTTCCCCTGGAAGGTGAAACTGACGACAATGTGACCCCGAATGACCACTTAGATGGAAGTTATCCACCAATCAGAAACACCTTCCTCGGAATACTCACTCATTGTTATGTGACTAAGAAGTAAACTATTATATCAAGCTTCTGAAATCAGGAGGCATATTTGTTCTAGCAGCTGTATTATGCTGATTAACAGAACATATATTTTAAAAATGGATTCAGTGTTTTCCCGATTCACACACGCACACAACCAATCTTTTAATTGGGTGGAATATTTGTTTTGTGAGAAATGAACTTGGGGCTCAATTTTCTTTTTTTCCCACCTGGTAGGACCTTTGCTGTGTAGGTCCTGTGTGTCACAACTGATTGGCGAGTTTGGTAGAACTGCTTACTTTTATATACTATTAACTTTATTTGCTTCTCCGCTTTCATGAGTTCTTGCGGGTGATGCTGACATTTTCAGCATAAAGAATGTTTTACGCAAATCAGAGGTGCTCTGCTGGAACGTGAAACACATTGCCTTGAAAGACATACCATATTTATTCACATAAATCTAAAGGACCATATTTGCAAGACCAAACAGCCTGATTTGGGAGGCGATGGGGAGCCATTGGAAGTTCTCCAGTAGGGGAATGATAGGACCGAAGAGGTGTTTTGGGGAAGATGAATCTGTGAGTTTTGCACAGAAGAAATGAGGGGGGAAAATAGCTCAGAGGCATAGGGGCCAACAGTGGCAGCAATCCAGTGCGGAAAGAAAGAGGCCTGGTCTGGGATGGTGCCAGTGGGAATGGAGAGAACCGGTGACCAGGAGAGGCTGCAGAAGCGGAAGAGCAACAGCTAACCACGGTTCTCAGCTCACACAATGCTCTTACCAAACCCCGGAGGCTCTATATACCAGTGTCCTCATATGGCTCCACCGGCACCGTCTTCCCTTAAAAATAACAACACCTACAGGCTTATTAAAGGGATGGTTTTGGTCTTTTTTTTTTTTTTAAAAAGAATGTTCATAAGAAAAAGGGAGTAATTGCTTCACTAATTAGAAATGAGCCAAATGAACTGTTTTCCAAAGTCATTGCTAGTAGCTGTCTGCTCTCTAGGGATGAAAGGATAGCACAGCTCAGTTGGAGGGGCACATCCCTGAAACACATTTTTAATCTGGAAAAAGTAAAATAAGCCCAGGCTAGGAGACTAGCACAAAAGGAGGGAGAATGCCTGAAAATGTTTTTTTGGAAGCATCGACCAGTTGCTTCTGTGTGTGCTTTCCTCGAGTAAAAACACGGCCTGCTGGGGCTGAGGCCTGGCTCCGCCTTCCTCCCTGACCTCAGCTCGTGCCACTCCTCCCTGCCCACTGGGCTACAAAACAGGTCTGCCTTCTGGTACCCAAACACGCACTGGGGTCTCCACCCAGCTCTCCACTAGGTCAGAAACACTCTTCCCACTGGCTTCTTGTGGTTATTTACAATCCACTTTAAATAGCACCTTGGAGAATCTTTTTAACTACCCAATCTAATACAGGCACTTCCCCCTGTCATGCTTCCTTATTTTAATTCTCTCTGAGCATTTATTTCTCCTTGATATCCCCTCATTTATCTACTTGTTTGTTTGCTGACAGTCTCTCCTGCTAAGATGTAAGCCTCTAGCCAGTCTGTTTCCACACAGTGTCTTCAGCATCTGGAACAGTCCACACATTTACTGGGAGTTCCACAAATATTTGTTCTTCATTGAATCACCAAGTCAGAGACCAAAGAGGAAAACACCTAATAAGTTTCCTCCAAAATAAACTCTCTTGTCCTCAGAGGAGCGTATTCAGTGAAAGGTTTCCCCCCCTGTGGTTAAATTTGATTAAGAAATATATTTTCCCAATTATGACTGAACTTTTCTAATCTGTATTTCATATCAGACAACTAGGCTCTGGGAAAATGTAAGATTTCTAATCAAGGAGGAAAAGAAACAAACATGTTTAAAATTATCTCTGGGGGAAGTGTATAACCCTAAATGCAAGTCATGAATTTTATGCATGGTCTTCTCTGCTACTAATTAGCCTCTTTCCTCTTCTTAAACATATAGCATCTCCATGGTAGTGCCTATCACAGGGTTACGCACACATTCAAAATTCAGGAAACACTGAGTTAAGGGTGAGGAGTCGGCATTAGTGATCGGTGGGTTTGGGTTCCCACCTCTGGGAAGTATTTTCTGATTCTCCCAAGCAGAACTGGACTTTTTCTGCTCTCATAGTGCTATTTATTTGGCTCTATAGTCACCCTAGTGTCCAGCACCTGGGACTTACTTAATAGGCACTCAATTAAAAGGAGTCATAAATAAATAAAATTAATATTAAATTAAAAAAAAAACTAAGGATTGGGACAGGCTTTTGAAATCACCCACATAGTGTTTCCCAAAATTCAGTCATTTGCATCTTCCATCACAGTTTTGGCAAACTATTAATTTGTACTTATTTCTTCAAATCAGCTTTCCTACTACTTAAATACATTTATATTCTAAGAAAATTGTGCATCCTAATCATAAGTGGAAAGTTGCCGCAAGTAGAAAGCAATCCCCCAACAACCAGTGGAAGCTCACATATGTCCTTAAAGCTAAATAACATCCTTAAAATCTGGTTTGGTATTATTGGCTGAACTGGGTTCCCCTCAAATTCCTGTTTTGAAGTCTTAACCCCCAGAACCTCAGAATGTGACTATCTTTGGCGATAGGGCCTTAGAGGTGATTGAGTTAAATTCAGGTTGTTAGAGTGGACTCTAATCCAGTATGACTGGTGTCCTTATCAGAAGGAGATATTAAGACAGAGAGAGAGAGAGAGAGAGAGAGAGAGATGCACACACAGGGAAATGATTCAGTGAACACACAGAAAGAAGAAAAGCCCAGGAGAAAGGGTTCAGAAGAAACCAAGCTAACTGACATTTGACCTTGAACTTCTGCCTCCAGAACTGTGAGAAAATAAATTTCTGTTGTTTAAGCTCCACCCCCGCCCCCAGTCTGGGGTGCTTTGTTACAGCAGCCCTGGCACTGGAAAGGACTGCCTGCTAAAGATACTGAGCCCAAAGTCTGCTCTCATTTCATCAGAAACTGAGATTTTAAGAGTAAGGGAAGTGTTAAAAACCTACCACCATCAGCGGAGTCTTTCTCCTTGGCAAAATCAGAAGAATTAAGTAGAATTGAAAAGGAAATGACTTTTTCACTATAAGATTTATATCGAAATTGAATTATATTGAAATATGCTGCCTTAAAAGTAACCTCTGTTTTAACACATTAAAGGTGTGTTTCTCACTCATGCTGTATGTCCCACACAGGTTGACAGGGGCTCTCCTCCACCCAGTCGCTCAGGGCTCTAGGCTAATGAAGGCACCCCTGGAGCTGCAACATCTGGGACACATGGTGCCCCTGTCCCCACGTGTGGGGAAGAGAATTTGGAGAATTGTGCATGGCTTTCCCCTGTTTCAGACTGGAAGTGACGCATATCGTTTCTGCTCGAATTTCATTGGCCAGGACTAGTCACATGGCCCCACCAAATAGCAAGAGGACCAGGAAATGTAAGCACACAGATGCTTTAGGGTGTGTTTCTGTCCTTTCCATAAGATCCGATACTATTTAATGTCATATTTCTGTCCTTAAAGAATCATCTCAAGTATATCTCAAGGATTTATCTCAAGTTTTGTTTTGGGGGGGAAGATCTGGACCAACCTCTTCACTGCATAACTCAAGTCCACATTGTAAACGTTTATTTACTATTACATATCCTCTCTGTGCAGGATTTACAACCAGGTTTTTGGTCTCTTGAGACCCGTCCTTAAGCTCTGTCCACTCAACCCCATAAGCACAAAATGGCTGTAACTAGAACAATTGGGGTGTCTACTTTTGGTGCAAGAATCTTTCATTGTTCAAATAAGATCTTAAAGGGAAATATTCTAAAGGCCAATACTGATATGGAGAACATGAGGGCGACTTGTCCCATTAGGCATTTCATCCAGGATGCGCAGACACCTCTCCCCACTCATGTTCAAGGGGACTACATCCGCGGAATCAATGAAAACGTATGTGGCTCAGTGTTGTCTGGTTAGCATCTGATTAAGTACAGTGTATTTATTTTACGTTTAGAAGACGAATACAAGAGATTTCCAGGAACTAAATGAGAAGAAATTGGCAGCGCACTGAATGGAAAAAATTAATGTCTGGAATTATAGAGCCTGCGAATCGAAGCGGACAGTGGAGGGAGAGGGAGCGAAATGAGGGTGCAGATACTCACTCCACACTCTGCCGACAGTCCTGAGCAGGCCTTGAAAAGCGGTCACCTTCTCTGCAGCTGCCACGTCCTCTGTCTCCATGGTGAGGCTGGGCTTTGCGGGTCACAAATGTGTCACACTTTCAGGAGAACAAAAGCAATGCCCCCAAACGGACTTCAACAGCAAGTACCTTTTGGAGATAGATTCAACTCTTCAGTTTAAGAGGGAAGCGGGGAGTGACAAAACCCAGAGGAAAGAAACAAGGACTGGGGCTTTGAGCCTCTCTGCTGATGGCAGGAATCAATATTTGTTGAGCTCCTACTCTGTGCTCTGTGCAGCACCTATTATGTGTTGGGGACCTTCACACACCGTCCCATTTATCCCTCAGGAGTACTGCCAATTTTAAAGGCAAAGAAACTGAGGTCAGAGAGGTGAATGACCCTCCCCAGGTTGAATTGTGTCCCCTCAAACTTGGTATGTGGAATTCCTGGCCCCCAGGACCTCAGCATGTGACTACTTGAGCATAAGGTTGTTGCAGATGTAATAGTTAGAATAAGGGCATCTTAGACAGAATGGGCCCAAATTTAATATGACTGGTGTCCTGATAAAAAGGAGAAATTTGGGGACAGACACACACCTAGGGAGGATGCCACACAAACATGGAGGCAAGGACCAGAGTGATGCTTCTGGAAGCCAAGGGATGCCGGAGATTGCCAGTAAACCCCCGGAAGCTAGAGGAAGACACAAAACAGATTATTTCTCAGTTCTGGAGGAAAATAGCCATGCCAACACCTTGACCTTGGAGCTGTGAGACAGTAAGGGATATTGTTTACACCCCTCAGTCTTTGGTACCTTGGACTGGCAGCACCAGCAAGTAAATACAACATGGTTACGAAGCAGAGAGCCACTGGGTCTTTCTGAGTCTAAATATGACCTGTGAGGGCAGGGTCCGTACCTGCCTTGGCACTTACTATCTCACTAACATTCAAATGTTTCCATCATTTTATAAATGGAGGAAACTGAGGCACAGAGGTTGGACCAGCCTGTCCACGGCCGCATAGCCAGGTAGTTTCAGGTGGAGGCAGATCCTTCTGCACTTTTTCCTACACTCTGTCACCCTTCTTTTCTTTGTGGCTCACTTTTCAGAGTGTTCTGAGCCCATTTCTTGGATTCCTGATTGATCAGGAGCAGAACGTAGAAAGAATGTTGCTGGCCTGGAAGTGCCCGAAACCTTTGGGAGGTTAGGATCTGGGATCCTAGCTGGCTGGCACCTCAGCACCTCCTTATGCCCTACAAGGAGAGACCTGCCCAGATGAGGGACAGGCCACACTCGCCGCCCTCACCTCTTCCTCCTTGGAGCTCAGTCCAGTGGAACTCATTGCTGTTCACTAAGTGCGTGGGGCTCTCTCCGAGCCCCAGGCTGCTGCGCGTGCTGCCTGCCCCTCCTGGAACATCCTGCCTCTCCCTTCTTCTAGGCCAAAACAAGCCAGCCCTCCAGTTTTGTTTGAGAGGGCACTTTCTCAGGGACCCACAGCCAGGTCAGTTTTCCCTCCTGAGCTCAAGCGATTCAAGCCTTTCTGCTTCAGGTGGCTGGTGTAGTGGCCTGAGAGCTCCTTAGGTGAGGGGGAGGGACCAGTTCACCTCGTACCTGCAGAGCCCACCACAGGGTCTCCCTCACTCCATATCATCTACTGAATGAATGAATGAATGAATGAATGAATGAATGAGAGTCCCCAGGGTGCTCCCCAAAGGGGTTATTTTTGAGCAATTATACCCTAAGAGGGCTGTGGGCTGGTCATCCCTTCTCAGCCCAGCTGACGCCTGCCAGGTGAGGGGTTCATGGCTCCAAAAGCAGGAAAGGAGGAGGCCAGAGGGATGTCATCGAGACGCTGAGTTAAACTTTGCCACGGTCAGGGGAGGGGGCGGTCATTTCGTGGGGCTTTCAGTGACTGGGAAGTATTTTGGAAATGCGACGTTGGCAACAGAAAGAATAACTCCCGGGAGAAGACAGCCACACTGCATTGTGAATGTTGTGACAAGGACACCGGTTTGGTCTCAGACAGTGTGAGTTCAAGTCCCGTTTGCCCCATTTACTGACCAGGGGCGTGGAAGGAGCTCTGTCCCCTCCCTGGAATTGCATTTCCTCAGTGGTAAAGTGGGCCTCGCTGCATGTCCTCCCCCAGTTTGTTGTGAAAGCGGGGTGCAACTACACGTACGAAAATGCTATGAGGCTGCCGAGTCACAGAGGGGAGCTGGGGCTGGCTTGCTCTTGCCAGGCTGACCCTGTGACAGGCGGTTCTGGCTTGCAGGCGTGTTCTAAGAATACAGCGCACAAAGCATTGTGCTCGGCCAATTTGTCCTTCTCAGTGTCCACTCCAGCCCGGGCTCCCAGCGTTCTTGGGAGACACCAAGATAAATATGCAGTTTCTGCCTTTGAGGGATCTATAATTAAGTAGGGGAGTTAAGACCTTTAATAGCTACTTAAATGTGCTAATATATGGCTCTGGTGCCAGCCATGATCTCTTAACCCTCTAAGATCTAAATAAGATTTGCTTAAAGCTCTCAGTCCGTATTCCACACGAGTCTAAAACCATCCCCAAGACTTGTGAGAAGTCCCAGGAGGACCACAACCCCTTGGTCACCAAGCTGGCTTTGTGTCCCTGCTGCCTCCGATTGTCGATCAGCTTAAGGACCATGTCTATTCGCTGCTTCAGTGAACCAGTCACTGGAGCTCAGCCTCTTCCTGGACCAAAGGGTCCTTCCTAGGACACGGTCAAGGATGTCCAACCCATGGCCCGTGGGCTACATGTGGCCCAGGTTGGCTATGAATGCAGCCTAACACAAAATCATAAATTTACTTAAAACATTATGAGATTTCTTGTGATTATGTGTCACAATGTATTTAATGTGTGGCCCAAGACAGCTCTTCTTCTTTCAGTGAGGCCCAGAGATGCCAAAAGGTTGGACACCCCTAATCAGGGGATCCCACATTTATGCTTCCTCTACTTTCCTAAGCTGTTTAGTCTGGAATCCTCCAAAATATACTCCCATCTGACTTTTCCACGTTTCTGGAGTCCTCTCTTCCCATTCGCAAGTCTGACCCTCGCTTGCTGCTTGCTCCCACGTCGCCTGGCCTGGCCGCTTTGACGCAGGGAGTCTGGGAAAGAGAAGGCTGGGTCCTGCCTCCTGGGGATGGCGGCAGCTGCTGGGCCACGTTTCCTCTGCCTTGCTTATTCTGCATTTTTGGGTGAGCCGTTTTTGTTTAATGTAAGCAGAGCAAATCCATCCATAGCAAAATCAGAGAAAATAACTTGTTGATGTGTAAACCGGGCTGTCACAAATAACCCTGTTTGTTTAATTATAGCAGCCTGAGCGCTGTGAGCGGGGAAGGGGATGGCGGCAGCAGCAGTGCTGACGGGCGTTCAGGATGCCAGGGCCTCAGCCCAGAGGCACGTGGATGAGACCTTGAGGAAAGTGGGGTGCCTGGAGCCACGTGGATAAACTGGGGCACATATGGTGCATGAGTCAAGCTCAAGTGAGTGGGTAGATGGCTTTCAGTGCTAACGGGAGCTTGCTGTGGAGTCGATAGAGAAATTAAATCATAAGTGAAAGGATAAAAAAAGGTGCATGGAAATAATAAGACTGTGAATGTAGGAAATTTCGACTTTATGAGTAATCACTTTATAAGAAGTTTGTTCTCCATGAAATGCATCCATCTGGGGCAGAGGACACTGGGCATGGGAATAGGGGTGTCCCCACCCCACCTGCCATTGCCCCCTCTTCCATTTGAGGAAGAACATGGAAACCAGGACTTTAGAAAAGCTAGAAGCCAGATAGTGTAGCATTTAAGGTCCTGGCTCTGGATATAGGTAGGCCTGGGTTCAAGTGTCCCTTCTTTCCTATGTGACTGTGGGAGCCCCCTCACCCCTCAGTGCCTCAGCTGTTGTGAGGTGTTGGGGCACAAGATCTCAGTCCTGTACCTGGCACAAAGGCAGTCATCAGTGAATGAGGCATAGACAGTAGAGTGAAAAATGAATGCCATGAACAAAACTGTGGACCTGAGGGAGATAATTCTCTCCCAGGACACACCGAGCATCTCTTTCCCCTGTATCACCCCTGAGCGCTCCCATTAAGCCTTTTAAGGAAATAATTATTCTAATTGGCGAAGGCTCTCTTTCCTCAGGGGTAGTAACACTCTGGTTAGTTAATGCAGGTGCAGAGCTGACTTTTTCTGGAGATGAGATGACACTCACCTTCAGAAGTTTAGGAAAGGGCTTTGAGGGAGAGAGTGGGTGGGACCACATTATAACTTTCCTGGGCTCGTGGCACACTTGCCTCCATGAGCCTTTTCCTCCATAACAAAAGTTATATTGAATCACAGAATATATTGTATATTATATTAATTATATCATATCATATATCATATGATGAATATAGTATGGCTTAGATTCATTATTACATATTAATATATAATCATTATTTTTATTCTGATTTTAAAAGGAATTGAAACATTTTTGTGGTCTCTGTGCAGGGTGCCTATTAGTGGGTGGAAGTTAGGAGCAGGGAAAGTAAATGCTTTTTCTAGCCAACTGAAGTTTTTATAGAAACAGGAGAATGTATTGAGTTTTTCATAAAGCTCCCTGTAGTTCAATAAAAGAGCTCTTCCTCTGGATACTTTCTTTTCTGTCTTTGTTTTGTTTTGTGTTTGAAATGGGCTTTCTTTGAGGAAATGATCATGAAATTACGAAGTAATTTTGTTCTAGTTATTGGATTGTGTTTTATTTAATGCGTTGTTATTCTGACAAGATAAAAACAGCTCTGGTTTCACGTATTGCTTTTGCGGCTCAGGTTCCTCCTCAGCTTCTTGGGGTAACAACAACGTTCCTTTGCTAGTCACTCCTTCCCCACTCTCATTCTGATTTGGCTGGGGCTGGCCACACCCCCTTGAGCTGGCCTGTCCAATCAGAGCAATTCTTCTCCTAGGTATTGATTGGTTCAGTGATAATGAGCACCTGATTCCAGACAGGCCAGTGGCAGCGGAACCTGGGATTCTTGCTGGTGATGTGGGAAACAGGAGTTCTCTTCCCATTAGGATTCCTGGATATAAAGGTAAGTTTCCAGCCCCTGGTGCTACTGAATGATAAATACACACCAAGAGTGAAGCCATCTGAGAAAACAGAGCAAAGAGACAGAGAGAGGAGGGAGAGAGCTTTCTGATAGTATTATTTGAACATGTGGCTCCAGTTATGTCTGAAGCTCATTATCCTTGGGATTTAAGTTACAGGAACAAATGACCTGCCTATCTTTCTCTCTTCCTTTCTTCCTCTTTCTCTTCTTTTTTTTTTTTTTTGTCTGTTTAAATTGAGACTTTTTTAAAAATTGAGACTTTTAAACAACACATTCGGAGGGACTGAGGGTTAGGACTTCGTTTGAAGTTGGGGAAAGGGAGACACAGTTCAGCCCATCACGCTGCTGTTCCAGGCTCTGCTAGGAGCAGCGGTGCGTTTTTTGAGGAAGGCCTCTCTTTACCCTTTCCTGTTTATACCACAGCACACAGAGTGGACAGTCTCATGTGGGTGTTAGCTAACTTGTTTAATTGAATCCCGTGATGACATATTTAGTTGTCCTTTCCCCCCAATCCTTTCTGTTACAAACAGCCCGAGTCATAAATTTCTTGTGGCTAAAGAGCTGATGATAATTATTTTCTCTTCTACAAGTTTTCATAATTCAAATTAGATAGAATGTGGTAGATGAAGTTGGGAAAATTATTTGCCTTATAGGGCTCTCGATGGATTACAATTCAAACACCTTGCAAAAAGTAGCCCAACACGTAAAGGGAACCATAATGGAAGAATCTGGAATGAACAAGGGAGCTTTCGGCGTGCTGATAATGTTCTGTTGCTTGATTCTGGTGCTAGTGGCATGGCTCTGACTGGCTGGTGAAAATGCATACTTCTGCAATAATAGTATGTTCCAGTAAAAATAAGGAGAGCGAGCACCCGCAGGCCTGGCAGCAGAGGCACACCAACTCTGCGTACTGTTGGTGAGTTGGCATTGCCTCTTTTAAAGACAGTTATAAATGATCTGCTGAGTGGCGATTTATTTCAATGGCCTGGTGATTCTGAACTCTGGCCGCATGTCAGAGCATCTGGGGATGTGTTTTAAAAATACGGCTATCCAGCTCGGCTCCAGGTCAGAATCTCTGGGGGTGGGGCTCAAGCTTCAGTATTTCTACAAAGCTCCCCAGTGGTTCAAAGGTGTGGCCAGGTTTGAGCAAAAGTGGTCTTCAGAGGGAATTACGTTGATCACCTGTGTTCTGTTTAGATTTTCACAGTGATTTCGTATGTTTTTTCAGTTCAGACAAACTGCTTCATTTTGCAATAGTAAAGATGCACATACGGTAGAATCAAAATGTGCTTTATTACTATAGTTCTTCCAGGAAAAAAATAACTTTGGACTGTGAGTGTGAATTCAGTACCTACCCACCTCCTTTTGCTTTTAAGCCACTGAAACAGCTTTTTTAATAAAGCAAGTTTTGTCAACTCAGGAATGCGATTATTGTGTTGGACAGAAAGTATTTCTTTAGGATGCATTCTTTTTATTTTTTTAATCCTCACCCGAGGATATGTTCATTGATTTGAGAGAGAGGAAGCAAGAGAGCGAGAAAGAGAGAGAGACAGACATGTATCTCAGTCATCTCCCGCACATGCTCTGTTTGGTGACCGAACCCACAACCTTTGAGTGCACCGGACGATGCTCCAAAGCACCTTGACGCCTGCTAGGGCTAGGATGCGCTCTTGGAAGTAAAATCTGCTGGTTCCAATGGATGTGTTATCTTACAGCTCCTGGTATTGCTAAGCTGCCCACTAGGATCCCCCCTGTAAGAAGAGCGATTGTGCTGCTCCCCAGCCTTCCTGCCTTCCCTACCCCCCTTCTTTTTTTTAAAACAAAGAGGTATCCATTAGAAAATTCCCAATTGTATATAAAATAGTAAGGAGAAAGTTAAACCTGAAGTTCTACCATCTACATAACCATTCTTAACAGGTTATTATCCCATCACCTCAGGTTATGTACAGATTTATGTAGCATGCAGGTAGTAAGGTAGTAAGATGGACTGAAGTACCTCTTCCTTCCCATCCACTGCCTTCTCCTGATCCACTGTAGTGGCCTGAGCCTGGTGCCAAGCTTATTATTACTATTTTTAAAGACCTAAGGATATAATTATTTCAGTAGAAATACCTACATATATGTACACACACACATATATATACACATACAGTAAATATGCATACACAATTTTTTCTTTTTCTTTTGGAGATGTAATTGACATATAACATTGATTTAGTTTTAGTTGCACAATGTGAAGATTTATGCTCTTATCTATTCTCTTAGAATTCTGACGGGCAGCATCTGACACGGGTCCAACGGGGCTAATGTCGAGGTGTCAGCAGGCTGCTTCCTTCTGGAGGCTCAAGGGCAGGATCCGTCATCTCCTTGCCTTCTCCAGCTTTGTGAGGAGCCCACGCTCCTCAGCTGTGGTGACCACCCCGGTTTGATCTTCTAGGCAACGCTGTGTCTCTCTGACCATTCTCCTCTAGTCACATCTCCCTCTCCGAAAAAACCAGGCAAGATTCTCTGATTTTAAGGGTTCGTGTGATGAGATTGAGCCCATCTGAATGACCCAGAATAATCTCCTCACATCGAGGTCTTTCACCTTAATCACATCTGCCAAGTGCTTTTTGCCGAGTAAGGCCACACGTGCACAGGTTCTGGGGATTAGGGCATGGGTATCTTTGGGGGAGCATTATTCTACCACAGCCTCCCCAAATTTCTAGTCTCAGCTAGGCTGGAGGAGGGGACGGGGCTTGATAGTTATAGACTGAGCTCTGCCACATTTCAGTAATTTCAGTAGGGGCCACTCTGTTAGAATGTGGGGTACTTATTGTTTGTTGCCCTCAGCTTTAGGGCTATAACCGAATTCCAAGCATCCGGAAAAGTCACATTCCACATGCCAGCTGTGTGCTTGTCCCCTGTGCTCCAGGCTGTGAGATCCCTGAGGGCAGGGTCTGTTTCTCCTTTGTTAAATCTTGGGGCCAGGTAGAATTCCTACAACCTGCAAACCTTCCAGAAAAGTTTATTGTGTGTACAATTGAATTGATAAAAAAAAGTTACCTCCTTTATCTCTTAGAGGAATTAAGGATGTATGACAGTAATCAAAACTCTGCTGGACAGAACAGTGTCATATGATTATTTAAAAGAATAGGTGGACTTTAGACACTTGCCAAGAGGGAACAGGGGCATGTGACCCTGTGGTTGGATGATACTGTCTTGGTTATTTTCATTAACATGCCAGTGTGGGAGAGAACCCCATGATGTTTGCAGAAAACCTCACTTTGCAGAAAAGTCGGAGATGCAGCCCAGGTTAGTCTGCTGGGCTCCTGGTACTGCCTCAGAGCGATGGCTTTAAATCCTGTTTCTTCTCTTAAATAACCACAGTTTACTGCAGGTGGGCTCTGTTCAGTGCTGCCTTCGGGGAAGGCGGGCACACTCCACGTACTATTGACTCACGTGGAATTGGGCATTGGTGCATCAGACCAAGCGGCTCTCACCCTCCTATCCCTCCTACCGACAGTGTTGCAGTGTAACTGTGACTGAGTGTAGCTGGAACACTTGGTCACAGAGCCATTTAAATCACTCTGACTGCTCCCTCTTATTTATGTTGTATCCCCAGGCAACCTGAAATTTCTCTGTGGAGGTGGGGCTGGGAGGAAGCCTGGGCTGGGTGGATTGGGATGGAGCCAGCCTTACACACTCTGGCTTCCTTATTTTAACTACTGTGAATGTTGGAAATTTAGTCACACCCAGATTCAAACCACAGTGAAAATCTCCAAATAACTCTGTGTTGTGTGTGTGCTCACTCATGCCGTTTTCCCTCTTTGGTGTAGGAGGCGAATAGCCCCCTAATGGATAATAATAATGGCTATCAGGTAACAATCCCTGGAACCTGCACAAGTTACCTTCTGTGGTTAAAAATTAGAAAGAGCTGTGCAGAAGTGATTAAGTTAAGGATCTGGAGATTGGGAGATTTTCACCCTACTCTTTTCAGTGTGAACTTGAAATGCAGGAACATGTCTTCTTGTAAGAAGAAGGCAGAGGGAGATTTGTTGACCATAGAAGATAAAGACATGTGACCACAAAGGCAGAGATTGGGGCAATGTGGCCACAAGCCAAGGACTGCCTCCAGGAGCCCGCAGAAGCTGGCAGAGGCAAGGAACGGATGCTTCCCTAAGACCCCTAGAGGGACCACATCCTGCCGATACCATGATTTCAAGCCAGTGATGCTGATTTCAGACTTCCACCTTGCAGAATTGTAAGAGAATAAATTCCTGTGTTTAGAGCCAAATTTGAGATAATTTGTTTACAGTTTTAGGTAACAAATACATTATATAGCTGAGAACTGATAATATACATTATTCATGCATTCGACAAATATTCGCTGTGCTGCTGGCACGTATGACCCAGGGAGGTAGGCAGGAGAGGGCTGGGGGATGCTGGAAGGAGGTGAAGGAACGAGCCATAAAAACCTGCAGGGAAGGGAGTTCCAGGGAGAGGGAAAGACAGTGCAAAGGCCTGAAGGGACGTGAGCTTGGCTTGCTTGGTGAACAGCCAGTAGGCAAACTGATTAAAAGTACTTCTAGTGTAGCCAGCAAACAGTCTAGCAATAAACAGAGAGAAACCATTCAAATGAAAGCGAATTTTTTTCCTAGTGATATGTGACCTCATTAGATCAAGGGTCCTCAACTCCCGGGCCCTGGACCAGTACCAATTGGTCCATGGCCTGTTAGGAACTGGGCCGAGGGAAGCTCGCCTAAGCTCCGCCTCCTGATCCCCAATACCCTACCCCGCCACAACCCATGTTCACGGAAAAACCTGTCCTTGGTGCCAAAAAGTTTGGGGACTGCTGCATTAGATGGTGAATTGTCCTCAAAGGAAGAGAAGGAAGCTCTGCTGGGTTGTTTAGAATTCTGTTTGAAGAAGGAAGAAACACATACACGTTGATAGGCAATGCTGAATAAAACAATCCGGAAGACAAAATGGGGATTGGTTTTTAGGCAAATGTGAAGGAATCATGAGTCAGGCCCGTAACAGAAGTGGGGTGGGGTAGGCTGAATGTTCCATTAGATTTTTGTACATGTTTGTTTTCAGTATTTTGTCACTGAGTCCCAGGACCCTGTTCCCAACTTCCCTATTAGACACTGATGATCAGTAATTACTCACATTTATTCGTGTGAGACAGACACCAGGCCCTGGAGCTTTAACTGGGGAAGTGCAGAGTGTGACCTGGGAAGACTTCCATCTGAGTCAGCGAGCCAGTGTTCAGTTACTGGAAGGCCAGGATCTGGAGGAGAGTGTGATAAAACATTGATCCCTGGAGGGCCTGGCCTTGCAGAGATGAGATTTCAGGGCCTTGGTCCCTGAGAAGCGGTTAGGATGCTTGTGCCCAGCAATTTGAAGGTAATAAGACTCTGATTCAATTCCACAAATGGAGACGACAGAGAGGCATGTGGATGGTAATAGAGAGTTTGGCTCGGAGCAGAGCAGACCTGGGCTTGAATCCCAGTCCCTCTACTCACTCCTTGACCTTGGGAGCGTTCCGTCCCCCCTTAGCATCTGTAGTGGGTTGAACGGTGTCCTCCTAAATTCTGTGCCCACTTGAACCTCAGACAGGCTCTCAGGTGAGTCTGAGTGGGGTTGAGGCTGCCCTGGGGATGGTGGGGGAATTTGTCGCTGTGTGTCTGCTGGGTCCATATTGAAAACTGAAAGATGAGAAGGAGCCAGCTTTTGATTTGTGTGTGTGTGTGTGTGTGTGTGAGAGAGAGAGAGAGAGAGAGAGAGAGAGAGAGGGAATCCATTAAATAGGCAAACTAATGAAGGGACAATTGACATCTTTATAATATTGATATTTTTCTATCCAAGAATAGGACCAGCCTTTCATTAATTCAGACTTCTTTTGGGCTAAGGGAAAGTTCTGTTTTCTGGATTCTGTTTGTTGTGTTTAAATGTTTGTTTCTAGTAATGAACTAATTCACTGGAAATAAATAAGATAATCACATACCATCTATGGACACCCCGGGCAGGCCCCTCCTACTCATATCAAAGACCCCGCCTCCTGCCTCCATAGGGCGGAGGGACACACCCTGAAAACTGGATTTATGATTCCTTTGTCTTCATTTATCACTTCACACCTTTCTATGTATCCCCGAGTGTCTATTTTTGCTTATTTTCTGAATTTCATATAAATGGAGTCACGTTGTATGCTTTCTCTTGAAATTTGCTTCCTTCAGTCAGCACCAGGTTGTTGAGATGCATCCATGCTGTGGGGGCAGCTGTGGCCCCTTCCTTGTCCCAGTGGTCAGTATTCTACCATGTGACCATTCTGCAGTGGGAGTGTCCTTTCTCCTATTGGTGGCAATTTGGGTTGCATGTGACTCCTGGTGCACAAGTGTAAGCGCTTTTCCAGGACATTTATCCAGGCGTAGCCTTACTGGAGGGCAGATATGTGCATCTTCCACTTTAAATATAATGCCAACCCATTTCTCAAAGTCATTGAACCAACTGATAGTTTCACCAGTGACATGAAAAGTGCCCTGGGCCCCGCATCTTTGCCAAGACTTGGCCTTGCCAGATAGTTTGCATGGTCACCGGGGTCAGTGAGGGTGTTAAATGGCATGTTCTTGTTTTAGCCGTTCCCTGCTTACTGAGGGAGACTGTCTTTCCACATGTTTATTAGCCATTGTGTTCTCTTCTATGAGACGTCTTTCCTTTTGTCCGTGAAAAAGTTGAATTGTTTTGTTTTTTACTTGTTGATTTGTAGAAGATTGCAGATATTTTGGATACTAATCCTTTGTTGAATAGATGAGGCAGATATCTTCTTCCAGTTTGTGGAATATTTTTTTTTAGTTTCTTGATAGCATATTTGATGGGAAAAGTTTATACTTCCAATCTAGTCAAATTTATCATTCTTTTCCTTCACGGCTCCCATGTGGGTCTTGTTTAAGAAATCCTTCTCTATGCTGGCATCGTGCAGATGTGTATATATCTCTAGTAGTGTGGATTTTTAGCCACTTTTATGCTATGAACCCTTTGACATGTTTTTAAGTGTATAAAATGAAACTCACAGAATTACAAACAAAACCAAGCATGCTGAAATACAGGTATCAAAATAGTTAAAAGTATGATATGTAATAAATGTGCTTTTTAATGCATTAAATAAGAAGAGGTAGCAACACATCTAACAGCTGCTACACATTCCCAGGTACCGCTGACCATAAATAATATTTTGGGGTACCTGCAACAGCTGTGACATAGTATTAAAATATCTGTATTCTTATTAGTGGCAAAGTCACAGGTACTACAAGAGTACTCTAGTCTGTTGTTTATGTTCAGATTTGAGGCTCTAAATTTTAGTTAGAGATTAGTGAATATAAATATCAAGTTTTTTCCCACCCGTGTTCATGAACCTACTGTGTTCTAGCCACTGACCCACAAAGGGTCTGGGGAACCTAGGTTAAGAACCTTATAGTATTTTCTAAAAATTTTAGTTTTATCTTTCACATTTTTACCAATCAGAATTTGCTGCTTTGTACTGTATATAATATTTCCTTCCCCCTTTTTATTGATTAATTAATTAATTTATTGATTATATACTTATTTATTGATTAACTTTCCCCTTTGAACGGCAATGTCGATGCTGGCTTAATTCATGCTCCTTTATATAGATAGGTCCATCTGTTTCTAAGGCTTTTATTCGACTCTATCGATCTACTTATTGATCTATGTAAATACCATGTTGTCCTAATTACTAGAATTTTGAAATAAGTCTGACATCAGCGGTAAGAGGAGAGGGGGATTGGTTGAATGGAGGTGAAAGGAATAGTCAGAAAACATATATGTATGACCCATGGACGTGGACGATGGTGTGGGGATTCACTTGGGAATTGGGGGACTCGGGGAGAGGGGGTCAAAGGGAGAAAATTGGGAGAACTGTAATAGCATAAACAGTAAAGTATTCTTAAAAATGAATAAAATGTCAATTTCTTTTGCAAGAATAAAAATGAGAAAGAAAGAAGTCTGACATCTAGGAAGGCAAGTTTTCCCACGTGTGTGTTGGCTACTCTTGGTCCTTTGCTTTCCTATGTACATTTTAGAAACAAGCTGACAAATTTCATGGAAAAAGCCCATTGCGATGTGGAACTACACTGAGTTTACAGACCACTTATTTGTACCTTTTAATAGCATTTAATACTTTTTCCATGAAAGACTGGTGCATCTTTTGTAAATCTCTCTCTCTCTCTGTGCTGGTGTTACAGTTTTAGAAATTTTGTTTCTTAATTATATTTCCTCTGTTGCTGATATATAGAAAATCAACTGCTCTTGAATATTGCTCTTTTAAACCCATTTTATTAAACCTGCTTATTAAATCTAATAATTTGTAGAATTTTGAGTTTGCTATGAAAATAACCATATCCCCTTCAATTCATGTTTTGTCTCTTTGATTCCAAATCTCATATTTTTAATTTATTTTTCTTATTTTATTCAACTTACTAGTACCTTCAGTACAGTATTGAATAAACGCAGTAATTTTTAAAAAAACTTTAACTTTTAAGAGTGATGTTTCCTGTGGGCTTTTGGTAGATGTTCTGTGTGTGTTAGGCTAGAGAAATTTCTTTTTATGTGTAATTAATCAGCTTTGTCTTAGAATCATATGTAGATGTTGGGGTTTTGTTTGTTTTAAGGCGACAGATACCAGAACGTGTGTGTATGTCAATGAAAAAGGCCCACTGAGGAGGAAGAAATTGAGAGTGGAAAGTGAGAGGTCCTAAAAGTCAAGTTCTTGAAAAGACTGAGGGTGGATTTTACATATTCGTTATGCACATAAAGTACTTAACATAACGCCCGGTCTGTTAACTTGCTATAGCTGCTGTAACAAATGACCATGAAGTTGGTGGTTAAGACAACACAGATGTGTCCTCTTACAGCTCAGACACCCGAGGTCACTTTCACGTGGCTGAAGTCACGGTGTCGCAGGGCTGTTCCTTCTGGAGGACCCGTGAGAGTCGGTTTCTTGCCTCTTCCAGGCTTAAGAGACTGTCCACAGTCCTTAGCTTGTGGCCCCTTCCTCCACCTTCAAATCTCTCTCTCTGCTTTTATTGTCTTTTCTATGTAAGGATCCTTGTCCATGATTGGGCCCACCCTGATAACCCAGGATAATTTTCTATCTCAAAATCCTTAACTTAATGACATCTGCAAAGACCCTTTCACCATAGAAGGTAATATTTACAGATTCCAGGGATTAGGATGGGCCCATCTTTAGGGTCCATTGTTCAGTTTACCAATATTGGCATGTATTTGATTTTAAAAAATGGTTGAATATTGGTGATTCCATGTAATTCAACCTAAAGCTTCTCAATGTATAGGAGTGAATGTTAACGTCTAAAACAAAAGGGGAGATGATTTTACCATAAGCAGCCAGCTTCAGACCTGTCCCTGGTCTGAGGAATAGTTGGGCAACTTGCAGCAGAACCCTGAAGCTTTAGTCTCCTTCCTGGGTCGCTGACCCAGGAGCGTAGGTAGGTCTCTCTCCCCGAAGCCACTTGTCTCCCCATGGTTTTGGAAGAGGCCTGCTAAAGGCCTGCAGGAAGGTCCTCTTCCCACAGAGGAAGGGATCCCTCTGCCAACTACAAGATCCAGTCCTGCCCTGGGCGGGGCGCTCAGTTGGTTGGAGCATTGTCCTGTGAGCCAAAACTTTGCGAGTTCGATCCCCAGTCAGGCCGCCTCCAGGAGGCAACCCACTGAAGTATCTCTCTCACATCGATGTTTCTCTCTCTCCCTCTTCTTCCCCCTCTCTCTCAAATCAATAAACATATCCTTGGGTGAGAATAAAAAACAAACAAACAAACTTCTACCCCACAACATAAACATTCTTTGGAGGAAAAAGCAGCTCTGAGCATCTTCCACGTTACAAATGTGTGTGAGGCGGGAACAGAGTCTGTGGCACCCGAGGACAAAGGAAAGAGCTCAGTGACACCGACCCTGTCTTTGTTTAAATTTTTGGTATTTTATTTGCCATGGATCTTTTTGCATTGGTTTAGACATTTTTTAATGTTTCATTACAATATTCTTTATCTTGATGACTGATTTTGGGGGATGACCCCTTAAATTTTTCACCTTAGACCCCACTCTCCTCCCCTTAATCCCTGCTCTGGTCCATGGGTCTGTATTTGTAGCTGGTTTCTCTAGTGATAGTTTTGGACACTCCCAGCAAAAGTTCAAACTTTATCTGTAGGAAAAAAAATGAAAAACACAACGGTTCGAACTTACTGAGATAACAGGAGGGGAAGGCCACTTCTGAACCTCTAAACTGCCCATCATCCAAGGCACTCTCTTTGCTGCCAATTGCCTTCTCCAAGTGAGGAAGAATAAACTAATTTCATACCTATTCAGTCCAATAAAGCTCATTGCACTACCTCTACCTCCAGCGATAAGAAACAGGAACAGTTCATTTTCCATTGCTAAGCAACAGCGAAAACAGCACACAGCATCTGTGCCCTACCTAACTGGCTGATAGGCATCAGTGTCTAAAGTTCTTGTTTGCATTCTGAAGTCAACAGTAATTGCGGTTGTCTATTAGTGTTCATTAAGTTGGTTTATGGCTGGACCAACTCCAAACTCCACTTGGCGCTTTGAATGCGTTGTCCTCCTAGGGAAAGAAATATTTGGCAATAAAAACCCTGTGCTGATATCCTCAACTGATTTCCCCTCGAAAGGCTGGGAAACTATGGCCACCGACCACAGGTCTCTAGTTCCAGAGAACCAGGCCTCTGTTGAAGGTTCTGGAACAGCGGGGTGGAGAGCAGGGCAAAGAGAAGCTGGCTTCCTTCTATTCCGTGCGAGAAGTAGGCCAGCGGAGAAGTCTGTTATGTGAGCCCAGCCTGGGAGGGGAAGTACCCTCCCCAAGCCAGCACCAAAGTCTGCAAAGAGCCTGCTGAGGCTCCTTCCATGGACTGAGGCCAGAGGGAGGCTCTACCCAGGGGCATGATCAGCTCCGCCTCCCTGGCCTGGGAACGGGTCAAATGGTGGCCTCAGTATAACGGCAGAAAGTTCCAGCCAGCTGGGAAGTGCTGCCCTTGCACACCATTTCCCAGGTGTTGACTTACCAGGGCAGCTGGAAGGGGCAGCCCGCCGCTCGCTGCCTGCCGTAACCCTCCCTTCATCCCCAGTTCTCCGAGCCAGGTCTGCTCTGAAAATAACACTAGAAAACAGTTTCCAGCAATAAATGAGGATGCTGTTCTTTCTAGACCCCTTCCTGAAACACCCTTCCACTCTCAGCACTTTGCAGGGCTGGGCATTATCTTTTCTCCCTTCGCTGGTGGGATTTGCTAAGGGCCGAGCTGGATAACAAGCTTGCTTGCACCCCCTAGTGTACAAGGAGCCCGGCACCGGTCAGTGTGTGTCTGGGTGAGGCAGGTAGGACTGTCGACACTTCTCACAGTGACCGGTAGCAAGGCCTGGTGGTTCCGCGAGGTCTGGCTCAGTAAGAGGAAGCCGCATTTGTGCTCCTGATTCAGTTCATGGCCCAGGAAATGGTTCCTCGTGAACCATTCCCTGCGCTTTCTTCTCACTCTAATCTGTCCTCTGCTTGCTGCGCAGCCAGAGGCGGTCTGTGCCCCTGTTACTCTGGGAAGTGAGGACCAGATATTCCAAACACTTTTCTCTCACAGAGAAGCCATAGAATAACCCCGTCTTGCGGTTGATAGGTGCAGAAGCCTAATCGTTGTCAACTGAGCAACTCTTCCAGTGGTGCTGAGAAAAGTCCAACACCGCTTTTCTTGCCACTGCTGGTCCAATATGGGCTCCCTTCTGTTGGGGACAGAGACACACTCGCGCAAGGAACCCCAAACAACAGCCGTGCCATGGCACGGGCAAGAAGATGCAACAGCACGTTCAGGCAGATGTGAAAAAGAAGCGGTTGCCAGGATAGACTAACACAGGACGGGCACCAGAGCACAAGGCGGACGTCAGGAACCACAGAAACCTTTAAAGGAAGAATTGACAACCTCCTGCCTAGGGTTGCTAGGAGGCTTACCTACCTAACTGCTCTCAACCACACCCTGGCTGGTGTGGCTCAGTGGACTGAGCACCCACCTGCAACTGTAAGGTCACTGGTTTGGTTCCCAGTCAGGGCACGTGCCTGGGTTGCAGCCCAGTCCACCAGGTGGGGGCGTGCAAGAAGCAAGTGATCGATGTTCATCAATATTTCTCTCCCTCTCTTTGTCTCTCCCTCTCCACCCCCCAAATAAATAAATAACAAATCAATCTTTTTTAAAAAAGCTTGGGACCTCAACCAGATGGTTACTTAAAGAATCTTGTCAGGTTGACTAGTTCGATTGAAAACCTCAAGGACAGGGTTGGCAAATGGGTTTACACTGCACACCAACCTCCATCACCTGAGGAGCCTGAAGCACTATGTCGAGAGTGTTCCTGGAGGCTCGATTTGAGGAAAAGCATCATGATCGATTAGTGGTGTCTGCCGTGAGCACAGGACATAGGAGTGGTGGTGTGCGTGCCAACAAGGCAAGATGGAAGAGCGTATTGTAAGAATTATAATTATATTAATTATAATCATAAGAAATTAGTAAGAAAGCTAAGCCATCTCACCCTGCTGCTGTTTTTGGTCCTGCCTGTATTCAGGGATTGTGATGACGGTGTGGTTTTTCCAAAACACTGCACGAGGGTACAGGGGACTTTCTGCTTCCATCTTCTCCTTCCTCGGTTTGTATTGATTCTCAGCTGACTTGAAGGTGGAGGTGGATTAGAACGAGACAGAGCTAGCAATGCATCTGATACTCACCTTTGCTGAAATTAGAAAGTGATGGCTCAATTCCCAAGTACTAACTGAATCTTGACTATATACCCAGTAGGCTGCTAAGTGAGACAGAGATGCAGAGAAAAAGAGGGAGGCGCAAAAATCCTAAGTTTACAGACTCCTGATGCATAAGAGGCAGTCAGTGTTGTTGCCTGCACAGTGCAGTCTCAGAAGAAACAGAAGAGGAAGGGATGGGCAGCAGATAAAGCAGCCAGTCATCTCCCTCTGACCCTGTAGACCCTCAGGCGGCCATGGATTAGAAGGTGGAGAGCTGCTGAGGGTCTGGCTCAGCTCTGAAGCTGTGCATCCTGTCCAGAGGGCCCTCACAGGCTACCACAGAGCACTGGGGAGTCCTGGTGTGCTCCTTCCGAAATGCGCCTTGAACTTTCTACCTCATCGCTGCTGCTCCCGTGTCCATCCTGGCCATGGTCACTTCTCCCTGGACAATGCACTGGCCTCCTAACAGCTCTCTCTGTATCTCTCCCCACCCCTCAGTCCCCCCTCTCCTCTGGAGTCCACTCTCCAAACAGTCAGTGGCACGATCTTTTCGAGCACAAATTGGATTCTATCAACACATTCTTAACTCTCCCTTGGGGCTTCCCATTTCCCCCCTAAATCCTGCACTCTGGAGCCACAACCTCCTTTTCCAGCCCATATTCCCTACACCCATCTCCCCTTTGCCTTTACCCTTTAGCCACACCGGCCTTTATGTGGCTCCTTGAACCAATACCTCTGCCCTTACGCAGCCCCTTCTCGCCTAAATTGCTTGCCCTTTCTCTCCTTTCCTTTTATACTTTGCTAACAGCTACCCTGACTCCTCCATTTCTCAGCTTGAATGTCACCTGCTGGGGAAACTCAGCTAACTTAGGTCTGTCTTGTTGCACAAAGCACATTACACTCTCCTTAGGGACATCGATTGCGACTCTGCCTTACATCTATTCCTGGCTGGACCATAGCCCCGTGAGAAGAGGTCTGACAACTGCGGCAGCGTCTCCAGGGCTTACACAGCCCCCGACACAGCTCCTGGCATGTAGTGGTGCTTGGTGTTTATTGAATAAATGAATGAATGGAAGGAGACAGGGGCGGATGGGTGGGACTCCCTGAGACTGAAGTCCATTTCTACTCCTTGGAAGTCATAGTGGAGGTAAAGCCTGTAGCGTCATCAGGAAAGGCAGAGGGTGAGACGGAGAATGGACCGCCCGAATGAAGGGGCGGTTCTGGATTGTAGCTCCATAGTCCAGAAATCAGAGCCTTGCCTTTCCAAGACTTCCAGGGATGAGCGTCCAGAGTTCCTAGTGTTTAAAAAGGAAAACTCCAAATGAGAATGTGATCAATCAGAGGAAGGAAAAAGCAAACTCTGAGCATGGATTCACGTTGCAGGGGGAGAGATGTGAAACGTGTCACTTCCGTGACAGCTCTGGAGCCACCCCAGCCTTCCACAGCAACCCAGTGCCCGTGCCTTATGGGGCGTGGCTCTGGGGCCGTCTGAGACATAAGAAGCAAACCAGTCTAGCAGTTCCACAACCTATGGTTTTAGAAGACAGACTCCAAAGACCTCGATCCACAAATTGGCCATGTCAGTTCCTGCCTCATGCATCAGTTGAAACACAAGGGGACATGGAGCGTGATGCTGTTTGGGCCTCCCTAGGATCTGATCAGTCATCTTACATTTGTGCAGACAACGTTTTTGGCAGAAGGAGAATTAGGGAGTGGGGTTTGAATGACTCAACCACAGAAAAAGCCCAAAGGGGTCTTCCAAAAACTACACTCAGGGACAAGTTCAAGCATGGAGCCATGGATTCCACCCTCCCTTCCCAGGGCTGGGTCTCTTCTCCGGAGAGGCATGCACATTGCACTGGTTTTCACTGGACTGTAGCAGATTGTGGGCTTTATTCTGCCATCTATGGCCCGTCCATAGGAGAGCTGATGGGTGTGAACAATGGAAGTCTCCAGGGATGTGATACCTGCAGCCATCCACTGAGGGACTGCTGTGTGGACAAGGGGGCATCCTTGTCTAGGATGCTGCAGACAGACGGAAGCTTGGTTGGGTGATGTCTCGCCCCACGCTCACCCATCGCCCCGCAGGCCCCTTCCCCACACAGCGCTCACCATTCATAGGCAGGGTGTGTTGGGAGCAAAGGGAACAGGTCTGCCTTCTTAGAGCTAGGCCCCATGCCTGACCCCTGGACACTAATGAGCCTGTGTTTGCTGATGGCGAATAAATACAAGAACGAAGCTTCGTGGGTGTAGGTATGGGCTGAATATCGATCAAAACTTCCCGAACATCAGAACGGCCCAATGATGGAATGTGCTGCCTTGACAAGGACCCCTCGGGGTGAGCATTTCATCAGTATACATTCTGGTTAGACTGGTGGGGGACCCGAAGCATTTGGAGGTGGGAGACAGTGGCACATGGATGTTAGATCCATGGGCTCTGCAGTCAGACGAAGGCACTGTGGTTGTGAGACTTTAAAACAGTCTGCCTCGTCATCTCCATCTGTAAAATGGGGGTAACAATCCAGTGTGGGTTCCTGTAAAAAGAGCCCAAGACGAGGATGAGAGGGCAGGTAGTTTATTTGTCCAGGAAGCAGGAGGGAGGCAATAGTGAGAAGGGCAGAGGAGGAGGGGAAGCCTGTCCAGGGGGCCAGCAGGCAGGGCTTGCTCCTGTTGAGGGATCCGGGGGGATTCTGTGGCAGGTGTTTCTCTGAAGGAGGAAAGGCCTGACATCTACCACCCCCCTTCCCCATCCTTCAAGGCAAACTCCCCTGCTTGCCCAGGCTGCGCCTGCTCATGGGATGAGGCCTCTCCCTCCCTCCTTCCCCAAATCGGAGGCCACTGGAGATGGGGGGCTGTCCATCCTGCCGCAGCTGCAGTCAGAGGTGGACCAGGGGTTGGGACATGGCACTGTCCTGTGTCCGCCTCCAATGTCCCCTTGGTTATAGAATGGAATGGGAGCCTCCTGAGGGAGGGACTTGTCAAGGCCATTGTCATTCAATGAATCTGTTTTGTATGAATGTATATTACAGGGATTAAATAAAATAACATTCTGAAATGTTTAACACAGATCCTAAAAATAAAGTGCCGCAGACAGCTGCTGTTATTATCATTCATTTTCTTTTGTTAACAGACAATGACTCTTCTCAAGAGGAACGGGAAGCATTTGGGGTAACACTGTCGCTGTGCAGCTTGTGTGTTTGCTGGGAGGACTCCTGGCTTTGGAGAAGATTAAAATTCTTCTGGCCTTGACCTACAGAATGAAAACTCCAGCCAGCCTCACAGACACCGGAGCACACTGGAGTTTCTCATCTGGCTTTTAGTGAAGCCTCTGCTTCTAACACTCTCTGACATGCGGCTTAATAGTTTTCTGAGTTAAACTGACAGTTTTAAAGCAGGAACAATAGGGTTATGTCAGGGAGAATTACCTGGTGACCCCAGATGTCCGAAAGTGGTGGTTTAACTGGATGACTTGTGGGAAAAAGTGCAGAGTGCTGTGCAGACACCCCCGTGCTACTGAGCTCAAGAACACCCCAAGGTGCAAAAAGCACAGGCGACTGAAATGGTTTTCACCCCGTAAATCCATGCTTTGCAGTTGTGTGGCCCAGCTTCAGCCATGTCCACTGTCACATGCTCCTGAATGAAGGCAGAACCCCTGGCCGAGAGAAAGGGAGAGACAAGTGACAAGCAGGCAGGACCCCTCAGTTTTCAAGAAGGCCCATTGTGTAGAGCTGCTTTTTAAATCTTCAGTCTTGATCTGGATATGTTCACTAAGGGAAATATCTTCTACACCCCGGACAGACCTGGCCTCAGAGAACAAAGCAGGTGCTGCCCCCTGGGCAGCCTGTGTGCCAAGGAGACCGTGGAGAGAAAACTAAAAAGATGGTTAGAAGGAATTCAAAGGGACCACTCACAGACACCTAGGCATGGCTTCCCTCAGCTTTAGAATTCCCAAGGGACAGATCCCTTCTTCCAGGGACGGGACGGTGGGGGATGGTGATTCGGGTGTGAGCCCATCCCAGCAGCCACACTGTGGCATCTGACATCCCTCGGGTAATGTTTGCACGCTGCACGTGTCCACACCCCACTGAACAGCCACCTTGTAACGTACCCATTCTCATGTCAGGCATTTGATGTTCTGGCCTGGAGAGATGGGTGCCAGAAACCTGCTGTCTTTTCTTTCTGTGGCTTAAGGTGTACAGCCCCCCATCTCTCCAAGCAAACACACCGGGCTCACCCCGGCAAGGTGCAGCAGAAGAAAGGGTTTTAAAAATACGTCGGCTTCCGCTGCCTCGTTGATACTAATGCTGATTTCAGGAAGCAGAAGGTGGCTCCCAGGACGGCAATGTCAGGTCCGGCATTCAAATATTTAGTGCCCGAGTAATTACTGTAATAATTAATTTCCGTTGCTTAATCCAGCAATCAGGCATGTCACTTTACACATGGGAAATGTTGGTCCCTGTGGGGATGTGTGTGTGTGTATGTGCGTGTAAAATGTGGAGCGGCGATTGCTATTTGGTGAGGATTTAGAGACCAGTTCGTGGAATAAATAAGATGTGTTCAGTGTGGTTTGTAGTTGTAGGTTTGGGAGAAAAGCAGAAAGGTGAAGGAAGAGAGACAAAAATGACATGCTCCAAACTTCAAAGGTTAACCTCGTGAGAACCCTTCCCGAGCAGGGTTTGGCCAAAGGTTACAATTGGCGGCTTTGGAACCAGCGACGTAAAAGAAGGTCATTGTACCCAAACCCTGCCCCGTGCCTTCCAGAGCCGAGCTGCTCAGTAGGAAGACCCTGCAAGCCACACTTGTGATCTTCCCTTTTCTAGTGGTCACACTTGAAAAAAGTAGAAAAGAGACAGTGAAATCATTTTTAATCATAGATGTCACATCGTGCGCACGATCTGAAGTACCATCATTTCAAATATGATCCACAGAAAGAAAGGTTAGTGGGCTCTTTTGTATTTTTTTCTTCACACAAAATCTCTGAAATTTGATGTGTTTCTTTAAACACTCTCAGTTTCTAAGTCTCACTAGCGACAATTCAAATGCCCAATAGCTACATGTGACTTGAGGTCTCTATATTGACCCGAGAAAAGATACAGATGCTGGACACATTCACCTCAATGAAGCCATCACTTAGACAGAAAAGATAACTTTGCCATTCAAAAAGTAGGCAATGTTGTTTTGTATGTCGGAGGCTGAGCTGCTTCAATTTAAGCAGTTATTGAGCACCTTGATGGACTGCGGTAGGGATCCTGTCTTTCTCACCCTTCGCCCTCCCCTGCGCGTGTGCCTCGGTGCCCATTTTCATCTCCCCAGGGTGGAGTACAGTGTGAGGCCCCAGTAAGTGTCGAGCGAATCCCTAGCCCGGTGAGATGGGGGGAGGCGCACAAAAAAGGAATTGAAATCGACTCTGAACCGAAGGAGTTAGGCGTCAGGAAGAAGAGGCCGTACCCAGACACAGCGAGGGGAGAGCGCCACCAAATAGCGTAGAGTTTCGAGTCAGGTGAAGGGCGATTAAATGCAGAGTGAAAGGTGGATGGGAGCAGAGAGGTCGATGCTGGCTGTGTTTCACAGGGATACTTTTTAGGGAACGGGAGGGACCTTCGCCGCTGGCCTGGGTTCCCGGAGGCCCAGAGGCAAGGCGTCTGGGGATGGGAACATGCGCAGTGCGGCGACCAGCGGAGTACCCTCCCTCCGCCATGCTCAGGAAGCCTGAATTCAAGCCTGCAGTTGCCTTGCAGCCAATCATTGGAGCAGTTGTGACGCACCACCACCCGTCAGCTGTGCCCTGTTCTCTAAAAGCCTTGGGTCCTCGGTTTTGACTTTTCTCATCTCTTCTGTAGTCTTAGCGCTGGGTACTATGGGTTTCTAGTTCCCCATCTTCTGGTGTGATTGCACTTCCAGGCCCCAGCGGGGTGGGGCCCGGCGTCTGGTTCTGGTCAGTGAGCTGTGGGTAGGCCTGCAGTGGGTCGCTCCCAGGCCACCCTCCTGAGCTCTCTTGGTAGAACTGGATTGAGAGGGTGGCAGCTCCACTGGCACCTGCCATCATGCAAGCCTTTCTGTGGACTTGTAATGAGCATGTCACAGGAGACAGAGATTCATTGCGTGGTTTTAAATCCCATTCTGTAGATGTTGATATCACGATATGACCTAGCCAGCCCTGAGTGACACAGCGCCTCTGTTGAGAGGGGACACAATCTTTTAGGGATGGGTAGATTTGAAAGAGGGGCAGTAGAGTCATGTGTCTAAATAGATATTTGGAATCCCTGGAACCCCTGCTCCCTCTGCTGAGGGGAACTCCCCGCCCCCATGGTCGCCTAAGACATAGGGGCCTCCTCAGGGTCAGGACAAACCCACCTCCAGGGCCTATGGCATTGTCCAGCACATTGCAGACAAGACAGGTCGAGTCAGCACTCACTGATGGTGTTGGAAGTGGGTTGGGTGGGGGTGTGGGGATACACCCAGATATGTCCCAGAGAAGGAGACTAAAGAGGAAGATGGGGGTCTGGCTCAGAGTTAATGAGTGTCTTGGTTGAACCCAAACCTGCTGCCCAGAGCACCCCACTTCTCCTGCAGCCCCTGTTCCAGACTGTCCTTCAGTCAGATTTTACCTTCCTGGGGGAGCAACAGGTCTCACACGTTCCGTCAGTCATTTAACAAAGAGGGTTTGAGCCCTGGCTGGTGTGGCTCAGTGGATTGAGTGCCCGCCTGTGAAGCAAAGGGTTGCTGGTTCAATTCCCAGACAGGCCACATGCCTGGGTTGTGTGCGGGCCAGGTCCCCAGTAGGGGGTGCTCAAGAGGCAACCACACATTGATGTTTCTCTTTCTCCTCCTTTTCCCTCTAAAAATAAATAAACAAACAAACGAACGAATGAATAAATATCTTACAGGTATTGAAGGGGCTCCTATGTGCTCATCTTAAGGATCTAAAACCACCATGCTGGGTAGACTCCTGCTCTTACAGAGTTCCATCTAGTGGGGCAGAGAGATGAGCAAAGCTAACATTTCTGAGGTTTTAAGTGCTGAGATAGACAGTCCACAGGGAGTTCTGCAGAGGAGCAGCCTCGCCCTCAGGCTGGGAAGTCAGAGAGGGCTTCCCAGGGGAGGTGGGGCAGCAGCCACTGGGCACAGTGAAGAGAGAGGCGCTCCAGGCATGGGCAGTGAGGAGTGCCAAGGAACAAAGGAATGAAGTGGGCCCATTCAGAGAAGGCTAAGTGGCTGGGCAGGCACCGCACAGGAGGTGCTGTGGGCAAGCAGAAAGATATTAGGCTGAAATGGAGAGGGCAGGACCCAGTCACCAAGGGCCCGGTAACCATGGCAATGAAGACGAGTACAGGCTAGCAAGGAGCTACTGCAGAGATATAAGCAAAGAAGACCTTGATCGAATTTGTGTGTAGTTGGGAAGACAAAGGAGTTATTTTGTGAGCTGGCCAGCCAGGAAGAGACCTTTTTTTGAGGGTTTTATGTGCACGGTGCTGTTTATTTGTGTTAAGCAAAACTCCCATCTGGCACCGGTGACATGAAAAGACAGACCCCGATATGGGTACAGAATGAGGGAGGAGGGCAGTGGATGATAGAACAATTTTAAACAAATTGGGGGAACTTCGTATTTGTTCTGGACAAGGTGCCAGGGAGCAAAGGGAGGAGTGAGTAGTGAAGACAGAGACCCCTGTAAGATATGAGGAGCCCAGGCAGTGAGTCTGCGCCTAGGAGGTGAGGGACACCACTACTCACTAGTGGGTCAATAGTCACAACTTGGAAAACACTGTCACAGCTGCTGGCTGGGCTCTTCCAGCTACAAAAACCAGTGTAATGCTGTCTATGTGGGAGGCCAAAGTGAAGACAAAGTACAGGTGTAGGAAGACTGTGCTTCAGGAATCACCTGGAGATGTTTCAGGGCAGAAAGGCCCTCAGCCCTGGGGCCCACGTCCAGAAGGCACACACATGGCGGGTGGAGAGGTGGTGAAGTGACCTTCAATTTGCTTTCGGACCCTGCAGCCTCCTTCCTTGCACTAGCCCCTAGGGAGGGACAGGAAAACGCCACTGGCCAGGACAGGCTCCCAGACCCAGGGCGCCCATCGTTCCGCACCTCTGCCCCGCACCTCCGCCAGCGGGCGGTGCGGCAGCGCCACCGTGTGGCTGCACGACATCAAAGCGCCGCCACTCTGAGGGCTCCTGGGCCCGCCGCAGCCTAGCCCCTCCTGAACCCGCTGGGAGAGAAGGCGAGGGGACGGGCGTCCCTCAGCACTCCCGCACCCCAGTTTTCTTGCACACCCATCCCTCGCGGAGCTGTTTGCACCACCAGATGCAGAGTGGACAGAGCAGGGGCGGTGCCCCCTCCTGAGCCCCTATGGCGGGCGACACTGTTGCAGAGGGCACGTCGGGCAGACAGGGTCCCCTCACATCTTAGCCGACAGAGGACGTCTTGGGGGGAACAGGATCTGGCGTTGTAGGCCAGCGCCTAGCTCCGTGTCTCCTGGTGAGAGCGCACTGGTCCTGTAAAGCGGGTTTATAGGTTCGAGTCTCGCTGGGCCCCAGCGCACGTTGGCTCTCCCCCAACCCCGGCAAGCAGATCGCCTCTCCCCGGCGTCCAGGCTCTGCGTTTACTCTCGGATCCCGCAGAGGAAAGAGGAAAGACGGGCAGCTCCCAAGGAGGCTGCCCCATGAACATGGTGAGAGGTGAAGGGCAGGCAGCGGCCGGAACGCCAGCCTCAGCTTGGGCGGCAGTCACCCAGGTCCTGGAACGGCTCCTGGTCCCCGGCTAGCGATTCCTAGCAGCACCCCAGGGGGCTCCTCCCCAGCGCCAGGGATACAGACCCGGGAGTTCCGCGGCGCCTTGCCTGTGCGCTCGAGAGTGATGCAAGAGGAGCGCGACCCCGCATTGGCCCTCATTACGGTGGGGATGCTCCCTGCCCCCAGCCTCACTTAAGCTCTTACTTATTGGGGCTCACCCTGGGTCAGCCATCGCGCCAAATTCCTCCAAGGAAGGAACAGTATGGCTAAGGAGTATGAGGCCAAAGAAAGACTAAATGATTTGCCCAAGGTCACCACGTTAATAATTAACAGTCTGGAAGACCCAGGGGAGTCTGTCGGTCCCCCAAGGCCACCGCCCTCAGAAGGAGACCCCCTTTGCTTTTTCACCCCCAGCCGTGGGGGTGGGGGTCGGCGGGGGGCTGTAGGAGGCGAGGAGCTTTTTTATGGAACCAGGTCAGGGAAACCCGGGAATTTGGGGAGAAAACACATCTATGAGAAGGACGGGTCTCCCCTCCGCTCCCTGAGCTCCCACGCCCCCGGGGGAGCTCCCTGGCAGCTTCCTTGTCTGTAAAACGGGAACACCGGAGGGTTCCTGCCACCTGTCTTGCCACACATTCTCTTTTCCTACCTCTTTTCATCTTGACTATTTCAACTTGAGGGAAAAGAGACAGAGGAGACGTTTCCAATGAGAGCCCAAGGTTCTCTGGCCTGCTGGGAGGGTTCTGGAGGTTACTCTCCGGGGCGGCGATCGTGATTAAATCCCGTCTGGGTGCAGTTCCTTCCAAATTTGTGAGTCTGCTCTCCTTGGGGTTGCTAATAACAGCTAATGCTCTGAAAGCACCGGTCAAATAGAAGCTGGATCTGTGGATTAACAGTGTTCACTAAAACGTTATTAGTGGTATTATCAGCCTCAGTGTCCACACGAGGAAATTGAGGCACAGAAAAGTTCCATGTTTTGCCTAGAGTCACAAAGAGAGCAAGTCACGGAGTCGGGATTCCAACGGAACCTTCCTGGCTCCGCTGTGCTGTTGTGGGAGCCACCCAGAGCCTGGGAGGGGTGGGGGGGAGGTTCTGCAGCCAGAAAGAACAAAGGCATGCCTCCAAGAAAATGCAGTTTGTGCGCTGTTCCCTCCAAGTCCTTGGTCTGTACATCCAGGAGATGCTGTTCACACCACTCAAGAGGAAAAACAGCGTAAAAAGGAATTCTCCCCATGCCTTTTGCTGAGAATTCTCTATGGGAGGAAAGTCTTTATCCTACACAGAGAGCAAAGTCCCTGTGATTCCCTGCCAAACAGCTCATTCATGTTATTCTGAAGGGGGTCTTGAGAAAAAAATACCCACCCTTTTATAGCTTTTACAGTAAGTAAAATAAATTATGTATATTCTACCGTGGACAGTTAGGTTGGGTGGTAGATTATATTTTCCAAAAGTGGCCACCCATGTGTTCCACTTTCCATCCCATGGGTTCTTAAAATATAACTGTGACATTCTTGAACCTGAGCAAACCTGAGCTGACTTCTCAGTGTCCTCTCCCCCTGAACCTGGGTGACCATTTATCATGGCAGAAGTGGTATACATCTTCCCAGGCTGGGTCATAGAAATGCCACACTGTCTTGGGACAATTACTCCTGGAACTTGGCTGCCATGCTGTGGGGAAGCCAACCTGCCACTTGGAGAGGCCACATGTTAATACTCTTGCCCACAGCTCCTGCTGAGATGCCCAGATGTGTGGGTGGGTGAGTCTTTAGATGATTCTTCCCCCCAGCTTTCTAGCTGCCCCAGCTGATACCATGAGGAGCTGACCCTGCCAAGCTCTGCCCAAATTGAAGATTCATGAACAGAATAAGAGACCATTGTTGTTTTCAGCCACTAAGTTTGGGAGGTTTGTTACACAGCAAGAAATGACAGGAACAGGTTCCCCACACCTTCTTTGCTACTATAAACTATTTCATCGTGAACTTCCTTAGGCCTATCACCTTGTACCTGAAGCGTTCCCTAGGGAGACATCTAGAAGCAGCATGGCTGGCCCAGAGCATATACCTCAAAGTGAAAACTGTAGACCAGTTAAATGAGTCAACTGTATCTACACATAACAACATGGAACCACTTTGAAAATAATGTCAAGTGAAACATGCAAGTAGTAAAATGATACAGTGTGGTACCATTTCTGTAAAAGTCTGAGGACACTGAGAACAATGTTAAGACTTTGTTCATGGACTATACATGTACTAAAAGTGAAAGCGTACAGGAGAGTGACACACGTAAGTGAGCTTCAGTAGTATCAGTAATATTTTTAAAAAACAACTGAAGGTCTGAAGCAAATATTATACTACCATGTTGACATCTGTTAAATCTGGATGTGGGAATGTACAGATATTGTTGCTGTAAATTTTCCCTTACATTTCTTATATATGTTATATATAGATAGTATGTTATTCATAATTATGTGAATCATTAATTTAAAAGTGTAGCTCTGGCCAGGTAGCTCAGTGCCCTGGCTGGGTGGCTCAGTTGCTTGGAGCATCATCCCGTACACCAAAAGGTTTCAGGTTCGATACCCATCAGAGCACATACCTAGGTTTTGGATTGGATCCCTGGTCGAGGGTCGGGGTATGGGAGGGAGCTGGTTGATGTTTCTCTTTCACATCAATGTTTCTCTCTGTCTCTCTGTCTCTCTCTTTCTCTCTTTCAAATCAATAAATATAGCCTCAGTGAGGATTTTTTTAAAAGTGTAAAAAAATATCTCAACTCAAAATAAAATTATGGTCAGAGTAATTTTGTCCTTTGTGACTTTCTGTTTTATATGTTTGATCACAAAACTAGTTGATTGAAGCAAGACCTTTGACCTTTGATGGGCTTATTATTCAATTCAAATAGCACACCCTTCCCACCACGTGCCCTTCTCCCTGACCACGGTCAAGGATTCTCTCTTTAAGAAACAGTCTGCGCTTTTTTAGCTTCCCTGCCTTTACATGATGAGATAGTCCCTCTTTCTGGAATAGTAATCCTGGAGATTTAGGTTCAGAAATCATTCTCACACCTCCTGTCCCATCTGATCCTCACCAGCTCCCTGTGATAGTAATACCAGTCTGACATTTACTGGGGGCATTATATGTGCTAAGCATAGTGTCAAGTACTTTACATGAGTTTTCTTTTTAAGTAGATTTGGTTATTGTAAATTTTTTTGCAGAATAAAACTTTGCTTAAACATCAGTTACTATTATTGTCATTTTCCCAAAATCTTGGTGGCAGATCAAGAGTCAAGGCCAGGCCCGTTCAGAGTTCACACCCTCGGCCATGAGAGAGCCCTGCCTCCTGTGAAGAAGTTGTCCTTTTTGCTCTCAAATGACAAAGAAGCAGATTCTGAGTGTTTCTCACCTTGCCAGTCTGATGAGCCATTCATCCTTCCAGAGGCAGGAATATCGCCCCATTTGGGGAGCTTTCCTCTGGCCAGTCCCTCCATCAGAGACATCCACCCCACTCCACCGTGGAAGGGTGTCTATACCCAGCCTTCTCCTCGCCGCTGGGCAGGAGGTCCTCCGAGGTAGAGGCTGGCCTCTGCACATTTGTATTTCCAGCGCCTAGAACAGCCCCTGACGTGTTATGGGCCCCTCGTCTTTCCAGAACTGAATATTGATCAACATCTGCCGTGCTCAGCCCCCGAGCTACACCCATGGCCGTTAGCTCTGCCGAGCATGCCATCTCACCCGTGTGCACAGGGCACAGACTGTGCAAATCGGCTGATGGCCATCCTGGCTCTTCCTCTAAAGCAAACAAAAAGGGGTCCCACTCACCTTCACCGAGGAAGGTCAGCCCACAGGGCTGCCCAACCCAAGAACTTAAATCCACAGCGAGAGCCCTGAAAACTCCACAAGAAGACAATGAATAGAACAAGAGGGAAGGTGCATTGGGCAGTCAGCGGTGCCTGGGACTGTGCTAGTGGCAGACAGAGATTAAACTTTAGGAAATAAAATGAACTGTGGCTTTCCTTTGTCCCGTGAGCAGTGTGTTCTGATCTGGACATTAGCGAAGGCCCAAATCAGAGTTTGAGGGGGAAGGTTGAGGGGGAGGAGGGCATGTCTCACCTGGAAACCTTGTCTTGTCATCCTCGCTGGTGAGAAGACTTCCAGCGCGGTGCGGCTTCTCTGAACCATGGGTGGCATTTGTCATCTCCTGGGGGCATGTGTGGCAGTGCCATTTAATGATGCCATCATGCCATGCTTGTCAATATCTCTTTTCAAACTGCATCAAGGAGTGACAGGCAATACTGTGTGGAATGGTCTGCGTTGTGACATTAGCTACTGACAAAGTCTTTTATCAGCCTTGCTTTTCCCATGAAGTTTTGAAAGAATGTTGGCATGGCGCTGTTTCTTCTCTTTCGACGCCACACTCGGCTCATTCATGTAAACCCTCCTGTGATGGTGTGCACAGGTTGTTGGAAAGCCACACAGGGACAGCGGAAACCAGTGACTCAGGTGACCGCAGGGCTCCGTGTCTCCATTTCTTGTCTGATCTAAGTGTCGGTGTCATCCTCTCATCCGTTGCTCAGCAGCCTCCATTCACCAGGGAATGTGATGGGAGACAGGCCAACTTTCACACCTGACGGCTTTGCTAAAAGGCAGAGGTTAACTAGTCAGCTGTGTTTATCAGCTCCGAGCCATGTGCCGAACATTTTACCTGGTTCTGTGAAAGGTTCAAGGAAAACTCAAGGCTTGGTCTCTGCCCTTAACAGGGATTAGCCAGAAAACATACAAATGTAACACGCAGACACAGGCAACAGCGTGGTGATAGCCAGAGGGAAAGGGGGGTTGGGGCTGGGTGGAGGTGGGCAAAGGGGGAAAAAAGGGGATGAAAAGAAACTTTTCTTAGGGTGATGAGCACATGACACAGTGTGCAGATGTTTTATTGAGTTGAACACTTAAACCTGTGTGGTTTTGCAAACCAATGTCACCCCAATAAATTTAATTTAAAAATAAAAATAAATAATAGTAAGTTAAAAAAGAGAGTACTGCCCAACTGTACAAGCAAAATAAAAACCTCTGAAAAACTTACAGAAACAGTTGAGGTCAGAGTATGTCTTAGGCCCGTGTTCAATGCCCATGAATAGAAATTAGGGCTTGGTCAAGATGGAAAAATAAAACTATTTCTCATTTAAACCCCATGTTTCCTTTGATAGGTCAAAGGGAGACTCTGATCTGATTGTCATGAAACTCAATTCTTGATCTTCCAGGTCCAATCATCCACAAAAAGAGGAAGCAACCCTTGAACTTCATTTAAGCCACTAGGGGACAGCTCAAATAGGTCCTAGGGGAGGACCAACTAGAGTTAAAGGTACAATGAGAAAGGGTTCCTCATCTCCTCTCAAGTCAACTAGGCAGAACATAAGTGTTCCTTGCTCAGGACACTTCTGCTCCACATTGCTGGAGAGCTGGAGGCTCTAGGAAGAGAAATTAGGTAAGAAAAAGAAATAAAGGGCATCCAGATTGGAAAGGTTGCCAGTCTGATTCCCAGTCAGGGCACATGCATGGGATGCAGGCCAGGTCCCCAGTTGGGAGCATGCGATCTCTCACACACTGATGTTCCTCTCCCTCTCTTCCTCCTTCCCTTCCCCTCTCTCTACAAGTAAATAAGTAAAATCTTTTCAAGAAATAAATTTTGAGATGGGAGATTATCCTGGAAATTATTCACAGCCCTGCCAACACCTGGATTCTAGCCCACTGAAACCACTTTGGACTTCTGATATTTTAACCCACTCAGCTTATAGTAATTTGTTATGGCAGCAAGGCGAAGGTTTAGTGCTATGGAGGGATAAGGGAGCTGCTGTCCACTCTCACCTCTGTTCTCTGACCTCCTCAGGGGGTCAGAGCAATTCCCCTCTGGCCCTAGGCTGGTGCCCTCACCCAGCAGAACAAAAATCTTGCTGCTTATTGGACCCCACTCTTGGGAAGGTGGCTTAAGCTAACATCTGTTGTAAGTAGCATATTAAGGCATTTCCTCCAACCACCCATGGATCTCACTGAGAAGATACAGACGAATAACGCTTGCTACATCTCCCTGCATTTCCGACTGTGTTTAGTACTTCCTATAGACATCCCTTGCAGACCTCGTGTGTCCATACAGTAACATGGGATTTTTACACAATTCCCTGCAATTCCATGTAAATCGGGGACAGCATGGCTACCCAGTCTGTGGAAACAGGGAAGACTCCCTAGGGGCTGTCTTGGTCTCTGAGGTGAGGAAAGCGATCACTGGTCATGGGAATTTCTGTGAACTGGCTGGAGAGAGCTGTGGGTTTGGGCGAATCAGATCTGAAAGTTGATACACGCATTCAAAAGTTCACATCTGGCTGTGGGGGCTCCCTGAGGAAAGGGTGGGGAGTACACTGCTGAGCAAATACACTCCAAGCGAAGCCCTTTGGGGCAGATGAGTTGTGGAAGGTTCTGTGGTTTCTAAATAGATGGGGTTGCTCCATTACATCCACCTTGGCCATTTCAGCTGTCAGAAGTGTCCCTCCTTCCCCCTCCACCCACCCAGTCTCCTGATTCTGGCTTACCAGTTCCTGCTCTGGGCCACGCAGGTGAGAGGCACAGGGGCGTCTGCTCCCTGAACCACCTGTTAGAATAATCCGGGGCTCCTCCACAGCCCCTTCCCGGGGAAGTGGGTCAGGCCACGCAGCAGGATGACAGTCTCATTATCGCAACCATCAGAAACTTCTTCCGTGTCTTTGATCCACCTTGACAATCTGGTGGTTTGTCACTTCGAGGCCTCTTAATTGGCTGCATGATTGACAGAATGTGGGGGGCTTTTATTTTAAGAATTGAAGAGAGCCTATGCCTTCAAAATTAGCTCAGTTATATGATGCTACAGACCTAGTCTGCACCCAGCGTGGGCTAGAATTTGATATTTGCGCTCACACTGATTCTAGGTAACCGGCAAGGATGACGGAGAGAAACCCAGGCAACTCCTGGTGCTTACTCTTTACCTCTCACCAAAGGCGTCCAAGGCCTTGGGGTGAGTGACACTCCCTTCCACTAGCATGATGAAAAACAGATGGCTGTGGTCTGAATATCTGTGTCCCCTCAGCATTCATGTTTTGGTTGCAAGTGACTTAAATCTGTTATTTTGTTATTCATGTGACTTGGAAGTCCAAGAGCTGAGCTGCTTGAAGTCATAGCTGGATTTGGGGGCTTAAGCAGTATGGACAGGACTCTGTCTTTCTCTTTCCAACTTTCAGTTCCGCCCTCCTTCTGGGAAGTTTTTCCCTTTAGGGGGTGGGAAGAAGGCCCCAGCCAGTGCGGGCCTTACCCAACTCTAATGTTCCACTCTCCCAGAGAACGGCACATCTCTCTCTCAGGGATCATAATCGCACAGCCTTCATGGAAGGCTCTGCTTGGTCCTGCCTGGCCCCTAGTTTTGGACCAGTCACTGGATGCAGGAGAATGGAGTTCTATGATAGGAACTGGTCATGTGACCAGGAGGAGGGCGGCCCTGTGATTGGAAGTCCCATGAGAACCACTTGAAATAGGGGAACCAGCTTTCCTGTTGACAGAGGGAAATTCTAACGTCCTCTGCAGACATTAGAATTGAAATTATTTCAGATCAAGTAGTCCTGGTAGGTCTCGTGTCTCCATTTCTTCCTCTCTTTGAGAACATAGCCTGTTATGACAGCCAGTGCGGAAGCTAGTTCAGCTTCTCCATTTTTAGGGTCTGTCCCTTGCCAAAGGTATAGATTGCTCTGTCTTGGTCCCGGGGACCTCACTAGTCAGAAGAGATTCGTGCTTCCACCGGAGGATAGCAGTGGCCAGGGGCTCCTTGGCCAGGAGCTGATAGATGCAAGGAGGAGGCGCAGCCACACTGGCCGGCCCCTTATCAACCTGCAACTGTGGCCAGGCCTGCCTTACCCATGGCGGTCCTTGGCAGTTTGGCGCTGGCCCAGCCTCAGCCAGAATGTCTAATCTCAGGTTGTGATAACTTGGCTGTTTTCTCCAGTCTGGCATTTCCTAAGCTCCAGAGAGAACCTTTCCTCATTTGGGTTTTCTCCCTTCTCCTTTCCTGGGTATATAATGGACTGTCTGAACTAGAGGAGGGAAAAGAAAACCTTTGGAAGCTTGTTTTTGATATTGGCTCTTATTTGATCGCTGCCTGTTGTCTTTATAAAATACTTTAAAGAGCATTTGGTCCTTGGTCATTTGAAGTTTCTTATAGTGTTTAACACTATAAGTTTCTGGTAGAAAGACCATTGGATGTTATCTGGTCCATTTACCCTCTTCAGACAGAAGTCCTTGCTAGAGATCATTGAAATTTCAGCTTAAATACCATAAGGGTTGGGGAGCTCATTCTTTGGTTTGCTGATTCTGTTGCTAAACATTTCCAGCCGTTATAATATTCTTCTTTATTAGGAGGGTGCATCTGCTGGTTTTGCCTTAGTCTGGCAAGCAGATCTGTCTCACCTTCTCCTGTAGCCATTGAACTATTGGAAGACTGATTTTACGTTCCCCTGTCTCTCTGAGCTACTATTGATTGAACACTTACTGTGCTGACTGCTTGATATGTGTGTGCACATGCTCACTACCCTTGGAACAGCCTGTGACATAGGCAGCGTTACTGCGCTCATTTTGTATGGGAAGAAGCAGAGGCACAGGGAGTCACCAGGCTGACCTATCAGATTGGACTGATGCCACGACTAATATTTAGCACCTCAGGTGTTCCCCAACTTTCTAAAAACAAATGACATAAATTCAATATACTGAGTAATCTATTATCATTCATGATGATTTTTTAAATATACAGAAGTGCTTGAGGGAGAGAACAAGCTTCATTGACAAGCAGTGGCAAGGACCTATGGAGACCCTACCCAGAGGGGATAAGGAGGCCAAAGTCCACTTGGAGCCCCCCTGGCACCTGAGAATCCAGTACTTGGGGCAAAGCTAACTTGTTAGGGCCTAGGAAGAAGTCATTATAAGGCAATGATCAGAGGCTCAAGAGACTGAATTTTATTCTGAACCATGCTGAAGTACCCCACCTCGGTTTCACCATCTGAGAAATGGGGGTACCTTTCTGTTCCTTTCACATTCCAGAAAAGTTGTAAGAACCTGAACAGCTAATACAAGATGGATTTTGAAGCCATTGGGGAAAAAGTGGTAATAGAAAAATCCAGCGTCACTTTTAGATAACCAGCCCACATGGGCCGGTTTCTGATGGCAACAGAGACTTCTTCTCAGACCCGCAAGGAGCCAGCCAGACGCCCGTGGCGTGACGAGCACATTTTAGGATGCAGACTGTATGCTGTTCATCTCCCACGCGGCAGTGATGGTGATGGGCTGAAGGGAAGGGCCATTTTGTCTAATGAAAACACCCCCTTCCCTCCATATTTCTGTAACTAAATGTGTCTTGCTCTTAATGGCTTTTTTGAGGATCCTCTGCGAGTCAATTTGAGGACAGTTTGTTTGTGACTTAATCTATGCGACCGGAGCAGCTGATGTCTAGGCTCATCGCTCTGTTTGTTCTCTGTCTTCCCACCGGGCAAATTTAGCTTGCCTTAACCTAATCACTGAGCACAGTGCGCACACAGACTAATCTTTCCCAAGAGTTCTTTAATCCTGGGTATTCCGATAGCTTTTTACCTGCAGGAGAGAGCCTAACCTCCTCAACTGCTCAGCCTTGACAATCTGGTCCCATCCTGCCCTTCCCACATCATCTCCTACCTCGTTGCCATAGGAGCTTTTCATTGCAGGCAATGTTGTCTTCAGAACTGTTCGCATAACTGTGCATCCATCACCACAGTCAACTTTAGAACACTTCATTACCCCCAGAAGAAACCTCACAGACCCCTTATCCAGCCCCCTGGCTAATCCCTCCACCCCCTTCAACCCTAGGCAACCATTAATCTGCTTTCCATCTCTGCAGATTTGCCTGTTCTGGGCATTTCATGCAAACGGAGTCATGTACCATGAGGTCCCTTGTGATTGGCTTCTTCCACTTATCATGATCTTTTCAAAGTTCATCTATGTTGTAGCATGTATTAGTACTTCATCCCTTTTCTTTGTCAAATGATATTCCATTTGTATGGCTATGCCTCATTTGCTGATTAATTCATCAGTGGATGGACATTTGGACTATGTCCACTTTTAGGGTATCATGAATGATGCTGCTCTGAACATTCATGCACAAGTTTTTGTGTGCACACGTTTTCCTTTCTCTTGAGTATATACTTAGCAGTGAAATTGCTAGGTCGTAGTAACTCTATGCTAAACTTAAAAAAAAATTATTTATTTATTTATTTTTAGAGAGGGGAAGGGAAGGAGAAAGAGGGAGAGAAACAATGTGTGGTTGCCTCTCGTGTGCCCCCTACTGGGGACCTGGTCTGCAAGTCAGGCATGTGCCCTGACTGGGAATTGAACCGGTGACCCTTTGATTCACAGGCCAGCACTCAATTCACTGAGCCACACCAGCCAGGGCTATGCTAAACTTTTTGAGGAATTGTCAGACTGTTTTCTAAAAGAGCTGCACCATTTTACATACCCACCAGCAGTGTATGAAGGCTCTAGTTTCCCTACATGCTTGCCAACAGTTGTTATTACCTGTCCTTTTTATTATAGCCATGCTGGTGGGTGGGAAGTAGTGTCCCATTGTGGTTTTGACTTGCATTTCCCTGATGACTAATAATGTTGAACATCTTTGCTATCGATCGTTTGCATATCTTCTTTGGAGAAGTGTCTATTCAGATCCTTTGATCATTTTAATTGTTATTTGTCTTTTTAGAGTTGAGTTGCAAGTATTCATTATATATTCTACATACAAGTCTCATCAGATAGATGATTTACGAATATTTTTTCCCATTTTGTGAGCTTTCACTCCTTGATATCTTTTTTCCCTTGAAACAAAAGTTTTTGATTTTGTTGAAGTCCAGCTGATCCATTTTTCCGTGTGTGTGTGTGTGCGTGTGTGTGTGTGATGTCATCCCTAAAAAACCGTTGTTTAATCTAGGATCACAAATATGTATACCTGTGTTTTCATTTAAAAGTTGTTTTAGGCTTAGCTCTTACATGTAAGTCTATTATCCTTTTTGCATAAAGTGTGAGATATGGGCCCAACTTTATTCTTTTGCTTGTGGATACACAGTTGTTTCAGTATTATTTTTTGAAAAGATTATCCTTTACCCAATGAATAATTTTGACACCCTTGTCAGGCAGCTAACCATTTTGACCTCAGTACTTCTCCTGGCTATTCTCTGTACCATATAATAGTACCGCCCTGGTGCAACTATTGGATCTTGAAAGGGTGCTTGATCCATGTACTTACTGGATTTTTGCGTATCTTCTTTGGAAAAATGTTTATTCAAGTCCTTTGCCCGTTTTAAAAATTGGATCGTTTGTTTTTGCTCTTGTTGAATTGAAGAAGCTCTTTATATATTCTGAATAGTATCCTCTTATCAGACACACGGTTTGCAAATATTTCCTCCCATTTCATGGGTTGGCTTTTCATTGTGTCTTTTGACGCACAGAATTTTAAATTTTTATGTAGTCCATTTTATCTGGTTTTTCTTTTGTTGCCTCTTCTTTTGGTGTCATGGCCAAGAAATCATTGCTAAAGAACTCTATTGTCTTTCGAAGACCTTCCAAGTCCCAAATTTTGTTCTAGTTTCTATGGAGTCTGACCCTGTGCTTGATATTTTCAGTTTCCTTGTTTCCATGTTTATCCTGTTAATAAACTGTCAACCTCTAATATATGTCTCTACTCATTGAGAATAAAAGGTAAAACCAAAACATTTTTCATCTACCAAACAGAGATGCTGTTTTGTGGTATGAGGCAGTGTTTTCCAGCTCCTACGTTGAAGTATCTAACTGCACTCTGAAAGAACATATATGATCAAATGAGCACAGGAAGTGCCAGGAAGTCTACTTCCTATAATGTCCATACTTCACATTAGCATATTAAAGTTTCTGAGAGGTCCTGTAATAATGAAGCCATTTTAATTTTCTTTAAATGAACAAGCTCATTTACGCAGGAGACGACTTTCGCCCCTCAGCACACCATTAACATGCCCAGGAAGGATTCTTTTAAACACCTCTGGAAAGCTCAGTCTTGAAAAGTAAGGATTGAGTGAGCTAACCCCCAGGCAACTGGAATGTTGAATAAGCATTATTCCCAACCTAAAAAAGCACACCTTTATTTTTTGTCTCCCACATCCTTTAATACTTTATTCAGTGGACGTAATTTCTACCAACTCTAGCAGGTCACTTGACTCTTCTGTTCCCTTTTGCAAAATAAAGTACTACAATGATATTAAGTTCAACACAGTGTCCAAGTTCAGGAATTAAAATGCTCTGTCTGAACTATTCAACTCAATTCTAATCTTGACTTTGCTCAGGCCTGCTTCAGACTGTTGCCTACAGTAGGACAAGGGGCACTCTGGCTTTTCCTCCCCCTGGCTCCCTGCATCTTCTCCTCTGCTCTTCACTGCTGTTTGAACTTTTCCTTGGGGGAGGGAGGAGAGATATGAGAGAGGACAGCCCACCCTCTTCTGGATGTCTGGTCTCTCTGGGCCTGGTGAAGGTCAAGGCTGGCTCTTATGAGCAGGCATGTTTCTGATCTCTTCCAAGAGACCCTTGTAGGGCTCCATCTCCTACCACCTCCCCTCCAGATGCAGCCTTTGATAGTCTTGACTCTATGGTTTGTGTTATGGTGACACTCTGGCCTGGCCACCTCTGGTGTGAGGAAGTACTCTCTCACCATTTCTTTGAAGGCAGCAAATCCCTGCATGGTGGCCTTGTCCTGGAGTCCTACTGTGGCATTTAATCAGCACTCACTGCCGTTCAAGATTCCCTGGGGGTGAACACCTTGTTCTCCACCCAGGTTCATGCAAGATTTCTTGAGTGTGAGTCATGTCCCAGTCCTCTGGGGCATCAAATTTCAGAGCCTGGGCTTGGGATCAGAAAATGGTGCCTGTATTCCTCCCCATGGGAACTCAGTGTGGCAACAAAGAAATCCCCTCACTCCAATTTAAAGTATTGGCCTGATGAGGGGTCCAGGGACAGAGTATCATGATAGGTTATTGAATTGACACATGAAAAGTGTCATTTGGAATCTTGACGACCACCATATAGGCTCATCAGTAGAAACTCAGGCTGCAATAGTATTGTTCCAACAGCTGGTCACATATATAAAACCTCTAACACTGCCTAACTTATGATAGGTGCTGAGAACATGACCTTTTTGTTGTCTTCTCTGGTTCTCTAGATGAAAACCTCCTAATTTTTCCTGAACCAACTCCACTAATTTCTCCTCTGGCAAGTCGCTCCAGACCATTCACTCCAGAGTGACTATAGAGATTCCTTTGTTGCTGGGACCTACCTGGGACTCAAGGACCCCAGATTGGGAACAGCTGCTATAGTCAGACATGTTGAGGTCTAGAAAGGAGTGGTGACTTCAGTGAGATCACATGGCTAGTTAGTGTGACAACCTGAGACAAACCAGGTCTCCTCATTCCTAAATGAGCCTTCAAATTAAGAGCAAACTAAGAAAGCAAACACCAAGAAAGGGGATCACCTCAAATCCCCTCCTGATATTTACTGAGCATTCCTCCCCGTCTCTATTTCCAAGCAGGGCTGCTTAGTAGAGCTTGTGTTTCACCCTCACTACAGTTCACTCGCTCACTCACTTTGCTGTAATAGTGCACATCTCCAGATCCTTACAGGGGCAGGGCAGGTCCTACAGCAAATGTAGCTGATGCAGACTCAAGTCCCTGCCACCAACAGGAAGTTGTGCTACGGTTCGGGGGTTGCCTCCCCTCTTGAGTGCCACAATTTTGACAATGCTCCATTGGAGCTGATCTTTTTTGGTTGTATATGGAAATCTAATTGACATATAACTGTATAAGTTTAAGGGATACAGTGCAATGATTTGATGTACATATATTGCAAAATGATCGCCATCATAGCATTAACTAACATCTCTATCATGTCGCATAATCACCTTTTCTTTTTTGCAGCAAGAACTTTTAAGATCTACTCTTTTAAAAACTTTCAAGTACACAAGACAGTATTATTAACTATAGCCATGTGGCTTACATTAGAGCTGCAGAACTTACTCGTTTTACAACTGGAAGTCTGTACCCTTTGAATATCTTCCCATTTTCCCCACCTCCAGCCCCTGGTAGCCTCCACTCTACATCCTGTTTGTCTGAGTTTGGCTTCTTCAGATTATACCTGTAAGTAATACTATGTAGTATTTGTCTAGCTTTGCCTGCTTGCTTATTTCATTTAGCATAGTGTAAGGCTTGTCTTTGCAATCCATGCTGAAAGACTGCCCCTCTGAAGTCTCCCAGCACCTGGTTGAAAGGGTCGCTCCCACCTTCCGATGGACCTGGTTTGTCATCAAGGCCTTGCTTGGGGCCTTGAAAGAGACCCATGAGTTTTGGCCTTCAGACTCCCACCTGGGAGTGAGAATCTGATGAGATGGCAGGGAGGCCCCCTGCCCCGACCTAAGCTGAGTAAAGTCACTGAGATCATCACATGGTTGTCTTCTCATCATTCAGGTCTCAGTTCAAATACAGTCTTCTTAAAGAGGCTGCTATGATCACTCTAACTAACGTAGCCCCTTACCTGGATTCATTCACTGCACAACATCCCCGTTCACCTTCAGAGCACTTATACCACCAGGCATGTCGGATGTTTACATGTTTGTTTGGAGTCTTTCTCCTCCCACAAAAATGTAAGCTCCACAAAAATGGGATAGTATGCCTTATTTGCCATGGTATCCCCAGCTCCTAGAATACTGCCTAGCACGTTACAGGCACTCAATAAGGATTCTTTTAATAAACAAATAAGGTGCTTCGGATGAGGCAAGGAGGAAGGAATGAAGAGAAAGAAAAGACGTGTATCCAGGACCGAAGTCACTGTGATAAAGGCATGCAATGTCACCTACTGCAAAGAGCTTAGGTTTTAGACTCATGCTTATTCCACTATTGACTGTCCTATAGCCCCAGGCAAGTTATTTGAATTAGCTGACATATCAGTTTAGCTGCTACCAAAAAAGGCCACAACAGAAACAGCCTAAAGGATACAGCCACTTACTTTTCTCACTTGGAAATCCAAGGAGGTCTGGGACAGGTGTGGCAGCTCCACAATCGTCAGGGACCCCTGCTTCTTCCATCTTGTTGCTCTACCATTTTTAAATGGGGCTTCCCACTGGTGGCCCCAAACAAGTGCTCGGTCTCCTCTAATGTCTGCATCTGAGGCAGCAAAGAGCAGGAATGAGGCAAAGGAGGGCCAGCCCCTTCCTTCAAGGACTGGAATCAGAAGTTACACTTGTCACCCCCATTCGCATCCTATTGGGTAAAATTTAGTTATATGGGTATGCTTGACTGCAAGGGAGTCTGGGAAATTAGTTTTTAGCTGAGTAGTCATGTTTCCACGTAAAACATTCTATCCTCATAGAAGGAGGAAATTCATGAAGAGCAACCTCTGCCATATTCTTTGCTACCACCCTACTCCCCGCCCTCCACCCTGCCCACTTTCCTCGTTCGTAAAACATGCTCACTGTGTTACAATCAAATGAGATCAGTTATTTGGAAGGATCTCGTAAGCTTCCAAGTTCTGTCCATACATAAGTTACTAACTGTCAATGAGTAGAGAACACCAACAAAGGGCCTTTGGAATCATAGAACAAGGGAGATTCATTCTAGCTGGAATGACAGAGGAGTTTATGAAGCAGGTAGTTTTAAAGCTGGGCACCGCAATATTGATTGGCACTTGTCAAGGAGGGAAGTAAAGGCAGGGACATGGAAAGTATTCCAGGTGAAGGGAGAAGTAAAATCAAAGGTAATAAGGTGGGCATTTACATGCATGTTTGAGTGCAGCAGGAGGAAGTACAGGGGACAAGAGAAGGAACTGTGCCAGAGCAGGCACGAACAGGAGTTGGCAGGGATTTAGATGGGAAGGGGGGAGCCAGAGTCAGCCTGTGAGCAGGGGTAGGACATGATCTTCTCCATGGAGGTGCCCGTGGTCTGGAGGAACCTGGCCTTGGAAATCTGGAGGCCATTTAGGAGGCTCTTAGAAGAGTCCCAATAAGATGGTCAAAGGCCTGAACTAGAGCAGTGAGAATGGACAGGTAGGGATGAATTTGGGAACTATTTCACAGGTAGCATCATTGTACTTAGCAGCAGATCAGATGGAGAGAAGAGGGACTGACTGGGGGCTTTGCCAGGTACCATCGATCAGCAGGGAGCCCCAGGAAAGAAGTGCAAATTCAGGAGAAAGAATGTAAATTCAGCGTCCAATGTTAGTCTGAGCATCCGCCAGCTGGGAAATTTGAGATCTGCTTATAAAATGGATGACGAAGAGCTAAAGAATTCACCAAAAATGATGAAGATGCTTAATCCACAGCACTGTTGCCCCGTAGAGTATGATCTAATGCCTGACAGCTCAGACAGGGCAATTAAAATTCAGTCTTTGGGAAGAGCTCCCTTCTCTTCTGGAGCCTGATTTTTGTCTCTCACTCTTTATGCCCAAGTGAGTCTGGGCTGTGTCCTTACTTGATATGTGAAGGACAGTGATGAGCCCTGCAGCGTTAGGCGTGCATCTCAGCAGAGGCTCGGGCAACATTTGGCCACTTCTTTTCTTTTCCTCCCAAACATCATCCTTTGGTCTGAAGGCATCCAGACATGGATCTTCAATCCAGCTGTGAGAAAACCTTTCCAGTTTTTTTTGTTCATAGTGGCAGGTTAAAAATATCATCTTGAGCTGAATTGCAGATCAGAAATGTAAACAGGTTGGGAGAATTTTTAGGTATTTTTTTCCTTTCAAAAATTTCTGTCATTGCCATAAAATTGATTATGCAAAAAAATGCAAACTGTTTTTGTTTAAGCATGACCTTGAGAGTTCTCCTGGACATTGGAAGGTCCCGGCTGGATGTGGAGGCTGGAGGCACTCTCTTAGCCATGCATGGTGATCAGCGTCATCATTTCACCCTGCCAAAATCATAGTGACTGTCACTTAATTCTGGCTAATTCATCTCATCTTGTTGTAGTTTTGACCTTGAACAAACTGAGCTGGAGGCAGAATTTACCAACCACTCTTGCTATTATTATGATGATTTTTCCAATATATTTGGACATCCATGTGAGTTCAAAGGCTGACAACAGTGTTACATTCATTGTCCGACAAACAGAAGTAATTAAAATATAACTAAAGTCCTCTATTTGCATCTCTCAGAAAGCATCAATGACTGAGCTCAATTATGATCTATCACAATATTTTGTAAACTCCCTCCCTACTCCCAACATTCCATGTGGTTTTTCTATTGTTCTCTCCCCAGCATCTCATTCCATCTCATTATGGAATTCTTATACATCCTTTTTAGGAAGGCAGCGAGCAAATTCCGGTACCAATAGATCAGAAGAGAAGAAGAAATCTGAGAACAATCACATTTTAATCATTTTTCCTGCCTCTTATATATCGTGCAATTCATTATTTATATTATTAACTTACAATGAATAACAGTAGCCAACATTTATGCAGTGTTTTGTCATTTTGAAAATGCTTGTCTATCCATAACTTCTTTAATGCTCATGACAAGAAAAACATGATAGTTATCACCATTTTACAGGTGAGGAAAGCGGGGCCAGGAACATTGGAATGGATTTCCCCAAGTCACAAAACTGGCAGAGAGAACCGTGACTCCAGTCCAGGTTCTAAGGCTCTGAGAACCTCGGTGACTCAGCCAAGGGTCTCATTGTCCCCACACTGGACTTGGCTTCAGAAGCTCTGATTCTTAGGGGACCTGGGAGTTCTCTCCATCTTCTGGCTGGGCTGCAGGTCTGGGAATGTGAGGCAGGTGAGGTGCCCACGACGCATAATTTAAGGAGGTGCTTGCTCACTCTTACGGTTGTGGGAGTGCACAGTCCTGACATTTTGCACCCTGGGCCCCTCATTTGCCTCTCTTTAGTGCTGCTGCTACTGCTGGGCTTATCCAGAAAGAAGGAGCAAACCCCAACCCCTCCACCCTCCTTCCCACAACAGGCACAGCCTGTCTTTTAAAACAGAGAGAGAGGAGAGCAATGCCTCATCAACTTCCACAACCAGACAGGAGGCTTCAGTCACGGTCATGGGCTTTCGGCAGCTGCCGGACGCTGAGAAGGGGAAGGCAAGTGTGGCTGACTTAATTGAAATAGAATGGATGTTTATGGTGCCACTTAAAATACTTAACACAGTGTGGGAGCTCAGTGGTAGCTGGGATTTTTTTTTGGTCTCTGTGCTTTGCAAAGGTAAAAGATTCATGTTCATAATTTTCCTGAGGCAGGAGACACATTTCAGGCTCAATATTCAAAACCTGGGGCAGACTATGGCTGCCACTAATGTTTTTAAAAGAAAACAACAGCACCCCCTCCCCCCCACCACATTTTTCCTTTCTTTCTCTTTTTTGGCATGTGACTGAAAGGTGACAAGATGACCTGGTCACCATGGCCTTAGCCAGTGTCCTCTCCTCGTGTGATGGTAGAGAAGGTAGAGACATACCACCATGGATACAAACCAGGTTTCCAGTGTAGCGATGCCTCTGACTCAGGGTGAGAGGTGGGTTTCAAGCCCTTAATCCCCAGGAGTGAGGGCTGTGCCCCTGGCCAGGTGACAGGCCTATGACCTCCAAATATACTTTGCATGATAGAGTGGGGAAAGCCTGGGTTCTAGGCTGATTCTGCCAATATTGGGTAATCTCAAGCAAGTCCCTGGGCCTCCGTTACCCCAGTTGTAAAACTGGGAGCCTTGGTTTGGAGTAGAGTTGGCCAGTGCACGTTGCGAATAGCCCTGGAATTCTTCTTGGTGCACTGTTCCAGGCAGCCATTATTAATCAGTTAGAGCTGCATGTGAATTGACAGACAACATGATGTGCTGGTAAAGGTGGAACAATTGGCTCCCTGTGGAAAAAAGCCCTGGTTTGTCATGCCTGCCAATTTCTGTGTTGTAAATATTCCCCCTGTGGCTGATTTCAAGCCTTGGTGGTAAAGTCAGAGGACAGCCTCTTGGGAAGAGATGTGCATTATCGGCTCTCACCAGCCCCAGCACCCCATGGCTTCTTGGTTTAGATGAACTCCAAAGTGGGGTTCATTTCCAATAGTCTGTAATCTTGAATCACACTTCGGTCTGTAACATCTCTTGGAAATTTGCGCTCCCTGATGTCATTGCTCTTTTAGTTCCCCCCAAAGCAAGTATGTGTGAAAACTTTGTTGAGAGAGTGAGAGCCCAGGGAGCAGAAGTGAGGAATGGGAGAATGAGAAGCAGGGAGGGGGAAGAAGCAAAATAAAGATGCATTGAAGCTGACTGGCCGCCCCTGCTCCTGAGAAGTCACAGGAAATACATCTCTGGGACTCACTAGAAGGGGCAGATAATGGAGGGGAGGGGCTTGAGGAGGCTGAGGAGGCTGATGGTCCACACCAGGTGGCCTCGGACTGCCCAGTCATCTTGCTGACTCACTCCCAGGGAGGCCCTGAATGACCCTCTCTCTGCAGAAACTGCTGAATCACTCATGCAGCCAGACAGGGTGTGGGAGAATGTCTGCCTTTCCACCTCGCGGCTGGGGACGCCAGCTGGGCATTGCTAGGTCTAGGGGATTGACCCAACCACTTCCCGTCAGGCCCAGGGCTAGGCTCTGGGAATATGAGGTGCCCCAAGTCCTGCCCTCGAGGAGTCAGAGTTCATTTAGGAAACAGCTGAAAAAGAGTTCAGTCACTCAGTGTTTTTCCAAAAAACACCTCAGCTGAAATGTCGGTGGAAGTTCTGAAATACTAAGGAAGAGGGGGATAAGGAGAAGGAATTTGACTGCATGGATTTATTGAAAACAAAAAATTCTGCTTTTATTTTGAAAGCACTTGGCTGATGTTAATTAACCATCTGGTACTGATTTGATGGTTGAGTCTAGGGACTTTGTTAAATAAAATGAAAATAAATATTTCCAAATTGAGTACATTTTCAGTCTGATGGTTGGTCTTTAGTTAGGATATTTTGAAGGGACTGATACAACTCAAACTCATTTGAGTAAAAAGGGAATTTACTGGGGGATATAACTCAGGAGTCCAGGTCTGGGTTCAGACACCAATAGATTTCGGGCTCAGGCACATTCATGGAGACTCAGTTTTTCTCCATCTCCAGACTCTGCCTTACACCAGGTTGGCTTTACCATCATGTTCCCCAAAATGATTCTGACTTCTCCAAATTCTTTCCTCATGGTGGCAAGATGGCTGCACAGCTGCCAACCTTCATTCTCTCAGAGTCACCCTCCTCAAGCCCAGCATGCCCAGCAGGTCTCTGGTTGAGTCATATGCCCAAGTCTAAAAGCTTCACTGTGGCTGGGGCAGGACTGAAGGGCTGGCTCAGGCCTATGTCATGTGCCCAACCGTGGAGATGGGGAGACCCAATGGAACCATATGGTCTTAGAGTTGGGGAGGTTTGGATCTCCACACAAAAATTAGAGGCTTTTATCTGAAAAGAGGGAATAAATGCGAGGGAATAAAATTAAGTGGCCCTACAATGGGACACCTCAGGGGTGGAAGGCAGTTCAACATATAAGGAGAGATGAGCCAACATGGTGTTGAGGTCATCTTCAAATTGGCCTCTACTACTGTGCAGAGAGGCTTACTGGTCACCAAATACCACTGTAGAGTGTGGCAGTCATGGAGGTGTATTACTCCCATATTTAAAAAATGCCAGTTAGTGACAAGGAGTACAATTAGCTTTAGAGCTAAAGCCATGCTCCTCCAAGGCACCTCCCAGCCAGTGAGCTGGGGGAGGGGTTCTAGAGCTGGCCAGGGCAGGACTCCTGGATCTGTTCTCAATCTCCCTGCCAAGTTGGCCCAGACTTTGTCAGATCAGCGTTGCAGCCTGAGACTTGATCCCTGAATCACTGTGTGGAAGGCCCCCCTCTGACCAGGAACAGCCATACTGGGCTGTTGGGTAAGCAAATAGGTGTCTTAAGTGGTATCTTCCTGCACTGAAGGCACAGTTCCTTAGAATTCCTACCCTGGTAATTATGTGTCTTAAAAATAAAAGTCTTAGAAGTGGTTTTAAAACAGGAGCTTGGCTGTGGTCTTGTCAGTTCGGGTTGCACTAACGGAATATTGTAGCCTGGGTATCTGTATAAACAGCAGACATTCATTTCTCACAGTCCTAGACCCTGAAATTCCTAGATCAATGTGCCGACAGATTCGGTGTCTGATGAGGGCCCCCTCCCTAAGTTCACAGATGGCTGTCAAGCTGTGTCCTCACCTGGGCAAGGGGACACGGGAGCCCTTAGAGGTCTCTTTTATAAGGGTACTAATGTCACTCATGAGGGCTCCACCTTCATAACCTAATCACCGTCCCAAAGGCCCTACCTCCTGACACCATCACATTGGGATTAGGTTTCAGCATATGAATTTTGGGTGGGACAGAAACATTCAGCCCATAGCAGCTAAGAGATTGCCCTTAACAAAAGCTCAACACAACCCTAAAAACCCAGCTATGTTCAGTGTTTTAAATAATATTTTTATAGAAATGTGACACATATATGGAAAGGTGCACAGAACATAAATGCACAAGGTCAATGAATTATTACAGAGCAAAACATCCTTGTCCTCACCATCCAAGCCAAAAAAAAATATGTTCTTACCCTAGATGTCCCCTGCCTCCCCCACTACCCATCCCCTCTCAAAATCCTTGATCAGTTTCACACTCTAAGTTTAACAAGGAAGCAGGTTCATCCAACCCCTTTAGCCAATGGACTGATGGGCTGGAAAAGGTAGAGAGAAACTTCATTTTAATGGTTTCATTTGTTGGCTTTCAGCTTAAAGAGCAAGTTTTACCTTTAAGATGTTTTCAAATCCCAGAACATTGTTCAGACATTGGGTGAGCAAGGGGGGAAGGGAAAGAAACAGAAGTTAAATTTTGCTCTACCCTTGTTCAGGAGTCTGATCTTGATAGGCAAAGAATATAATTAAAATGGATTACAGACTACCAAACACAAACAAGAACAAAATGATTGCAGTGTGTGCAAGCCAGTAATTAAAGCTTTAAAAGAGGAAAAAGTCACCATCATTTAAAATGTTTATTTGTCAAGGTTAGTAACAAATATTGACATGAGGGCTGTTTTCTTTTATTTTCTTCTTAGCATCGAGCTCTCGGCAATTAGTGGTGCATATTCCAGAATCAATATGGCCTCGGGTCTGAAGCAGTAAGATCCATACATTTTAAAATTGGTTGGCGTAATAGTCAACTGACTCCATCAAGCAGACCGGCTGGTAGCATCATTCGATTACAGCTTATTAGAAGACAAAGAGAAGCATGTCAGGAGCAACTGCTCCTTAAATCGGCTTCATCTCAAAGACGTTCTGATGAAGACCATTCGGGAGAGACTTCTTCATGGCAAAGGAGTTTCTATTTTGTCTTTGCCATTGCAAACATTTAATCCATAAAGTGGAATGTTTCTTAAAAGTATAGTGCAGTGATTAAAAGCCTGAGCTCTCAGGTCAGACGGCCTGGATTCAAATCATTTCTAACTATGTGACTTTGGGCAGGTTGTTCAAACTCTCTGCCTCTCAGTTTCCTCATCTGTAAAATGGAAGTAATAATCATATCTACTGTATAAGGTACTGTAAAGAGTAAATGAGATAATGTATGCAAAGTTCCTAAAATGCAGTGTTAGATACAGAATTAATCAGGATAGGCTAGGTATGATGCAATAACATGTGAGTCCCCCAAATCCTAGTTGCTTTACTCAATGAACTTCGTCTCTCACTCAAGCTATGTCCCTGCACCATGGGTGCATGGGGGAGGGAGGAAAAGGGCTGTGCTCCACGTCGCCACTAAGGGACCCCCCACTCCATAACTACACCAAGTAGAACATACAACAGTAGAGAAGAGAGATGGTAGAAATTCACCCAGAAGGGACACACGTGATTTCCAACATGTCTCACTGTTCAGAATTAGCATACTGAGTACCGAGGAGCCTGGACAGAGTTAGGGGCAGGTAGAATGTTTAGTGAGTCTCTGCCACGTGTGTTATCATCATCATCATTGTAGATGTTATAGGTTCCACCAGAATTTTACTGCATGAAATTTGGAGAATACAGTTTGACCTGGCTGATGACTGAATCCCCAGAGAATTCATTCAATCAATAGCTATTCGTTGATTACCTGTGATGAGGTGATAATGTTTTAGGTGTGGGACAAAGTGATGAACTGGACAAGATAAGGACCTGTGTCCCACGGACCTTCCAGTACAAAAACAATGGGACCAAGAACATAAACCCAAAAATGTCTGATAGCATTAGGTTCTAGCAATGGCATAAGTGGTTGGTGGGGTGGGAGGAGTGGTATTTGTGTGGAGACCTGAATGACAAGAAGGAGCCAGCTGGAGGGATGTGTACAGTTAAGGGCTTTCCAGGCAGCAGGAAATCAGTAGGTTTCAAGAGTTGTAAACAAGGTCAGTGTGGTTGGAGGACAGAGAGCAAGAGAGAGGTGACAGGAGATGAGGTGACAGAAGATAGCAGGTACCAACTGTTTACAGACCTGGAGGATGGTTCTCACACAAGTGACTTGCCCACCCAAGCAACAAAACACCTGTGGGACCACGTGTCTGTGAGATTGAACCCATGCAAGGTTATAAATAACCTCTTTCCTCCAGGGAAGTAATGAGGATTAATGAGGTTTAATGCCTTTAAGGTCTTGCCAACCAGGGGTCAGGCAATCCGGAGTTTCCGTGAATCATGGAACAGATTGTGTTTGTCAGGAATGATCTCTTTGGACCATCAGGGCAAAGGGGAGCAGCTTGGTTCTGCTGCAAGCTGAAGCCCAGAGTCATTAGATGCGCAGAGGGAGTGTGCTGACCGGAGCTACCTCGGGTTGCTGGTCAGGCCAAGGCCAAGCCCAAGCCCAGAAGGTAGGTTCAAGCCGGGAGCAAATTGAGCTGCATTCCAGATGTCTGGAGCAGGTTCTGGTGCAGACCAGCAAGAATTGTACACTTGGCGAGGGGAAAGGGGGGAAGGGATCAAGAACAAGATAGGGTCTGTAGTGCCTGAGAATGAGAGATTTATTTCATCTGTGAAATAGGGAAAAGAATACAGACATCATAGTGTCTCATGAGGATTAAAAAGGGTTGGCCACCTTCGGTTACAAGCAACAGGATTCGATTTTATTTATTCAGCTATCATTGACCTTATTTGCTTTCCACTGTGAGGTGAGATTTGTAAAAACTTTGTCACAACTTTTGTCTGGGGACCTAGGGTAGGTTTCTAAGAGGTAGGAAGTTTTAGGGACACCATCTGTTTCCATGGCCCACCCAAGGATGGAGAGCACCAGTGGATCCTTGGCTCAGTGAGGTGGTGAGGGGAATCCCTAATGAAGCCAACTCCATTTATCACTCTTCTCTGCCTCCAAAACATACCCCAAATCTGACCACTTCCCAAGACAAGTGATTTCGTGGAGCAGGAGCAGCTATAACAACTCAGTGTTAGTTATTCCTGCCTCCGCTCTAGCTGAGGGACTCTGGAAACTGCCAGAGCTGGACGGTGAGCAGCAGTGTCCGGGGAGTCAATCCTCAAGGCCAAATCCCTCAGCCTGAACTGTGAGCGAAATAGCTGGGAAAAAGATGTGACAGAGAAGAAAAAAAAAAATCCAGCGATGGAATTTTAATTTCATTCATTTATTCATCAAACATTAATCAGCCACCTAAATGAAGGATTATGGGGGCTGGATTCAATCTGCAAGCCGTTTTCTATTTCAGGCATTGTTGCTCCAGATAGTTAAATTTGGATGCCATCAGATGAGCATTTGTTCTCCAGTTTGTCACAGTCCCCACCGTTTCCAATGTATTATGTCTGGTCAGCCACAACCACTTACGTTCCTTGCCTGTACCCCAAAGCCACTTAGTATGTGACCCCTACTTTGTTAGTGTTGGACTGGGGCTGTCTCATACTGACTAATGAGAGCTGATGACTACATCTAGAGAATTTTACCAGACAGTCGGCCTCCTATTGGTAGGATAAAATGAGTCATGGAGGGAATGTTTACACCATGGAAATTGGCAAATGCTATAAATCAGGCCTTTTCCCCTGGGGCAAAAGTCCACTAGCACATTAAATACTACAAAAAAAAAATGACCTAAGTGTGGCTAGAAGAAGAAGAGGAAATCAGAGAGAGGCAAAGGTAGACCTTTTCTTGCCTAAGGACATTATAATCTTTAAATATCGAATTTAAGGAATTTCAAATGACCTTTGCTTAAAAGCCATCCTACAATGCTTTGCACCACACCATGGAACCCAACTGTGGTGGCAGCAAATTCGAATCGCTTGGAAGTGTTGGAAAGGCACTCATTGTCTGGGATCTACTCCCCATAGCTTCTGCTTTAGGTGTGCTGGCCTGTAGCCTGGGCACCAGAACTTTTGACCTCCCTGATTATTCGGCAGTGCAGCCAGCAGAACATCTGGCCTGGAGATGTGAACACCACGCCTGATGGCTTTACAGCGCTGGTTCACAAAGGACTCTCACAGATCTATCTCGGCCTTCATGTAATCAGGAAAAAACAACTGCTCTAATTAGCAGCCCCAGCTCTGAGTGATGAACACAATAAGGGTGGTATACGGTGGAGAGAACACAGATTTTGGTGCCAGCCAACCTTCTGAGCTTGCAGTTTTCTCATCTGTAAAACGGGCATAGAATGACAATCACCATACTGTTTTCATGAGGATTAAAGGAGTGTAGAATGCGTCAAGCCACCGAATATCCACTAAAAAGGGTTTATTATTATTATTGTTATTATTATTATTACTACTATTTAACATGGCTAGAGTTTCAGGGGTAGAAAAGTTTCAGCATTGGTTCATCAGCTCTACAATATTACCAGAAGCTCAGGCTCTTTCCACATTTCTGCTCTGACAACCCCGGGGTGTTTTAACTTTGCATTTAGGCTTGCTTCCTCATGCTCACAAGATGGCTGCCACCGTTCCAGGCATTGCACGTAGATATGGCAACGTCTGGCAAAAGAAACATTTTTCCCCCTTTGTCACATTTCACTGGGGAAGAAAACCCTGGAAGCCTGCAACAGCCTTCTTGTTGGGTCTCATTGGCTAAGATAGGGATCACATGACCTAGCTGCAGGACAGCCTGAAGAAACAAGTTCCTGGCATTTTCAGCCTTTACAATAGCAGGTGGCTATGCAGTCATAAAGGAGGGGGATGGATTAGGGCTCTTGGGGGGGCCACAAAGAGTTCTATTAAGGGATCTGTGCTGTGATTGCCCTTTATCTTCTCATCCCACCATTACCCACCCATCACATCATCCCTTCACCTTCAGTAGTTCTAGCTTCCATCCCAGAACTGGCTCCTCTCCCAAGACTGAAGATGCAGCATGGCTGCACCGATACTGAACACCCATGGGAGAATGTCTTTTTAGACCCAGAGAGGCCATTACTCTGCGCCATGAATATCTACATGTGTTTGGCTTCTTCTCTCCCCTTGGATGAAGCTGAGAACGAGGGAATGATGCCAGGGACCTTCACCTCAATAAAAAATATCCAGACCTCACTGGTCTCCCAGCATTTGAGCTACAGTACATTTTTATAATGCAGAATCCCCAGGGCAGGCTTGCCATCTGGAGAATTCCAACCTGCCAAGGTCACTATTGTGCTCACTATTGAAACCCCACAGAGCAGTAATGAACCATTCCTCAGGGAGGTCATGGCCCCAAATTAGCAACATGTATGTCAAGTCCCATTAGGGACAACGCCAAGGCTCAATTCCAAATCTTTTGTTACAAGGACACCATTTCCTTTGGAATATAACCTGAAACCAGCCAGCTTCAGGCTGAGAATTAAAATGTTATGCTGCGTGTGCTTTTAAGTCACACTTTTCAATGTTACAAAATAATACGGTCACATTGCAGAGAGTTTGGGAAATAGAGAAAAAATGACTAAAACCACCAGTGATTTCACCACACAAACAGGACCATTCTTGCCGTTTTGGTGCAGTTCCTTCTCAACTGTTTCCTTTGCTCAAGTGTTTTCATTTAGTTATAATCATAGCACACATGCTATTTCCACTCTATGTTTTCAGCTTAAATTTAAGAATACTCTCTGTGCATCCTATGGCACCGAACTCAGGATTAGATGATAGAGGTCCAGTGGAGTGCAAGACAGGTCATGACAAACAGACAGTGAAGACTGTGCAATACGATAAATGAATAAAGTGTATGTCAGGACTTAGGAAAATGGTAGAGGGACCCCCAAACTAGACTTGTAGGTGGCGCTCAAGGAAGGCTTTCTGGAGGAGGTCCTCTGTAACCTGAGACCCCAAGATGCACACGAGTGAGTTTAGTTGAGAGAAATTGGGAGTAGTGGTCCTCGCAGAAGGAAGAATGTTTTTCACAGCATGGGGAAGACCCAAGTTGATGAAGTACATAGAGTCGGGGGACATGATACGAGAGTACTTGAGCATGGTGGGAGCTTGGACTTAATTATGTCTCCCCTTCCCCCCCAATTCAAATGTTAAAGCTTTAACCCCCAATGTGACTATAATTGGATACAGGGTCTTTAAGGGGGGGAGAGGTAATTAAGGTTAAATGAGGTCATAAGGATAGGCCCCTAACCTAGTAAGTCTGGCAGCAAGGAAAAAAAGAAGAGATTTATTATAAGGATTCTACATGATTATAGAAGCTGATAAGTCCAAAATCTGCAAAGCCAATGTCCCAGTTTGAAAGTTGTCAGACAGAATTCTCTCTTACTCTGGGGAGGATCAACCTTTTGTTCGATTCAAGCCTTCAACTGATTGGATGCAGCCCACCCACCTAATGGAGGGCAATCTGCTTTACTGAGTCCACCAGTTTAAATGTTAAATCTCATTTAAAAATACCCTTATAGACTCATCCAGAATAATGTTTGACCACCTACATGGGCATAACCTGGCTCAGTCAAGTTGACAAATAAAATTAACCATCACAGACTCCATGATGAGGGAAGGTAAGAGAAGAAGCTAGGGGTTTTGGCAAGGGGCAGAAGTCATCATGAGCTTCCCTGTTAGCCAAAATAAGGAGCTTGTACTTCATTCTGACACCAACAGGGAAGCACTAGATGGTTTCCATCAAGGAATGTCATGGTCAGTGTGTTCACTTTAAGAATAGCATCGAGGTTGCGATGTGGGAAAGGATGGCTCCGTGCAGGTGGGCAGGTTGCAGAGTAAGCGACTCTGGGGCAGGCTCCCTCCCCACTCTGTTCTATGGGAATAGCACCTCCTTACGTTGTGCACAATGCAATCTGTGCCACTGTGTGGAGTGAACATGCTACAGGGGGTGAGACTAGAGATAAGGAAACCCATTAGGAAGCAATGGTAGTACTGTGGGTGCAAAGTTTTCAAATGTTGTTCATAGTCATGAATTCGATGGCTTTCTTCTTAGTGATAACCCACGATTTACTTAACCATTTTCCTGTTATGATTTATAAGCATAGTTTTGGTGTAGCAGTGCTAAATGTAAATAACTTTGCTCTGCATTCAAATGCCCCTCTGTGACCATATGATTTATCGTCTCACTGGGACACTTTTGAAAGCATCGGGGCTATAAGTGACTCCATGGGGAGAAGTGGCGTGATCTATGGCTGTCTTAAGCACACCAGAATGAACAGCCACCTTCCCTCTTGCTTCCCTCTCTGGATATCAAGCCTTCTGTCCACGGAGTTTCATTTCTGGGAGAATCAGAAGCCAACTGCACATAATGTACTAGCTAGTGTCAAAAAAACTTCAGTCTTTTTCTGTAGATTGAAACCCTATAATTTTTGTGCTTCAGTCTATGTTTATTTATATTCCCTTCACATCTTCAGTAGCAAGAGATAGCTGAGAACATTTCATTCTCCTCCCACTAAGTTGCTATGATTTCACAAAGGTTTTTTTTTGTTTTTAATTTTTGTTTTTGTTGAACCAGTGGTCCTCCTTCTAACATTAGGAGACTTGCTCTCTGCTCACACCTTTGCTTCTGACTCCATGGAGTTATCCAGAAAAAGAGGCTTCAGTTGCCTAGCCATTCTCAGTTTAAGATGCCAGAGTTTGTTTTTAAACTTGAATGGACCACTAAAAGAAGTTCTACCTTGGAGTAGAGGGAAGGTACCCCTGAAAGAATGTGGCAGAGGCTGGTAGAGGTCACCAACATCCATGTTCTAAACTTTTTTTTTTTTTTTTTGGTGGAGAGCTACACGACATTTCCCATCTACCCTTAAAGGGTGCACATGTGACTGAATTCTGGCCAATAGTATGTGAGCCAAAATGATGACCACAGTTTTCAGGTATGACCCATATAAACTTTCCACAGGCAGCCTTGGGTCCCTTTCCCCATCTGCCTGCTGAATGGAGAAGACTCTAAGATCCTAGAGGTGGATGGAGCCACAAGGTAGAAGGAACCTGTTTCCCTGAATGACTGCATGGAGTAGAGTGCCCCTACCTGATCCACACTGGAGCTACATGTCAGTGATAAATAAACTTACTGTGTTGAGTAACTAAGATACAGGGAAATGTATGTTACAGAGAGGATGAACAAATATCCCAGGTACCTCCACCTTGTTAACTCAGCCAAAGAGATCCGAGAACAGTGGTAGCAAAGAGATTCGCTAGAATGAATATTTATGGGCATGTCTCCATGTACTCATTCTGCTTCCTACCAGGAAAGAGTGATTTAGTAGAGAAGACTACAACCACAACTGCCCGCAGCCACATCTGCTTCCCTAAGGGAGGGGTACGACTTTTCTCCAGACTAGAGGGTGTTTGTTTGGTATGACTCTTTGTGAGCCGTTTGGCAGTAAAAAGAGTCCTCTGCACATGACCCCAAAGTCACAGCATGCAGAGAAGCAAAATTCCTTTTCATAGTAAAAACTCTAAGTTGGGAGTCTGGGAAGAGAGGTCAGGAAGAGTGAGCAGAGGGAGAAGTGGCAGGGACCAGAAGGCAGGGACCAGCTGAGGGGACCAGCTGAGGAAGGAGAGGCTGTTTCGGACAGGGTGTTGTGGGCCATTTAAAGGTGTCTGCTGTACCTGCTACAACATAAGCCTTTATTTTTTTTAAGGATTTTATTTATTTAGTTTTAGAGATGGGAAGGGAGAGAGAAAGAGAAGGAGAGAAACATCAGTGTGTGGTTGTCTCTCACGCACCCCCCATCAGGACCCAGCCCCTAACCCAGGCATGTGCCCTGACTGGGAATTGAACTGATGAGCCCTTGGTTCATAGGCCAGCACTCAGTCCACTGAGCCACCCTAGCCAGGGCCATAAGCCCTTCTTTTGCTCCTCCAAATGATGAGTGATGTGGCTGCTCCCTCAGTCTTGAGTCCATGTGTCACTGGGAAAGGATAGGAGTGGGCTCCAGGCAAGTGAGCAGAGGCCCAAAGTGGTGGCAGAGAAAGTGGTGGAGACATGGGCTCAACCAGGAGTGGACGTGAGACAAATGCCTTCCCCTAAATATCCAGAGAGAGAAAGAGACTCTCAGGATGGATGGAGACCTCAAGTGTCCATGAAAAAGATAAAGTAGGTTATATAAAGAAGAGTCAAATCACTTAGTATCTAGGTAGAAAGCCCCTTCTCCCTATAAAACCATTTGAATAAAAGTGTTTACCAGCATACAAGCTAGAGTCATAGGTAGGGAGGGTCCCTGAAAGCACAGCAGTGAGTAGAATAAACTCCCCAAGGCAAAGGTCACTGTTGACCAGAGGTCAAGAAGCTCCATAAGGTTGAAAACCCGGTGTGCATGCTGAACACGCAGTGTTCCTGGGTCAGTGGGGTCATCCTCAAGAGCGATTCATGACCTTCTGGAGGGGAGGGAGGAAAGATAGGAGCCCAGATTGTCTGCTAATCTTGTTACAAGGAGGGAAGAGAACACCATCTTGAATGAAATTAAATCAGATCTTTTCATTTCTGGCTCTCCAAGGAGGTTGGGCGTGAACTTGGCCAAAATGCTAATGCAGTTAGGACACTGAGCCGGTGCCCAGCTACCCACTCCTCTCTGACTCACTGGCCGCAGTGGCCTCAGCACACTCCCTGGACGTCTGCAGCTCTCTCCCTTGGCACTTCTCCAGCTTGAGAGGAAAATTCCTGTGATCATAAGTTAAAGGAGATCACAACTCAAGGAAAAAGAACCGCTGAATTCTGTATTTTTCCTGTCGCGTTTGGGGCATGTGAGGTGCCCATGACTTCCTGGATATGCTGTCAGCTCAGTGAATGTCCAAGAGCCCTTAGCACAGAGCCTGCACTTCGTGTGTCTTACACACACTGCTTCATCTCTTCTTCCCATCACCATTGCTATTACTATCCCTGTTACCTTTACTAATCAATATCAGATTCTCTAGGACAGGCCTACCTCCTTACTGCTGTGAAGGCTCGGATGTCTTGGCTAGCTCTGATGCCCTCCTGCCCTCCTCCTGCCAATATATCTTAGCCCTGAAGAAAGCCAGGTACCTTCGGAACGGCCAGAATGCCCAAGTGATGCCTAATGCAATAACAAGTCTCAGCCAGTTTGGGAAACAGAGCCCCCTGAAGGAGCCAACCTACGCTGCTCATAGTTAAATAAAGATAGCTAGATGGCCCCGCTTAGCCGCAGAGCAACCTTTGTAAGCAAGAATCTGTTTTATTTGTTAGAATCCTATCATTCGTTCCATAGATTCTCCCTCGTTTGTCTCCTATAAGTGCTCCCTGAGGGAAGCCATCTGCCCAGACCCAGGGCAAGAGCCTCTGTTGCTTTAAGAAGTGGTACGAAGGGACAGGAAGCTTAGCTTTGCTGGATGCTCTGGCCAGGCCTCAGGTGTTGTCCGATGGCCCATGTCTGATCCTCCATTCAAATCACCTAACCTCTTTGAGCCTCACTTTTCTGATCCATAAATGGAGTTAGCAATTAGTATCTACTAAGGATGCCAGACGGATAAATTGAGATCATGTACGCCAAGTGCCTGGCCCCATGCCTGGTACTACCTGTGACACACAAAGGCTTCGCTGAAGTAGAAGTCATAATGATGGAGGTGGTGACAGTTCAGGGTTTACTAAACTCAAGTAAACTAATTCCACCTAACCCATAAGGTGCTGACCAAATGACAGGCTATAGTGCCAAAGGGAAATATGTCTGCCAGATAGTCTTCAAGTCCTTCAGCATTTCTTCCACTGCAGGAAATACTACAGGTCTGCATGGGAGCTTGGTGGGTGTGCAAATCCCTGCAAAGGGTGTCAGCTCTTCTTTAAAGAGGGTGATAATAAGCCACTTTATAGCCCAAAGCCACCATCCCCATTGCAGGGAGAGAGACATGGGTGTGACCAGCCAGTGCTGGACAGACTGACAATGGTCCTTTTCTCACTGTGTTTTGTTCTGGACCTTGTGTAGACCCTACCCTTCTGGTGGGGCACCCTTCCTCCAGCCTGCCAAGCTGCCATCTGGCTGATGAGTGTCAGCCTTCTTCAATGACACCTAGGTCCTGAGAATGTTCCCAAGCCACCGCACTTGGACAGGTTGTCTCCAGATGTCCCGGGCAGTACAGGCACAGACTGTGCCTTGAGGTGAAGGATCTGCAGGTGGCTATTATCATCTGTTTCAGGTTGGCTTTGAGAACTTTCGTTCTCATGAAGTAAGCTTTTATTCTCTAGAAGCCCAATTTCTGCATACTGGACACAGAGCCCCAGGCAATTTTCTCATTCTGGTGTGGAGGTTGTTCTTTGCCTCAAGGAGGAGGTAAAGGCAGGAGCCAAAAGCTAGGGAATCGGACCTTTGTCTTCCTTCTCCTTTCATGCCATGCACTCTCTGTTTTAAACCCCTTCATGGTTTTATCTGCCATCTTTGACCTCAAAATCTCTCTCTCTAACCTCAACCTCTAGCAGTGTGCTGGAGCTGACTTGGATGTACTCACAAAGGTTGATTAGCAAATATTTTGGAAATGTGCAAACTGGCTCTTAAGCCATTGGTAAGTTGAAATCAGCCATGGTAGCCAGATTTACACCATGGAAATTGGCAAACGCTACAAATCAGGTCCTGTGATTTGTCCTGTGGCTTCACAAATATTTCCCGAATCCATCCAGTCCTCTCCACGCTATCTCAGGCTCTTATCTCACAGTGAGCAATTGCGGCAGCTTCCCACCAGGTCTCTCCGGTTTTAAGTTTGCCTGCCTCAACCCTCTTCCCATATTGCTGCCCAAATGGTCCTTCTAAAGTGCAAATTTTACCCCATCTTTGCTCTCCCTGAAGCCCTCCTGTTATTTCCAGTGCCAATAAAATAAACTCAACGCGCTCACCACAGCAAACAAGATGCCAGCTCCCCCTCCCCCCACCCCACTGTCTCCATTCTAGAAACTGAACTCCCTGTGTGCTGCCCTGTCTACAGTGCCTCCTTCCAGTACCCACTGGGCTCCCTCTTGCTCCTCATTCAGATTCTGCATCTTTTCCCCTCCAGGAAAATTTTTTCAGCACCAGTCAGAGAAGTTCCCCTCCTCTCTACTTTGTACTCTCAAAACTCCCTGCACATGCCCATATTGGGCATTCCTCATATATCCTGAAATACATATTTTATTAATCTGTAGTGGACATTTGTCTTTCCTTTGAGCACCTTAACACTGAACCCCCTTCCTATGCATGGGTCACCCCCTAATTCTTATATGCCTACTTCCTCCTACAGACACTAAAAATGCCAGATACTTCCTCTCCTCTTCTTCCTCTCCCTAAATTGAGGATTCCTGATTTGTCTCCTTCAGTCAGATACCGTTCCCCAGGCTTGCCCAGAAATTGGTGGCACAGAGAGGCAGGGACTCTGAAGACACCATGTTGATGAGGGGGGCTACAGCCCTGGCAGCTGTTCCAGCGGCCACACCTGGGGTCCTGTGTCGGTGGCTCCAGTGAGGCGAGATGGGGCCCAAGTTCAAGCTTTGGTCCTATTATGCACCCGTTCAGCAAAGCCCTTCAATATCCTTTCGTGGATGCTTTTTCTGCTTACCTTAGCCAGGACTGGGTTCTCTTGACACCAAGAGCCCTGACTATGTTGCTCTCTGTTGAGACGGTGAGCTCCTCGGTGGCAGGAGTGCCTGCGTTACCTTTGCATCTGCAGCCCCAGCACAGAGTGGGCATTCAGTAATTGTTGCATTTGTGCACAGGCTGCCGATAACATTTAGGCCCAACTCAAGGAGACATTGTGCATTTTAGCGTTTCCATCCTTTTGTGTCCACGAAGGGAATAATCAGGGAAGATAATAATTATCTGTGTCTTCCATGCACAAATACTCCCCTGCTCAAGGAAATGTCTATCACCATTTCTTCCATTCACCCACCCTGCTTCCTGGGCTGGGCTGACGGTGTTCTCTCTGCATGTTCTAGAGTCATCAGAAGCCAATAAGTAATTCTTGCCTTGGCTGTATCATCTTCCCTTTTCTCCTTCTACCTGGGCTAGGAGTGTGGAGATGCCCTTCCTTGTGGGCCCTGGCTAATGGTATCCCATGCAATATTTATGTTCTGCACGTACCTGAACTTCCCAAGCTGTGCCCTATTTATGCATTCATGAGCAAGTGCTCAAGATAATGTCATTTCATCAAATGGAGCTGAACCATGGCTCCATTTTACGAGGGATTACAGGCTGGTTTTTCTTTATTTGTAAATGTGCCAGTCTCAGAAATGCTGTGTTTTGTCAGAGACAGCTGATTAAACACCTCTGAGTATCTGTCAGTGCAAACTGCGAGATCATTAATTTATGCTGCAGAAAGAATGGCTGGGGAAGCGTGCCTCAGACTGGTGTTGTTCCTTTCCTCATTTGGAACAAATAACATTTACATCTTTGGAAAGAATGTTATGAAACATCATGCTAATGGATCAGTGTTTTCCAGAGTGACATCAATGGTGTCACTTTGGCACTCACCTATTTAAAGCCTCAAAGTGGATATATTAGTCTTAAACAGCAGGTGTCCTGATATGGAAAAGCTTCTAAATTTGCTTGGGTCTGAGACTCTTTTGATGTGTTGTCTCCATTTACTTCTGTTTCTCTGTCCCTTCTTATTTCCTAGTCACTCTCCATGGTCTCACTATTACTACATAGTTTGGAAATAATTTCTGCTTCTTGTTAGTATCTTGGCCTGGATTCGGAGATCAAAGTGTTGCATCTCTTGGTGGAGTTTGCCTGGTGGATTTGTGCTGAATTCTGGATTTTAAAGAAGTGTCAACTAGTGGCTTTTCAAACAAATAAAATATTTAGGAGCAGGCAACTTTCCTTCTGAAGGTGCAGGGGTGTCCAACCTTTTGGTGTCTCTGGGCCACACTGGAAGAAGAAGAGTTGTCTTGGACCACATATTAAATACACTGAGACACAAAATCACACACATACAAAAAATCTCATAATGTTTTAAGTAAATTTATGATTTTGTGTTGGGCCGCACTCACAGTCATCCTTGGCTGCATGCAGCACACGGGCCTCACAGGTTGGACACCCCTCAGAGAGGTTGCTTTTATTAAGTTGAAGTGGCATCTGTTTATACCACTTTGATTATGCATGTCTCACACCATTTAATTATAAAACATTTAATTTTAAGGATGCCTCATGGATCCTTCTCTTTCAATATATAATTCTGGTTTTCATACAACATTTGCAGTGGCAGCCCATTAACTCTACTTCCATTTCCCAAAACACTTTCCTGTGGATTTCACAGTATATCCTGCTCTGCATAAAGAAAAACAGAGGCCAGTCAATTTGCATCGTTACTGTATACAATAAGCAACTCAATTATTTCATTTGATCCTCACAATTACCCTATGAAGAAAACAGGACCCTATTTTGCATGTGAGGCAACAGTCTCAGACATTTCTGGAAGGACTGGCTCAAATTGCACAGTTTCGTTCAATACACAATCAATCTGCGTGTTGTGCTCAGAGCTAAGGATGCAAAGATGAATTAAATGTAAGTTCTTTCAAGTTCAAAGTTTAACAATTGTGGAGCTAGGAATTTAACCCAGATCTTCTGACTGTAACTCCTTCTCTCTTTTTGCTCTCTTAGATCTAAGGTTGGGGCCAGCTCCTGGGTAAAATCATCAGGTTTGAGAAGTTTACTTCCACTTAACAGTCTGCTCTTTTCTTTAACCTCCTTTCTCCTCAAACACCTAAAATCCTCATGTTTTCCAAGTGTATCAACTGTGCCTCCTAAATTCCCCTACAGTATCCCTCCCTCTCCTCCTCACCAGCCCAAACTCAGCCTGCCTGGGCTTCACTTCTGCTGTGTTGAGTCAAAGTTATTGGACCTTAGAATCATTTCCAAACTTTTTGACCATGACTCACAGTAACAGGGCCATTAAGAGGCATAGAGTGTCCATGAGAAAACTTTTAAAATGTGCTCCTTTCCCAGGGGAGTCACAGTCCTGCACTGGAGTGCACAGCTTAGCAATAGAGCCCACTCTCACCCTCCTTAACCCAGGCCCCCTGTGCAAGACACAACCCCCAGAGCACTACAGGGCAGCCTACACAATATAAAGTGTACTTTGCCTCGCCTTGGGGACGGAGGGTGGTGGCGCTTTAAGGAGACCTGCAGTTACTGTCCATGGTCCTGAACAATCTTTGCCGGCGAGGACACTATGTCTTCTGTCTCTGGGTCCCCAATGATTCTTGTAGAAAGCTCCCACTGTTGGTAGATATTCCTACTTTTACTTCTCATCTTGATTAAAAGTTTGCCCTTGGTACACTGTCACAACACAAACAGGGCCCATGACTCGTGGGCCACAATTTATGAAGAAGAGTGGATTTAGGGGGCTGGGTTTGAATCCCAGACCAACCATTTGCTAGTGGGCCCCTGAGGTAGCTTTTGGACTTCAATCCCTCCGTCTTTGAAATGAGAACAAGAGTAATAAATAGTCAATAGGTTTGCCTTCAGGATTAAATGAGATAATGCATGCAAAGAGCTTTGAGAGTATGTTGTTTGCAGGAAAAATTCAACAAATGTTTTACAGAAGTAGTAAAAGTATAGTTCTGAATGTAATAATGAATGTAATTTTAGGAGTCACATCCTATTTTTCAATAGGACATTTCCTTGGCACCCAGGAGTTGAGAAATGCATACTCCTTCTCCACCTGTAACAGTCAGAATTGAGTCAGGAAAGACAGAAACCACACTCATTATTTTAACAGAGATGATAATGCAATAAATGTATTAGACAGATGTTGAAGAAAGGAGAAAGGTAAAAGGGAATACTGAAGTAACTCAGACATAGTAAGAGCGGGAAACAACCACCAACCCCTGGGACTGGAGCAACAAAGGAGGGAGGTTGGGGCCTGCAGAGCCTCACGGGTTGAAAGAGGGACATGTCCCTGTCCCATAATGCTATTGATACATGATAAAAAAAGTAATAACTGGAAATAACATGGTAAGTGATCAGTCTAGTTGACCAAGAAATATGGGCCTTACAAGTGACTCAATACATTATCTCCTCGATGCTACCTACACAAAGTGTCTTGCAGGATCATATTTTACATAAGAATATGTTAAAAATTATTCAAAACTTGGAAAGAAAGCTAAGAATGTTGCATATGCTTTAATGTCATACTGGGGACAATGTCTAACAGATACTCCCAAGGATTACCCAATTCTTTGGGAAGATGTATCTTTGTTCCATCTGCTGTTTACTACTAATTAGGGCCTAGCGTGTGCAAAGTTCAATGTTAACTTGAGAAAGATTGATAGCCTGCAAATAACTTTGTTCAGGAGAGATGCGAATTATTTCTGTTCATTATAAAAGGTAGCCTCAAAGATTACAGCTTCAACAACTTTATATCTAACTTAGCAGTTTTATTTCAACATTCCTTTCTTGACAAACTAAATATTTCTTCCTAAGCACCTTGAACAAATATCTGTTTCGAACGCTTTGACCCAACTTTACCATTTTATAGGTTTCTTCCTTAGCAAATGTATTAGTCAGAATTTTCTAGAGAAACAAAACCAGTAGAATATATGAGGCATATTGTATATATGGAGAGAATAAAATACATTGTAAGGAACTGCCTCACATGACTAGGGAGGCTTAGGAGTCCCACAGTCTGTCATCTGCTAGCTGGAGATGCAAGGAAGGTTGTGGTGCATTTTGAAGGCCTGGGAGCCAAAGAGCCAGGGGTATAAACTCCAGTCTGGGTCTGAACACCTGCGAACTAGGAGCCCCAAGGGCAGAAAAAGATTGGTGTCCCAATTCAACCAGTTAGGCAGCCAGAGAGAAAACAAGTCCTCTCTTCCTCCATGGTTTGTTCTATTCCAGCCTTTGACCAATTGAATGGTGCCCACCCATACTGGAGAGGGCAATTTGCTCTATTCTGCTCATAACTCAAATGTTAATCTCTTCCAGGAACATCCTCACAGGCACATCCAGAAATAATGTTTAGCCGGGTATCTGGATATCCAGTGGTCCACTCAAGTGGACACACAAAAATCAACTATAAAATTAGTTCAATAAATCTTTAATATATGTTATATACTTAATATGAGAATCATATTTTTAAAAAATTACATTTTGACAAGAACTGAAATGAGAGGGAATAGTGTATTTGTCCAAAGTCACATAGTGAGAAAGTAGTCAGGTCAGGATTCCCACTCAAGTCAGGTTGACTCTAAGGTTCACATTATAACCTCTTGGTGCCTTTACTCCAAACAAGATCTGTTTAATGGAGAAATTGTACAAGGAATTGCTTCCCAGCCCTTGCTAAAGTCTGACAACACTGGGAATCAGCTGGAGCGATAAGCCAGTCTAAACCACCCAGGGTGGATTTACAGACTGAGATAGGTCAGAAAAGGTCAAGTGTTTATGTAAAGCAGGGAAGATAATGAAAATGGTAATGAGAGTCTGAGAAGAACCCAGCAGTGTTGACACAGGCATGAATTTTAAGACAGGCCCCAGGCTCCAGCTGTCTGAGACCTGAACTGATAGCCAGCCCTCAGGGCCCAGCCCAGGCCGACAACCACCCTGGCTCCTCTCCCCAAGCCTCCCGAGGGTCACAGAAGCAGGAAAGGCAAGGCAACTCAAGCGAGCTCTCTCTGATAAATTCTTAAGGTGTTTCATGCGGAGTCAAAAGGAAGGGTGATGCTATTTGGAAATAAAAAGAAATGGCAACAGCCACACAGGGGGCCAAAGCAGACTTATACATTTTACTTAAAAATGTAGCACCTAGAATTTAGCCTTCAGTCAACCTTACAAATACAAGCTCTGGAGGGATCATGAACAAAAAAAAGGAAGAAGAAGACAGAAAGGAAGGAAGGGAAAGGAAGGGAAAGACTCTTGGAATCTTAGAGAGCTCCATCTTTCAGATGTCAGTCTTTCCTCTCAGCTGTCAGTCAACATTGATACCACCACTGTCCGCTTCTGCGGGCCAGCCTTCTGTTCCAGCCCTGGGGACATGGCAGACAGCAAGACCTGGGAGGTCCTTGCCCTCATGGGGCTCAGCAACTAGTGAGAGAGACATACTATAAGAGGAAATTATTCTATTATTAATAAATAATTATATGATAATATATCAAGAAAATGGTACTATTTTATATACTGCATGCAATATATTGACTCTATTTATATTTTATCATTATTATATATTATTATATTGATATAGACATAATATGCTCTCAGGAGTGAGTGATTAGAACCATGGAGAAAGGAGAGCAAGATAAGGGGATGGAGTTACATTGGGTTCGGGGAACTATTGCAGAATAGTCAGGAAAGACCTCTCTAAAGAACTTAATTAAGTGAAGGAGCAAACTGATTGAAGATGTGAAGGGAAGAATGTGCCTGGCAGAAGAAGCAGTAATTTCACAGGCTCTGAGGAGGGAATGAATTTGGTGTTTGGAATCTGCTGTGGCGGGAGTGGGCGTGCCAAGGGAGCCAGCAGAGGAGATGAAGTCAGCGAGGTGGGCAGGACCAGATCACAGTCCAGTGGCACAAGCAGGAATTGGTTTGGATTTTATTCCAGCCATTTCATCCGGGTCCATCAGTAATGCCCATTTGGCAGATGAGGATGCTGTGGCTCCTCAGTTTTTAAGCAACTTCCACACAGCACGTCTGTGTGGGATTCTGCCCTGGCTAATGTGGAAGTTCTACAAAGATGAGAAAGGAATGGTACTCACCTTCATGGGATGAGTCATTTGGGAGGCTCCTCCAGTGGCCAGAGAAGCACAAGGTCGCTGCAGAGCCAGGGCTCCTACCTGTGCTCACAGAACCACCATTCACCTGTTGTTCAGTCAGCAGCTTCATTTCAAATCAGCCCCCAAGTCCTGCTGGTTGTCCATCTGAACAGGCCCCCATACACCCCAGCTCTTGCCTTCCATTACCAAAGTCTGGGTTAAACAGTGTTTCCATTTCAGACCTTGACCATTGTGATGTCCCCACCCCACCCCCACCAAGTGTTCTCCCTGCCTCTGGGCTTCCCCCACCTCCAGTCCAGCTTCCGCACTTGAGCCTGATTAATCCTTCTAAAACACAAGTTCAGTCCTGTCTTCCCTACCCAGAAAAAAAAATTTAGTGACTTTATAACACTGAAGATTTGCTAAAGCTCCAATTTCTGTAGGTCCCTCGCCCATTAGCCTCCAATCCTCTTCCTGGGTGGATATCCTGCCTCCTCTCCCCAGGCTCTTGTTCTATAACCACACTGGACTTTGTCATTTTCAGCATCCCATGCTCTTGCACGGGCTGCCCGCTCTTCTTGGGATACCCGCCCTGGTGGCCAGCTAGTTGAACTCCTACTCATCCTTCAGGACCCAGTGCCAAATGGACCCCCCTTGAAACTTCATTCTTTCTTTCCGGGAAGAGTTCGTTCCTTTCTAGAACCCTGTTCCTACTCGTATGATAAGATATTGTACGGCCCCCATTTATTTACCTCTGACTCTCCTCGTACGCAGTGACTCTTTGAACGGGAAAAGACGTTCTAGTTACTGCAATATTTTACATCACCAGGCACACAGTTCTTGATCTATGGGGTGTTAATAAAAATGTTTCATGCAGATAAATTAAGCAAGCAATGGCTGAAACATAGTTAAATTTGGGCTAACATATATAGTACAATCTCATTTGTATTTTTTAAAAAATAGACATACATTTGTGCGGAGAACATTTTCTGAAAGAGTAGGTGGGAAACTATTAACAGTGTCATCTCTGGGGAGTGAGGCTTGGGAGTTAAAGGGAGAAAAGAAAAGCATTTTCATTTTCTTCTTATGTCATCCTATACTATTTGACTCTTTGCCTGCAATACTTTGAAATTATTAATTTTAAAAACAATGAAACACACAGCTGTGTCTTTTAAAATCACGCTAGCAACCATCTAGTAAAAATGTGGAAAAGAAGCCCTGGCTGGTGTGGTTCAGTGGATTGATCACTGGTCTGTGAACTGGAAGGTCACCTGTTCAATTCCCGGTGAGGGCACATGCCTGGGTTGCAGGTCAGGTCCCCAGTAGGGGGTGTATGAGATGCAACCACACATTAACGTTTCTCTCTCTTTCTTTCTCCTTCCCTCCCTCTCTCTCTAAAAATAAGTAAATAAAATCTTTAAAAAAATAAAAATGTGGAAAACAGTGATTTGATATGTGGGGTATGCTCCCTCTCCTGCTTCTACCATGACCCTCTCCTCTCCCAGGATCCTCCTGGGAAACGTGACCTCTCCAGGCCTTGTGAGAGAATGGCCTCCCCAGGTGAAGACGACCCCAGGAAGAGTTCTCTCTGGCCCAACCCCCAAACAAGAGCTCTGGGAAGAGATCCTATCCAAGGCAGGAGAGGACGAGTCCAATGCACAAAGAGAAGGAGAAACAGCAGTCAATATACAAAGAGAGTCACAGTGACAGATTTGAAACGTAACTTGAATTCCTGGATCTAGCCCTGCCTGAAGCCAATTTTACCTATAATTCACCCTCGTAAGCCAACAATTTTCTGCACTTGCAAGGAAGCCTAAAAAGTTACCATGGGAAAAAAACTCTGCCCTGGAAACTAGGAGACCCAGGATCTTCCAGTAACTGGCTGGGTCTCTTTTCTCCTCGACAGGCCTCACCACATCTGAGAAATGAAATGCAGACTGTCTTCAACCTCTGCTCTGTGATCCCATGTCCTGATCGACTCCGAGGTCCACATCCTTTGCCTGACCCCAGGGACTTGGATCTTCATTTTTGTATCTTTGTCGGAGGCAACTGAGGTGGCCAAGTCTCCTCGTGGGCAGGTGAGTACTGGCATGGATGCTTGGTCTGCCTGAGACCCGCGTCAAAGTACTGGTCACTTTAGGAAGGCTGACCCTCTTCTCCTCCCTGCTATTTCAACGGGCATTTGGGGAAGTGAGCCAGAGGGGTTAAAAGACCCCTGGTTCTGGAGTTTACCTAGGTTGGGGCCTTGGGATTTTGTTCCCCAAGTCAGGAAACTGTGTGTGGCCCAAGGCCTCCTGGGTCCTGGGGCCTGCCGGCTAAGAGAAGACTGCAGTGGGATTGGACAGGTGACTACAGGCAGGTGGGGAAGATGGGAGTCACCAGGAGTGACCACCCTGGACAGCATAAGATAGTCCCTGTGGATAGGCAGAGCCCAGCATCAGAAAAAAAAAGAAAAGAACCAGCAATCTGGTTTAGCTGCTCAGGATCTCTGCTGGATGCTTTACTTCTATTTTCTTACTTAATCCACACAAGAGGTACTGTGTCCCCTTATATGGCTGGAGGAAGTGAGGCTCCGAAAGGTAAAACACCTTGTCCAAAGTCACACAGCTAGTAAATGACAAAGCCATGACTTAAACCAGGCTGGTGTGACCCCAAAGCCTCCCAGGAGTGTGGTGCCAGCTACAGGGGCAGGATATGGTCCCTGGAAAGCCCAGGGGTTGGAGGAGAGGAGAGACAGACATAACTTCAGTCTGGGAGGGATTGGGAACATGAGCCCAAACTGGAAGAAACAAGGGGAAAGCATGATGGCCACAGCTGGGGTCCTGGGCTCAGCTGGTGCCTCAGACAGCCTGGCCACAGCCAGCCCCTGGCCTCCCCTGATGCATCAAGGGCTGTGCTCTGGGCACTCAAAGCGAGCACACCACCTGGGCTCGTTACCCTCCTCCATCTCAAAGCCAGCATTGCTTTGCTCTCACCTCTGCTTCCCACAATTGCCCGAGAGCTAAAAAGTCCCTGTTCTGGCTCAGTACATATCTGTGGAAGGAATGAATGAATAATTATGCATTTTGACATTCTTGTAGGAAGCATAGTGCTTTCTCATCCTTGCCTAGGATTCCAAGGCACTCTGTATGTGAGAATCCACCTCCTCTCAGGGAAGAGGATTCCTCTTCTTGTGAATGTTAAGAAGACTCTGGTCCCACGCAGAGCCTTCTCTCCCCAGCCTTAAGCATCCCTGCTGAAGGTTGTAGGGGGAGGGGTTCTGCGGGGCAGGCATCCTATTTTTCAGACGGGACAACAGAGGCCCTGCTCCAGCTGAGCCTGCAGGACAGGGGAAGCCTCAGGTGGGTGTTCCATCCCACTGCTCTTTTGGCTCTAGGGGAAAAGGCCTTTGCAAGATGACAAAGGAAGTTCACACAACCCACGAGCTGACACGCTGATTTCCAGGACACCTGTATTTAGGCTTCCTCCTCTCCGAGTTATTTGGCTTTGCTTGGTGAGAGGGTGGGAGGTGGAGAGGCCTCTAATTACACCTTTCTGGCCGCCTTTTGGTTCTGTGACTATTTCAAGGAGGAGTCGAAGGACGCTGACGTCCTCCTGTCAAATGAAGACACACCTCGAAGGTCCCCACTCCATTCCTTTCCCCACAAAAGCCTTAGTTGTCTGGTGATGTTCTCTTCTGGTGATCAGTTGCCCTGTCACAAAACCCCCAGATGCAGAGACTTAAATAATAATCACTTTATCATGTTCATGATTTAGGGAGGAATTTGGGTAGGTCTCCTGCCCAAGGTAGTACTGAGCTCGTGCATGGAGTGGCCTTCGGGGTCCAGGACGCCTTCACTCATGTGTCTGGAGCCTTGGTGAGCACAGCTGGATCCCCTGTATCCCTGAGCCTCTCACATGGTCTCTCCAGCACAATAGTCAGATATCTCATGCGGCGCTCAGGGCTCCAAAAGCATCACATTCCCAGAGACAGAGAGTTGGAGATGCTATCGCTTCAGGCCTGAAAACTGGCACAGCATCACTTATTCTGCTTATCCTATTGGTCAAGGGAAAAGGACATGGACCCACCTCTTAATGGAAGAAATGTCAAGGAGTGTGTGGCCACCTTTAATCTTGTCTTAGTTCATTCAGCTTTTCTTGCAATCTCAAATTTCTGGCTCTAAAAATCTTTGGTCCTATGGGCATAGTTTTAAAAAATTGTCTCTGGACTTACATAACAATAACCATCATCATTATCTCAGAAGAGTTTTGGAAAGTGAAGTCAATGGCAACTTACTTTTAAAATAACTGCCCTGGCTGTTGTGGCTCAGTGGATTGAGTCACAAAGGGTCACTGATTTGATTCCCCCATCAGGATACATGCCTGGGTTGTGGGCCAGGTCCCCGGTTGGGTGGGGGGCACATGAGAGGCAATCACAGACTGATGTTTCTCTCCCTCTCTTTCTCTCTCCCTTCCCCTCTCTCTAAAAATAAGTAAATAAAATCTTTAAATAAAATAACACCTTTCTGAGATAACAGACAATGACAACTTATGATTTTATCAGCTATTTCAGAAAGGGTGAAAAGGGGGACTTTAAACGTGCTGACATGTGCCTTGTCACCTCTAGCACAAGGTAATGTTTCTCATGAGGATGTCAAGGAGCCAGGCCCACCATCCACCCACCCTTTCCCCCTGCCCCATTTCAGTGCCCCCTGCCTTGGTGCATGCTGGGGTTGGCTTTCTGATTTACATAACCACGGAGGCCCCATGGCCCAGAGCCTCTGATGCTCCTCTCCCCAACCCCCACACTGCAGTTAATATCCCTGGGTCCAGGGCTAAGAAGGCTTAGGAGAGCTTTTTCGGATGAGTTTCATTATTTCCAGGCCGGATTAGTTGGCTGGCCCAATGAGAGCCTCAAGGCCCATTTAGAGCTCCCAGCCAGGGGCTCCTGAGTGGTATTCCTGGGGCGCCCCGAGGCAATTCAGAATGGGGTCCTGCGGCGGGGGCAGCAGCACCAAGTGGGTTGCAGTTCTAGGGCAGAGGGACATTTGAGGGAGTAGAAAGGAGATGCTGCTGTTCTGGGCACACCCCAAGGGAAGGAAGCTAATAGAAGAGACGTCTTCAGTGGGAACCGAGTTAATTTTTGAAGCAAAGGCTAAAACAGGCTTCCCTTTCCTCCTTTCTATCTCCACCTCCCACCCCCACCTAACCTGAAATAATAATAGAAGCGATTAGTAGCAGGTCTACTATGCAAAATGGAATAAACCTGCTTCCCAACAATGACCAGCTCCATAAAAGAGCACATGGACACGTCTATGACTGTGGGCTCCACTAAAAAAAGAATGTGTGCAGCTGAAGAGTGTCTCGCAGGCAGTCTCCAGATCCCACAGCCCTTTAAATTTATCACCCCGCAGGGAGGGAGCAGAAATCCTTTTTAGGATACATACCCAGGATTTTAATCTGTTTTCTATTTTTAGCCTTTAGAAGAGAAGAGGAGACCCTGCAAACTAAAAGAAGCCATTATCTTCGTTAAAGTAATTTCAGCTTCGAGAGAGACAGAGTCCAATTTAGCTTTCTAGGTTGTTGGTTGTTTTTTTTTAATTCCTTGCAAATTAGAGCAGGTGCTAACAAAAAAGAGTTGGGAAGCTGAGGGAATGGATCCCACGGGTTCCAGGAAATAGGGACAGATATGTCAGTGGGGCTCCCTCAAACCATACATGGTGATTGCCCCCGACCCATCCATCCTGAATTAGTACATATCTTTCCAGTCACTGTCTTTAGTCCATCCTGTATGATTCTGTTTGCTTTTTTCCTCTATACTTCATTCTCATCACACCATTTCTCTGCTTAAAAACCACAGTGAACTCAGAAACAAATGTGGACTCTACAGCAGTGACGCACGAGGTCTTCCAGCTTTCTCCTGGCTTTCTCGTCGGCCTTTCCAGGTCATCTGTTCCTTGCAGCCCGTGACCATGGCCTACCACCGCATCTGCTACACATTCAGTTACATTTGTCAAACAAATGCTAATTGGCCACTATCTCCTGCATTTGACACATGTTAACCCCTCCCCAGGCTTTGTACATTCAAGTCATTCCCTTCACCAGGAATAGCTTTTCCCATTCCATCCACCTAGGGAACAGGCACTTACTTATTCCTAAGTTTCTAACTCAGATGTCACCTCTTTTTCGTAGCCTCCCTCTACCTACCCACACACCCCAAGGCAGAATTATTTTGGGTTCCCACCCTCTTTCATGCATTCCTCTGCTGTAGCGGTTCCTGCATTATATTTTTATACAGCCTGATATGCTATAAAAAGATCATTGGGTTCCTAAAAAAATTTACTTCATCAAAATTGATTTACAAAACCAGTTGAATTCAATAAGAGATAAAGGGGGTTGAGGTCAGGGTGTTTGAGGCTTGCAAAACAGAGTTAGTGGTCCTGCAGGATTTTTAATAATAAAGGTGCTTTATAGCTATAAGAATATTTAATCACAAGCTAACATATCAAATTGCTTGATCAAGAAAGGCAAAAATGAACCCAAATGTTTCATTTTCCTCATAAGCCACACACTCATGAGCCTTCCAAACCTCCATCATCTTGGCCTTGACTTTGCACCTTTGCTGGCATCACAATTCATAACACACAGGAAACATGAAGACGAGGATGAATAGGTATACCAAGGAAGAGACACATCACTGTGTGTGCTAGCCCTTTATTCTTAGTGCCTGTCGTCCTCATCAAAGACTAATCCCCAGTGACAAGCCTGTTGTTACCAATGTCAATCAGGGTAATGCAAATTGTGTTTCTTAATTCACTGACCTTACGGTCAATATCCAATTCAATTATGAAAACTCTCTCTGTAGGGAAAGACCTCTATTTACTAATCTATTACCTTCCTTTTGTATGGGAGGACAGCAAAAGCAACGATGGTGTCCTAGTCAGCTTTGCCACCCCAATACTGCTGAGTTGATGACAAACATTCTGTATTGTTCAGATAATTAGCTTCCGTCATGTCTTTGACTAGAGCTTGCTCAGTGCCTAGGCTTTTTTTTAACATGAGTTGGATGCATTCCCATCCCTCCCCAAACTTCTATATACTGATTGCAAGATTTTATTGCCGTGAAAGAAGAGTGACTTTAATAAAAACTAGCGCTCCTCAACATTAATGTTTATTCAGAACTATGTTAAACTCTTTACATGAATCATCTCATCTGTTCCTCCCAACAACTCTGCAGCATAAGTAGTTTTGCTGGTCCATTGTATAGAGAGCAAACAGGCTCAGAGAGGACAATTATTTGTCCCACAGACAAATAAATGGAAATAATGACAGAAGAACTACTCCAAAACAAAAATTCTCATTTAGAGTAGACTCCTTCCAACCTTAGTTGTTTTACAGCTATCTACTCCAAATAGAAAGTCAACTCACTTATTTGCACATCTGCAAATTCTGCAATTATTTTATCTTACAGAATTTAACTGGTTAATATCGGAAAATCAATGATACTAGTTTGAGTAGCCTCAAGCTAAAAGGAACAGAATTTTTCTCTAGCAGAAAACTGAAGCCCTCAATCATTCATTTGTCCGGTGTAGTATGGGACCAGAGTTGTTTTCTAAGGAAAATCTTGGCCATGTCCTAGGCCAGGTGAGGTGTGAGGAGGGGGAATGGCTCCATTTTTACAAAAGGATATCAGCCCTTCCCAAGAACTAGCATATGACTCAGCACTTAATCCATGCCATAATATTACATGTTCTCCAGTGCTCATCATGAATGCCCTTGAACTCCCTAACACCTGACTCTTATCACAAGCCTAATTTGTATGAATAATATTTATGAAAGATGTCTTAAAGAAGAGTGATGCATATCATCTTTTAGATTGCAGCTGTTTCTGAAATCCATTTTGAAATGTGGCATTGTGTATGTAATTAATTGATTACAGTGATTTCAGGTCATTTGACCTCCTTTCAGTGTAGTTTCCCCACTGGTACCATGAAGAAGTTGGTCTAGGTGACCTCATAGTGCTTCCCAAAGCTAATATTTCATCGAGTATTCTCAGCTCTAACCATGCTTGTACTAATGAGAGTCTCATCACAAATTCACAAAAGCAGTAGCAGATCTAAGCATTATTTCTCTTTGGTCTAAGAATGCATTAGAGTTTGTGGCTTGCTTGGCTCAGTGAGGAATGTGTAATGGCAGCTGCCATTGTCCCCTTCTCTAGTGCAATCAGTTTCTACTTGGAGATTCAAGTGGCTCTGAGGAAGGTGACTCCTCCAGATGCATTGAGAGGCTCTTGCCATAGTCCATGTCGGAGGTAAAGATGGTTTGGACCAGGGTGGTGACAATGAGATGAACTCAAGGAGTTTTGATGGATTGGAGATGAGAGATAAGAGAGACATGAATCTGGAAGGACTCTGAGATTTCTGGCTTGAGTAACCTGGTGAATGGCAGACCTATTTACTGAAACAGGAGACTAGGGAGGAACAGGTTGGTGGCGGGTGGAAAATCAAGAGCTCAGTTTTGAATATGTTAAGCTTGACTTTCAGGTGGAAATGTCAAGAAGGTTGGATGTATAAGTCTGGAATCTAGAAGACGAGTCTGGGCTGAAGATGCAAGTTTGGGAGTAATTACCATGCAGGCTGTAATGAAAGCTTCTGGCAGATAAATCACTGAGAAAGAACACAGGGAGAGATTTTAAAAAGCAGCTTTCCCCCATTTCCTTCAGATTTTTAGCCCAGTCTCTATCTCATGTCAGTCTTCTCCCATAATTTCCCTTAATTGATCAACCAATTAATCAAAAACCTGAAAATATTTTTAATGAATGAATGGTTTCAAATCTGAGGTTTAATCTGCATTTCTCTGTGCTTCTGTGTTCCCTTACTCAACAATGGAGTTTAATCAGGGTTACATTGAATGCAATTTTAACTCCAGCATCTTCTCCAAAGAGCTATTCCCACTCTAGCCACTAAGCAAGGAGGCCAGTCGATGCTGTGGCCAACGCACAGTTTGATGTTGTTTATCTGTGCCCACTGCCCAGCCCCACGTTCATGAAAAGCTCCTCGGGAGAATGAGTATAACCTGCTGGTCTTGACACCTACCACAGCCAAGTCAGTGCTGGGTCAGCACAGCGCAGACTTGCTGACTCATGGCCACTCTGGAGTCAGGATCGTGGTGGTGCTGATGAGTGGGTAAGGACTGGATGAGTGGAGACTTTGATCTGGCTTTGACCTCAAAGGGGAATTTTTTGGCTGATATTAAAAACCCAGGAAAAGCAAGGGTGGGACTGGTCTTATGGGACAGAGACAACCAGCAACTCAAGTGCCCCTAAGGTCTTCTTCTCCTCCAAGTTCCAATTTTCACTGGGTGTTAGCCCCACTCACTGTCACCGTTACAGTGGCTTATACCCTCCATAACACTTAACACTCTCACAAGTCATCTCGTTCATTTGTTTGTGGTTTGCCTCCTCACCCCTACCCCCATGATGTAAACTCCATAAAGAAAGGAATTACACCCATCTCATTCATGGCTACTTCCCCAGCACCCAGAACAGTGCCTCTCTCTAAGGAAAGGTTTTGTAGGAAAAAAAAATATGAATAAATGAATGGCTTCTTCATGAAATGGACAAGGACTGTGTCTCAATTTGGCCACCTCTGAGTCCAATTATTATGTGCAGGGGTTTGAGGGACTATGGTTGGAGCTCATCTTGAGTCATGTCCTTGCACCTGGGAGTGGAAGGAGATACAGGACCAGAAATTGGACAGAAATAAAACTATGAGCAAAGAGGAAAACTTTGCCTAACATTAAAGGAAGAAGGGACATAACAATTAGTGTCTTAGACTTTGCTGAATGTGAGGTAGTAGTCTTGGTCCTGAGTTCTCTTTGGAAATGGGTGGGGACTGCCCCCTTTGACCTCCTGGCTTTGGAGTTGTAGTTGCTTGGACATGCTGTAAGCAATCTATTTAAATCTTGAATACAGCGACAATATTCTCCAAACTAAAATTCAAATACACAGTCTGATAAATACGAGGACCACAAGATGCAACATTCAAATTAGGCCAGTTCACCAAACATCGTGATGGTTGTGGTTGTTCCCATGGGTGTCCACTCCGAGTTGGGAAAACACTCGCCATTTGAGCCTTGACCCTCAAAATGGCATTTACACAGAGAAGAAGGGTTGGCATTAGCTCACCCACCTCATTCCCAGCTTTGCCCGCCTCTGGTATCCAGCAGTGAGTCCAATTTCCCTTAACCATTTGGAAAAGTGGCAAATTATAGGGAACAAATGTCCCTTCCAGCAGCAGGAGAGACACCTGCCTAATGAATCAGCAGTTATGCAGATGGTGAGATGGAGACACCAAGCAGGAAGAATCTGGAGTTCGCTTGTCCTGATAAGCAATCAGTGCCAGGGCATCTTCCCCGTCCCTAAGCCTGCTGGGCTAGACCACATGGCTTTCCACACAAATGTAGGTCATTTAAAATGCTGTCAGCAAGCTGCTGTTTCTTCTTGCCAAGACACTGGGAGACTTACAGTGACTAGGAGAAATTATTTCCAAGCTGCTGCTTTTCACTTAAAACAGAGAACCCAGATTTTTAAAGCTGCCTTCCACACCCAGAATCATGATTATCCTTTGAGGTGTCCAATGGCCACCACCTTTATATGTGTGTGTTGGGGGTGGGAATGGAGATGGGGGAAGGAGAGGAAGGAAAGACAGTGGGAGGCCCTATTTTTAAAGGCACGAATTATGATTTTGCAATTTACTCTCAACGGTATCTAAAAACATACTCACTTATAGGAAGAATAAAAGTGTCATCATTTATGCCAAGGCCTGGACACAAATTTGGCCCTTAGTTTGGCTGAGAAAGAAAAATATCTGTTCTACTGATTGAATTTACCATTTTGCAAAAGTACCTCTGTTTAATTCATGAAATTTAATCACGATCGTGCTGGGATTCATTGCTTCTTGTTAATGCTTCCTTTGAAGATGAGTGGAAAGACCTAGGGTTGAGAGGAAAGACAGATTCTTTCCAAAGTACTATAAGACTTAATTGGGATTTTTATTAAATCTCATTAGTTCACTAATACAAAATTTATGATACTTTGGACAGAGAGTGGGCTGATATTTATCTTGGTTTAATTTCTGAATAAGTGATTTTTCTCTGCAGGTGAATGATATCAATAAGTCTTATGGGAATATTCTGTATCCTTGATAGAATATTCATTAGACTCTTTCTTTAATATACAAGTACTATGCTAATTTCAATTTTCTAAATATTTTCATTAAAGAAGGTGGATGGAGACTACCACTTGGCAATACTTTTATAGTTTGGTTACCATTGCTGTTGTTTATTTATTTGGACTCTACCCCTCCCAAAAAGAATTTGATGCAGCCTACAACAGAAGGCACAACTACATAGGTAACATTAAATGTCTAGTTGCCACATCACATGAAAGTGTTGAGACAGATCTTCACTAAATTTGGGGGATATTTTTGAGATGATCTGTCTTGAAAAATAGGGTGAGTCTGAAACTGATTTTTGAAGAGTTCTGGGAACTGCTGCAAGAAAAGATAGATAGCAATTTTATTAGAAAATCCCAAACAAGAGTGACTTCAACAAAATGAAAATTTTATTTCTGACTCGCCTCAGAAAAACCTGTAACTAGGCAGGCCTGTGTTAGTAGGGTGACTTTCCAGGCGTCAGGGACCCAGGACCTGTCTTTTCATTCCATCAGCCTGGTGCTGGCTCTCATCCTTTGGGCACCTCCTGGCCCAGGAAGGCTCCTGGTGTGCCACAGTGTCCGAGCAACAGGAGGGTGAAAGCTCTCTTATCCGACCCAACTGAACTGACCTTTTCCTCCGTAAAACCCTCTGGCTGAGGCTGTGGCCCCTCCTGTGGCCAGTGGGCTCTGCAGATGAGTGCCTTCAGTACCCCTGTCCCTACAAGCTGAGACGTGTGCTAAGAGCCTGTGAAAATTGACCCGAAGTAGTTCATGGCAGTTGTATTCAATGCTTGTCATTTTCACCCCACGACACAATTAAATACCGTGCAAACTGACGCAATACGGGTACAGAGAGAACGTGTTGTTTCTATGAGAACTGCCTTACATCCCTCGGACAGGCTTCCTAAGTCAGAGTTTTTAAGGAACTCCTGTGCAAGGAGAGGCTGTTGAGACCACTATAAATGAGTGGGGGAAATCCACCAGGATTACATGGCTGTGCCTTTACGTGTCCTCCCCCCCCCACCACCACTTTTAAGATACAGAAACTGGAGACGTAGGTGATGCATCTGGGTGTGGTTTAGACAAGATGCAGGGCTGCAAATGGCACAATCTCAAAGAAAAGCCCCAGGCTCTGTGCAAAAGACCGAGGAATGAATACACATTTATATGTTTTTGTTTGAACTGAAATGTGACCGGCACGTATGGAAAATCTCCCAGGATTCCACCGTTTCATCATCTTTCTGTGTGAACAGGGCAGCTGCTGAGGCGTTGGACGGGAGGGCCGCCGCCGAACATGGGCAGAAAGGACTGCTCAGCGGTCATGAAAAAGGGAATCGCAGAAGAACGTCTTTGACATGAAATAAAAAAACTCCCGCGGCAGATTGTTAAATGAAAACTCCGGTTAAAGATATGCACAGGATAATGCCTTTCATGTAAAAAATAAAAATCACCTTGAACATAAGTGGTGGGACCATGAGTGGCTTTTGTTTCCTTCTCTGGTTTATCGTGGGTTCTCATGTGTCTACAATAAATATTTCGTGGAAAAAAGTTACCATAAAAGTACGTTTCTGGATTGGAGACAATACACACCTGCATTCAGGAGAGAGAGGGAGGAGAGGACGGGAAAAAGGGTGGTTGAGGCAGGGGTGTGGCGTGAGGAGCCTGGGTGGACGGGGGTGGGCGGCACCCCCTGGGCACTGCAGGTGTTCAGTAAGGGTTTGCTGATTGGTTCATTTTCCACTGAATTTGCTCCCTGATCTGGCATCGACTGGGCACAGCTGGGCAGCGATCACTTGAGGTGTCTCACGCCGTGACAGTCAGATGGCCTCAGGGCTGGGGTCGTCTCAAGGGCTTCTTCACTCACTGTCCGGCACCTGGGCTAGAAGCTGGAACAGCTGGGGCTCCTTGGGTATCTCTTCTCTTCCTCCTTCTCCTCTCCCTCCTGCTCCTGCTCCTTGTCCTTCCTGCCTCCCTGCCTCCCGCCCTCCCTTTCTCCCTCCTTGTACAAGTACCTGGGTTAGCTGGTACCTGGGAGGCCTGACAGATTTGTAGAAGCTATGTGGCCTTTTCTAGCTGAGCCTCATAAGTGACACAGTATCATTCCATTCATAGAGGCCATCACAGAGGCCCACCCAGGTTTAGGAGAAGGGGACACAGACCCCATCTCTTGATGGGAAGAATTTTGTTGAAAACTTTGTGGCCATGTTTCAAAACTAGCACCTCCTGATATCTGCCACACTCCTGTCTATACAGTGCCAGGGCGGGGGTGGGGATGCGGGGAAGGGGTCGGGGGGTGGGGACTGATGCGAACCTTGAACATCTGAACATCTGCCAGGCACTCAATTCACCTTATTTTTCTCTACTTCTTCTCTTGGCCCTGCCCCCTCACCTGCAACTCTGTTTTCATCAGGACTAAATTCAGCAACTCTTCTGAATTTCACTCCTGCTGCAGGTTCTCTGGGAGCCTGGGCTTCCTCTTCTCCCTTCGGACTCCCCTCTGTTCTGTGCCCTGTATCATGAGTGTAAGGCCAGCCAGGAAACCGCACCCCATGGTCCGCCCTCTTCTCTGCTCCCCCACGGAGCAGTGCTAGGGTACTGCCTGCCCTGGGATCCTGGGGCTGTCCTGGCTTCCCCCCTCTGTGCAGTGGCACCTTAAACAAGTCACTCATCCTTAGTTTTCTCATGGAAAAAGGTAATAAGAATTGCACCTCTCTCATAGGACTGTGCTAAGGGTTCAATGACACGATCAATGTCAAGGCTTCTTATATGCTCTCAGGAAATGTTTGCTAATTCCTACTGCCCTTGTTACTACTACTAATGTCCCCTGAAGGTAGGGACAGTGTCTTGTGCATGACAGTCTTCCCTGGAACCTTGCCCGGGCCCTGGCATACAGAAGGGGTTCTATACAGCCTGTTCTTCCTTTTCTAGTTTTTCTCTGTTGGTTCTCCTTGGAGATTTGGGGTACACCCTTCCTTCGTCTTCTCTGGCTGTGCCTGGCCTGAGCATGGTTCAGACCAGTCCCTGTTAGCGCTTTGCAAAATGGCCTTTACTGTCCAGAACGCACCTTTGCAAATTACAGAGTCATTCTATTGGTTCCTACTAAAGCTTTTAAATATTTAAACCCTGCATTTCTACTTAACCCTACGCCACTCCAGCCTCTTTCTGGGATGTTTTTTCCTAATGCGTAATACCAATGGAAAAGGGACTATTTCCCCAAAGGCCCCAAGCCATTGTCCACACAAGGATTAAACTGTAGGCTGGGGCCCTTTGATGGGGCCTCAGAAAGGAAGGTGGCTAGTTATGTGGGCTTGTCGGTGTAACCCAGGATCCACCACATAATTTGTAGGGCCCAATACAAAGCAAAAAGGCAGAGGTTCAGGAAGGATGAAGAATTTCAAGATGGCATCAGCCAAGCACGAAATCAAGTGCAGAACCCTTCGGACAGTCTGTGTGACTACACTCATGAAAGAGGCCTTGGTACTCGCCTGAACTCAGTAGCAAGAGGAAAAACAGAAAAACCGTCACAAGGGACAGGGTGACATGCAATTCAATCAAAGGCGAGTGTCAGGTCGCTCAGAGGGCCCTGCACCTGAATTAAATCTGCTTTCATTCCAGGAGTGCCCCTCCTCCTGCTCCTGTCCCATCTCCTGTCACGCCCCCCTTGCTGCCCAGGTTCCAGCCACAGTGGCCTCCTTTGAGCACCTGAAACATTCCTATTTCTTTGTTCTTCCTGTCCTTTGGGTCAGAGCCAGTCTTTCAGGTTTTTCACACAGCTGGCCCCTCCTTCTCATCAACCACCAACTTTGTGTCACTCCCAGCGCCTAATTCAGGCACCTTGTCATTCTATACCCCAGCACCCCCTCCATTTCCCTCAAAACTTGTATCACAATCTGTATTTTTCTGTGTATGGTCAATCACTCCCCCAGGAATGTGGTCTCCTTAGTGCAGGAATCTGTCTACCTAGCTCACTACTGATCCTTGAGCATCCAGAACAAAGCCTGGAGAATTGTAGATAGATACTCATGCTAGCCTAACTAAGGACCCCCAGAGATAGTCAGGACTCCATCACAGGACCCCTGTGAGTATTCTTACATGACAAAGGGAGACAGAGCAGATGTGATTGAAGAAGAGACCTTGAGATGGGGAAATTATCCTGGATTAACCCGATAGGACCGAAATGCCATCACAATGGTCCTTCTAAGAGGGACACGGAGGGAGACTTGACACAGAAGGGAAGGGGTCCACCTGATGGAAGCATAGGGAAATGGGGTCAGAGGGAGAAGGTCACGTAGCTGGCTTAGAAGATGGAGAAGATGCCCCAGGCCAGGGAGCACAAGCGACCACTTGAAGCTGGAAAAGGCAAAGACGCAGATCCCCCCGAGCCTCCAGCAGCTGCCAACACCCAGTGGGACTTTATTTCAGACCTCTGGTGTCCAGATTAGAGTAGAATGAATTTGTGTTGTTTTAAGGCACCAAATTTGCAATAACTTATTACAGCATTCATAGGAAATTAATATAATATTCAATAAAAATGAGTTGAATAATTTATGGTTACACGGGTTTGCCGTATTCCATTCAGTGACAATCTCCCCGAGCTTTCCAGTGTGCAACAATATGCAAGGGGTTAGCTGCCAACCCTCAGCCTCGAGGTGCTGACTTTTGGAGAGTCTGGGCCACTTGGAAATAATCAGGCAGAAGTAGAGGACTCTTCAAGGCAGGAACATATTAAAGCACTGAATTGACAATGAGGGTCAAAAAGACATTTTCCCCCTTACTCTTCTTTATGGCTGTACCTGTCCTTCCCTTCCATTCACCACAACCTGTGATTCCTTTCGTTAGTGGTATACTGTCTTCCTTCTAAAATGTAAGTGCCAACGAGTATGAAGTGCCAAAAACCAGCTAGGAGACAGAAATCCATACTGGAAAAGCTACCCCTACGTTGGCTGCTACATTAAACCTACACGGCAGAGCACACAGTCCCTCGGACAGGTGAGCTCCATCTGGGCTCCAGTTTGGTGTGAATCAAGGAACAGGGAGCCCTTGCTGTGGGTGTGTGGAGATACTTGGGTGTGGACTGAGGTGCTGCGTGTCCTGGCCGGGACTCATATATTTGTCCCCTAGGGCCATCTTAACAAACTGGGAGGCTCAAATGTCAGAAATGCATTGTCTCACAGATCTGCAGGTGAGAAGTCTGAGATTAGGGGCCAGTGTGGCTGCTTCCCTCTGGCTGTGCTGGGGGAGAGTCTGTCCCATGCTGTCCTCTCACTTCTGCTAGCTCCCTGGCAGTCTTTGGAGCTCCTGGGCTTGTGGGAGTGTGGCTCCAGTCTCCACATAGTGTCCTCTCTGTTTCTTTATCTGCCACCAAATTGTCCCCCTTTTTATGAAGACACCAGCCATATTGGATTAAGGGCGCACCCTATGCCACCATGACCTCATGTTAACTAATTCATCTGCAGTAACCCTGTTTCCAAGTAAGGTCCCACTCAGATGTGCTGGGGATCAGAACCTCAGTATGAAATTCGGGGACACAATTCAGCCCATACCAGCCAAGGCCTTCTTCTGCCAAGCACATGGTGGCAACCCACCAGATGTGGCACCTCCCCACATCTGCCTAGAGGACCAGTCTGCTGGCTTGCCTTTACTTAGGAGGGTGTTCTCGAGGCCTCCCCCAACCTTGCTGCATGGAGCGGAACAGAGCTGGGCTGCCCAGAGCTGCCCTCACCAGTCCCAACCGCATTTCTTTCTTTGCAGGGCATGGCCTCAGCAGACACCCGAGGGAAGGGCAGGTTTTTCAGGGGCTCAGAGAGCTTTCAGGTGGAAAGGTGACACCCACAGGGGGAAGCTCACCTTCAAGCTCCAATCCAGGAAGGCAGCTCTGCGGGACTGGGGGAGGCGGTCCTGACTCCACTGGCTTGGGTCTTACCTCCCTCTTTGAGGAAGCCCTCCCCAGCCGCCCTAACCTTCAGAACCCCTCTTCCTCTCCCCACCAACCATTCTCAGCCTGCTCTCCCAGTGGACAGTGAGCTTGTGATCAGAGGGACTGTTTCTCAATCATTGCTATACACTTTTGCCCAGCCCAGAGCCTGACCCCCAACTAGACTGCAGGTCACCTAACTATGGCCCGTGGGCCAAATCCCGTCAACTGCCTGCTTTTGTATGTCCAGCAAGCGAAGGATGGTTTTTATATTTTAAATGGTTGGGGGAAAGTTCAAAAGAAGAATATATCATAACACATGGCAATTATGAAATTCAAATTTCAGGGTGCATAAATAAAGTTTTATTGGAACACTGCAATGCTTACTCATCTATATATCATCTGTGGCTTATTTTTCTCAGCTTTATTGAGTTATAACTGACCAAAATTATTAGAAGATATTGAAAGTATACAATGTGATAATTTGATAAATGTATGCATTGTGAAAGGAGTCCTCTATCTGCTTAACTAATACATTCATGTCCTCACATATATATGTATATATGCAAATATGTGTGTGCATGTGTATAGAGAAAGATAATTCTTTTTTTTTTTTTTTTTGTGAGAACATTTAAGTTCTACTCTCTTAGCAAATTTCCATCATACAGTCCAGCGTTACCAACGATACTCACCATGTGGTACATTATATCCTCAGACCAATTCATCTTATAGCTGCAACTTTGTGCCCTTACACCAGCCCCACCCCGTTAGCCCCACTCCCAGCCTGTCTGTGGCTTCTATAGTGCTCCAAGGACAGAATCAAGTGGTTGTGATGGAGACCATCTGTCCCACAAAGCAGAAAATGCTTACAATCTGGCCCTTCACAGGAGAAGTGAGCCAACACCCCTCTACTAGACACTCAGGAGATTGGTGTTGACCAGCAACTAAGTGATTGGATAAACGGTCTCCAGTGCTCACACAGCCCAAGCTGCCTTGTGTTGTTAGCTATTTTTATATGTGAGATCCTGAGGGCAGAGATTCAGTCTCATTTTCCTTTTTTGGCTCCTGCACAGGGTCAGCAGGTCTTAAAAAATGTTGATGCTGATTTGCTGCCTCAGACATGAAAGAGCAAAGATGTATTGGAAAGGATCTGAGATGCCAGTGCTTCCTCGTGGCTGCACCAGGAGCGTCTTTAACCTTGAGGTCTGGCCTTCAGATGCTCAAGAGCATCCCCGCAGCAGGGAGGCCATCTCTCCACGCACTGCGGCAGAGGACCTGAGGCCAGCAGACGTGCTAAAAGCACGGGGGACTACGGCCAAGTTAGCAATTGAGCATAGAATTTGACTTTCAAGTAAAAACCAAACACAGGGCACCAAGGAGAAAGCGTGGACTTCTGCTACTGACAGGGCTGCTTTTAAACCTCGTCTGCCATTCTTGCTGGCTCTGTGACTGTAACATGAGCTGCTGAACTACCATTTTCTTGTCTGAAAGTGGAGACAATGAGTACCTCCCTCACAGGGCTGCCCTAAGAACTAAGGAAGACGGTGCATGTGTGTGAAAGGATGTGAAGAGTTTTCCTGTATCTCAGGAGTTGGAACCAATACTCAGTTACTTGGCCAATAAACATTCATCAGAGATCTACCATGCACCAAGCATTATCTTACACTTGTGATATATCAGTGAACAAAGCAGAGAAAGAAGCTCCCTTCAAGTTGCTTATGTGTTAGCAGAAATACACAATACACTTAAAAACAGAAAAGAAAACAAAAGAACAAAATAAAATAGAAAATAAAAATAAAACAATAAACATAAAGTCCATGAAATTATGTAGTCTATTAGCAATCAGCATACACAGAAAACAGCCGACATGTCCACCAGAGGATGTCTGGGTAAAGCAGCTGTGGTATATAAGCCATGGAGTATGTATGACTCGGCCCTGAGAAAGAAGGAAGCCCTGCCGTTTGCATCATGGATGGACCTTGAGGGCATCATGCTAAATGAAATAACCCAAAGACAAGTAGTGCATGCATCATTTATATGTGGAATCTACAGGAAAAAGAGCCAAAGTCATAGACATGGAGAGTAGAGAAGTGGTTGCCATGGGCTGAGGTCGGGGGAGCAGGGTGAGGTTGGTAAAAAGGCACAAACTTTCAGCTCTAAGATGAACAAGGTCTGAGGGTCTAATGTAAGACCTGGTGACTATAGTTGATAACATTGTATTGTATAACTAAAATTTGCTAGAAGAAGAGATAAATATGTGAGGTGGTGCATGTGTAAATTAACCAAATAGAGGACACCCTTTCAAAATGTATATGTATGCCCTGGCTGGTGTGGCTCAGTGGATTGAGTGCCAGCCTGTGAAATGAAAGGTCGCAGGTTCAATTCCCAGTCAGGGCACATGCCTGGGTTGTGAGCCAGGTCCCCTGGTGGGGGCTTGTGAGAGGCAACCATATCAATCTCCCACATGGATGTTTCTCTCCCTCTCTTTCTCCCTCCCTTCCCCTTCTCTAAAAAAAAAATGCATATCTATATCAAATTATCACACTGTACCATGCAATTTTATTGATCAGTTATACCTCAATAAAGCTGAAATACAATAAAAAAAGAAAAAGCTCAAGACACTGTTTTATATACAATAAACTCATTAAAAATAAAAAACAAAACAGAAAAACAACAAACACAAAACATGTAAGCTACATAGTGGATTAGCAGGCAATAAAAACTGGAAAGACAAAAGAAGTGGGCAGGGCATGATGGCCTGGGAGGGCCTCAGGCAGGATGCAATTTTCAATATATTTTTAAAGACTTCATTTATTTATCTTTAGAGAGAGGGGAAAGGAGGGAGAAAGAGAGGGAGAGAAACATCGATGTGCAAGAGATACATCAATCAGTTGCCTTTTGCATGCCCCCAACCAGGGACCTGTCTCACAACCCAGGCATGTGCCCTGACTGGGAATCGAACCTGCAACCTTTTGGCTCTCAGGCTGGCACTCAATCCACTGAGCCACATCAGCCAGAGAGTAACTTGCAATATTCAGTAGAGTTATCAGGGTGGGCTTCATGGAGAAGGGGAGATTTGAGCAAACCCTTGGGAAATCAGGACTCTGTCTCTGGAATAAAGAAGTGTTTGGCCCGGGGCAAGTCACGTACTGGCACTGAGACTCCCTTTCCCATCTGCATTTACAAAAGCTGCTGCTCAGGATTGCTGTGAGTTTGATAGGAAACTGAATTCATGGAAGCACAAAGTTTGGCAGATAGTGGGAGCGCAATACAGTCAATGCAAATAGCAAAGCGACAGTGATTTTGCTTGTTGGTGGAAGGTTGCTCATTAAAGCAAGATGCATGAAAAATTAGGAGATCCCCAAAACCTCACAGGGAAGCCTCTGAGAATACAGACTCTGTGTGTCACAGAAATCTCCCCAGTGGCCCCACGGACCTGTATGATATGCCAGACACTGGGGACACCAGACTCCTTGAGACACTGTACCCAGATCAGAAGACGACTGAACTCTGGGTGTGTGTGTGTGTGCTAGTTTTTACTGTTGGGATGAGAAAGGTTGGGTGTGTTCCCAAACAAATGAATGTGCTATCTGTTAAGACCTTTCAGGTCACAATCACAACCCCCCACCATGCAGAGCTGGCTACATGATTTGTGGGGCCCCCTACAAAATAAAAATGTGGGGCCTCTTCTTCAAAAAGTAGGGGAGAAGTACTATGAAAAGTTCTAAAATAGAAAGCATTTTTCTTTCTTCCATGGTTCACTCTCTCAAGTTGTCATGGTATCTTTTATTCACTATTCAATATCATTCTAAGTAAATACAAATGAAAACTGGAGATTTTAGCATGAATTTTAATATGCATCTTTATACTGTGGAATGCTAGTTTCAAAGGCAAATATAAGAGTATTTAACTCTCAAGGAAACAAAAGCATTACCTTGAAGGGGTATCTGCACCCCCATGTTCACTGCTGCATTCTTTACAATCTCTGAACAGGGATGCGGCATAAGTGTCCATTGATAGCTGAATGGATTAAATAACCGTGGCACGTATACGCCAGGGAACACTATTCAGCCATAGAAGGAAATCCTGCCATTTGCAACAACATGGATGGACCTTGAGGGCAGTGTGCCGTGGTTGAAGAAACAATTCATGCCATCAGAGACAGGGTGAGAGGCGAGGTACATGAGAAGCACAATTCCTGTGTGTGTTGGGGGCCAGTGTGTGGACATCTTTGATGGGAGGGGCATTACTCAGCCTACCACTCCCACCTAGTCCGACACCCCCATGGACTCTCCCTGTTATCCTCCGGAGTTGATGGAGCCAGATAAAATTACATCAACAATTGCTCATAAAGTGACAGCAATCAATTAAACAGCGTGGTACACCCCTGACTGATCCGAAAATAACACTCTGCCACCTGCTTCCATCGTCAGCAAAGAGACCAGGCGAGATGTCACTGTGGAGCTGTGAGTTATCTGAAGCCATTTGTTAAAGTTAGAAAGAAAATGCTCTGCACCAGTGGCTTCACGGCGTCTCTGACAACATGAGAATATTTACGTGAACTGCAAAACGTTTTATTTTTCAACGATTTTTAAAGTTGTAATTTTTAGGGTAACGCATGCCCGTGGTACAGCTTTCACGCAGTACAAACAGCAGCACAGAGGAAAAGACGTCTTTCTCCTATTCTCGACCACCAGCCAGTCCCTTCCTCACTGTCCCCATGAACAAAAACAGCAATCGCAGCGACGACGTTGCAGTAATGGCACGGACCTACTGGGCACTTACCAGGTACCCAGGGGGTACTCGGTGCTCCACATACATCATGCCAGGGGACCTCAGGACCCCAGCAGACAGGTATCTGTGGTGGGTCTGCATCTCCACTTGGTTAAATGGGGACTCTGTTTTCCAGAATCTTTTTTCCTGCATGGTCCCAGGTTAGAACCAGCCAATTTGGGTGAGATTTAGAAGGTAGGGGTAAGCCACAGCCCTTATTATCTGAAAAGCTCTGATAGCATGCCATGCAGAGGGGCCTGACAGGTTCCCGTGGCTCCTTGCTGCCCTCTGCTCCATGTCCACCTCTTCCTGCCAGGTGCAGGTCCATCTCACCCAGGCCCAGCCCCAGCCCCTTGGCTGAGGACCACTGTGGTGGCTCCCTGTCCTCACCCTCCATGGTCTCACTTGGACAGCTGAACAAACCTGTCTTCCCCAATTTCCCTGCAAGCTCTAACTTGTGCACTGGCCCTGATGCTTCAGAAAGGCTGGTTAGGGCTATTCCTTCTGGTCCACCTCCTCCTTCCGAATCTTCATCCTTCATTTCTCAGCTTCTCCCACTGCTGTGCAGCGTCTCATTCCTGTAGGCAATCCCTTCCCCCAACCCTCGTGGAGGTTATGCTTTCTAATTGAACCTTGACTGCGGCACTATTGTTATGATCACCTGCACTTTACAAATCAGGACATGGGGGTACAGAGAGGTTAAATTAGCTCAAGCTTTCACTGCTAGGCAGGGGCAGGGACAGAACTGGAACCCAGGCAGTTCTGACTCCTGGGCCCATTCAAAGATATTCTGCTTACAGAAAGGAATAGCCTAGATGAGCAGAAGCAGGAGGAACTTGAGATCAACCCCAGGTCACACAGTCACCATGGGAATGGAATGAAATCACATCTGTGAAAAGACCTGGCACACAGGAGCAGGGGTAGAGGAAGGCCCAGGGCAAGAGACCTCCATTTGATGGATGCAGAACTCTGTGCTCCAAGCTGTTCCTTACACAGAATATTCAAGAATGGGAGAGAATATCTCTTCCTTGATTTCAGAATCAAGAGAAACCTTCTTCTAATTTTAATGGTTGCAGCTGGGTCACACGGTTGTCCTTCACCTAAGCACTGGTAAAGGGGACAGAATCGTATGATTGATTGGCTTAATCTAAGCAAACCCATCCTCTGCATCTTCAGAAGGGCCTAAAACACAAGGCAGGAAAAGAAGCCCATTGCTCCTGGGTAGGCAGCCAACAGTGTCCATGACCACTCATGACCCTCGCGAGCTCCTTCTCTGGATGACTGATTCTACACGAAGCCTCTGAGTCATCCTGGACCCTGGGTTACACACAGACTGTTATTCTCATGGAACTTCGAAATCTCAAGGGGAAAAGTCTCAATGCAAAGGTCTAAATGCAAATGAAATTTGAGTTTTTACACACTTCTCATACTTCCAAAGCAATTTGAGAATCTTGATGAAGCAGGAAGCTCTCGGTTACTGAAATAACTCCCCTTGAGCAATAATACTGAAAATGGGCTTTCAACAGGAACCAAGTGCAAGCACCAACCTAATTCTTGGGCTCAAAGGTTTTTAATGTGACTCAGGTGCTGTTGTTTTCTGGGAGCCTCTCCTGGCAATACTGGGTGGCATTATTTCCTGGCACATTATAGAGAAAGCCTTTTAGTCTATAAAACTGTTTTCATAAATATGACCCAACTCCGCCAAGGCAGGCCACTTGGAAGGTAATTGATTTCTATGTGCTCTTCAGAGATGTGGTGAGGTTATTCAAGAAGATGAAAGGGAAGAAAGAGCCTCATTCTTCTAAAAATGACATGTGCAGGCGAGTGCTGAGCGAAATTGTGTCACGGCTTCCAACACTTGCAGCTTCTTCCTTCACAATGCCCCAGGAGGGAGACGAGACCTTCCACATCAATTTCCATCACTGCCTGGTTGACCTAGACTTGAAAAGAAACAATTTTCTTCTAGAATAAAACACCATCTGATTAAGCAAAAACAATGAACAACATTTTACCACTAGGGAAATGTTTTTATTTTGGAGATTGGCAGCTATATAATTTAGTCAAAACCCTCTGAGGTTTATTCTAATGATACTAATGCCAGGGGGGAGAAGGTGATTAAAGGCTGGGCTGGCCAGATATTTAGCAACCAGTCAACTTGGATGCAGAGTGACACCAAGGGAGTAAATTACCAAATTCCATCCAGTGACTCAGAGCTCTTATAGGTGGCCAGAGTGAATATTGATTCCATCCTCTGGCTTTTATTAGCCATCTAACATGCTAATAAGGTGTAATTAGCAGCCCCAGTCTTGGCCTCACACTGATGTGCTGTCGTTTAAAATTAGGAATTAGGAGACAGGAAAAACTTCTTCCTACAGCATGATAGGCCCTTGGCCTTGCTTGACCCTTGGTTCTTGGTCACTTAACCCACTCATTGTTCTAGAACAGTGACAAGGAGAATATTACCAGGGGGTAGGAGGTACACCGATGATGTCTCAAACTGATTATATTTATTAACTGCCTGTGATATGCTATGAACTGTGTGAGCTCTTCTGGATACTATGGCAAATATAAATTAAGACAAAGCCCCTCCTTTTGTCAGTCTCATGGCCTCTCCTTCAGAACAGGAAAATGGTGTTAGGAAAGCAAGTAGTAGGAGAATTAAACCCATCTGAGGAGGTCGGGGAAGGTTCCCTGAGGGAGAGGCATTGAGCTGAGATCTGAAGAGCTGATTATGTAGAAAGGTAGAGAGAGGATGTTCTGGCAGAGGTGGACAAGGACACCCAGAGAAAAGCCCAAAAGATTTATGATGCTTGCAGTAGTTAAAGTTGACGCTGAGTTGCTATGAGAAAATACCCCCAAAGCACAGCCTAGATGATAGCAATTTGTTTTTTTATTTTTCTCTGCAATAGCCATGTAAGAGGAAGAGGCAGCTCTGTTCCATTTGGTCATTCAGAGACCCAGGCTCCTTCCATCTCATTGCTCAGCCATCCCCCTAGGAACCCGGGCTGTTTGCCCTTATCCATATGGTCAAAGCTGATTTGCCATGAAAACTGAATGAGCATTTCAGCCCAAACAAAGGGGAAGAAAACAGAAATGGCCAAGAAGCACCCTTGGAGAGAACTTAGTCCCAGATCCAGATCCAGCTGCAAGCAGGCTGGGAACTGTGGCCTCCAGAGGGCCATGCGCTCTGACCGAAGTTATCTGGGAGTGGCAACAAGCTCCCCTGTGAGGGAGGAGGGAAGAACAGGCTTTGGGATTTAATCGTCTCTGCCTCGAAGCGAAAGCACTCGGACGTAATTGTTTCTTCATTGAACTAACAAATATAGATGAATGTCAGCTCTGGCCTTGGTTCAGTTGAAAGGACTGTAACATAAAGATCGTTTTATAATTCTATAAGCTTCCTGAAAATGTCTTTGTTGAAGCCTCCCATCTGTGCAGATCGTGGATGAAGCACTGGGGAAGAAGCTCCCCCTAGATTTTACCATCTATGGAATGCTTTCTGTGTCAGGGACTGCATTGTGTGCTTTGCACACCTTATCTCATTTGAACCTATCACAATCCACTTCACAGATGATGAAACTGAGGCAGGGGGAAGTTAAGATCCCATTAGGTCACGTAACAGGCGTATGATGGATTAGAAATCAGCCCTGATTCTAAATTCCATGCTTGTAACAGGTATACTATATGACTGCTTCTGAAAAGTCCGACTCTGGCCCTGGCTGGTGTGGCTCAGTGGATTGAGTGTCGGCCTGTGAACCTAAAGGTCCCTGGTTTGATTCCCGGTCAGGGCACATGCCTGGGTTGAGGGCCAGATCACCGGTTGGGGGCATGCAAAAGGCAACCAATTGATATACCTCTCATACACTGATGTTTCTCTCCCTCTCTTTCTCCCTCCCTTCCCTTCTCTCTAAAAATAAAATAACCAAAATAAATAAATAAATAAAAAGTCCGACTCTGATAGAAAGAATGTAAGAACTAATACAATGTTATTAACCAAGCTCCCCCCCTCCCGGTAGATTTAATAATAAGAAGAACTAATGCATAGTGTATATCTAAAGGAAATGGTTATACACTATATCAAAAGAGTTATCTGTATCCCCATGTTCACTGCAACATTATTTACAATAGCTAAGGCATGGAAACTAACTAAGTGCCCACTGATAGATGAATGGATAAAGAATACGTGGCATATTATACAATGGGATGTGTTATTCAGCCATTAAGAGGAGGAAATCATGCCGTTTGTGACAACATGTATAGATCTTGAGGGCATTAAGCTAAGTGAAGTAAGGCAGCCAGAAAAAGACAAATACTGCATGATCTCACTTAGATGTGGAATCTAAAAATATTGAACTTCTAGAAACAGAGAACAGATTGGTAGTTTTTAGAGGCAGGGATAGTGGTAAGGGAAATGGGTGAAGGGGATCAAAAGGTACAAACTTCCAGTGGCAAGATTGGTAAGTTCCGAGGATGCAACGTACAGCATGGTGAATATAGTTAATATTGTATTGCATATCTGGAAGTTGCCAGGGGAGTAAATGTTCAAAGTTCTCATCGCAAGAAATAAAATGCAACTGTGTGAGGTGACGGATGTGAACTAAAACTACTGTGGCATGCTGTACCCCTTACACTAATGCAGTTGTACGTCAATTACATCTCATTAAAACTGGGGAGGGATGCAGACTGAGGTATGCCTTGGCAGAGAACAATGCACATGTAGCTGGTTAGATACTTTCTATTTTGGGTCCTTAGGAATGTTCTGGTGTAAATACCTTGCTTTTTTTCTTCCCTCCCTTCCCTTATTCATGACTAAGCCTTTGATTTTATCGTTTGAGTGACTAGTTTACAATGGACATTGCAGACTGATTTTTCTTCTTTTTTTAAAAAAATATTTTATTGTCGACACTATAACAGATGTCCCTCATTTCCTCCCATGTTGCCCACCTCTGCCCCTGGGCCCTCACTACGTTGTTGTCTGCATACTGATTTTTCAAAGAGGGAAACTCTCGAACAGATTACTTCTAACGCACTGAAGAAAATCGAGCTTTTTTTTAAAGCTCTCCAGATGTTCTCAACTTCACTCATTCAACATTTCCTGATCATCGATGTTAGGCATGGTGTTAGGCACAGGCTAAAAGATGAATATGGCCCAGACCCGTCCCTCAAGACGCGCTCAGTTCTGAGGCAGAGGCAAGCACACAACTGCATGTCGCAGCAGCACAACGGCAGGATGCAGCAGCCGCGGATATTAAAGACTGTGTGGGGAGCCGGGTGGGTGTCGCGACAGGAAAGGCTTCACAGGCAGGATGACATCTAGGAGGAGTCTTGAAGGTGAGAAATTCCCAAGCACTCAACAAGGGCAAGGGAGGCCCATCAGGCAGATGAATACACAGAGGTGTCGTATCTATGAACACTTGATCTTCATTACAGAAGCACAAAGTCAAACCTCAGGGATGTACCACTACACTTTTAAGCGGCTAACATTTAAGACTAGCGACATCGAATATGAGCTGGAAGGTAGAACAACTGAAACTTTCTTTTGTTCCTGCTGGAGGTAGGAATTGGAGCAACCAATGTGAAAAACTGTGGACAGTACACAGTCAACCTAAGCATATGTAAGTTTGATGACCCAGTAATTCCGCTCCTGGATGTCTACGCAACAGAAGTGAGTACTTAAAACCCACCAAAAGACGTATAATAATGTTCATGGCAGCTTTATTCATAGTAACCAATAAGTGAAAACAACCCAAATGTCCATCAACAGAAGCGTGAATAAAGAAATTGCGGGGCAGTCATAGAATAAAATACTACTCAGCCATCAAAAAGAATGAACTACCGACACCAGTATACCATGTTGGAAGAAAGAGTTAAGACACAAAAGAATATATGCCATATGATTGTATTTATATCAAGGTCAAAAATAAGCAAAACCAACCTGCACTGATAGAGGTCAGGATGATGATTATTCTTAGGAGGCGTGACTGTCAATGGGGGATAGGAGCCTTCAGAAATGATGGCAAACCCTCTATCTCTGTCTGGATGGGACCCGCACGCATGCACATATGAGTGTAGATCTTTATCAGTCTGCACAATTAGTGTTTGTGCACTTTACGTGAAGCTATTCCTCAATTTAAACAGCATTTTTTAAGTCCAGAGGTGCGAAACTGCCTGACGGCTTCAGCCGCTGTAAGTGCTTTGGATGGACTCGAACATGTGGTGCTGAGGGTAGTGCGAGAGGAGACTCGTTTATTTAAAAAGCACTAGGTGTGGCGCTTCCTATGGGGCACGTGGCAGTCCCCACTCAAGGAATACTGCCCTCAGGGAGACTGCATCTTCATGCAGGAGACACAGTAAGAAAAAAGGCACCGAATAATGGAATTTCAGGTCTGCTAAAAAAAACCACTAAAGCAAGGTGAAAGGGTAAGGGCAAAAAGAGTTGCTGTTTTCATACAACGAGGTCTGGGAAGGCGTCGCTGGCATTTGGCCCATAACCTAAAGGGGCTGAGGTCTGGAGCCCGGCGGATATTGGGGAAAAGAGTGCTTTCTAGGTCCAGGAAGTGCAAAGGCTCCGGGGTGAGCTTAGAACAGTGCAGAGGCCAGAACCAGAATGGCTGGAGGAGAATGGGAGGGAGAGAGAGAAGGAAGACAGTAAGGGATGACGTTAGAGAAGCAGCAAGGGGCTAACTGGGAAGGTTCTCCTGCGTTAACGTAAGGTAAGGAGCTGGGACGTCATTCTGCAAGCGTGGGACACCGTGTGGGTGTGCGGGGCAGGACTCAGAGCAGGGGAGTGCGTGATCCAACTTAGGTTCTTCACAGTACGTGGAAGCAGGGCGACATGTTAGTGCATGCCTGGAAAAGCCAGGATGGGTATGGTCGTAAAAGACCATGTTGGGAACCAGCTGAAGCCAGGATGTGACTTGGCTCAGATTCAGAAATGTCACTTTGGTGGCTGTACAGAGTGACCTTGAGGAAAAAGTGGGGTGGGACCAGACTGTTGTCAAGGAAATCAGGTGGGTAGCCATTAGAATACTTCAAAATCTTCTTCAGGATCCACATCCTTAGCATCTACACGCCGTCTACTCCAGATGCGCAGGAATGCAGATTAGTTGGAAGTTTTGGTTAATGGAGCGTCCAAAGCCAGAGAGCTTTCTCCATAGAAATCTCATGACTAAAGGACAGCACCCTCCTCAGTTTTTGCCCTAAACAGACTTCTCCTTTTCTTTTTAAGATTTTATTTATTTTTAGAGAGAGGGGAAGGGAGGGAGAAAGAGAGGGAGAGAAGCATCAATGTGTGGTTGCCTCTCCCACACCCCCTACTGGGGACCTGGCCCGCAACCCAGGCATGTGTCCTGACTGGGAATCTAACCAGCAACCCTTTGGTTCGCAGGCCAGCACTCAGTCCACTGAGCCACATCAGCCAGGGCTGTTTTCCTTTTCTTTAAACAAAATGGCAGCCTGGGCAGAACACAGCTGAACCATCAGGGTTTGCCTGCTGTTTTCGGTTTAGCTCAGTTTCCCAGTTCATCACCTCGTGTTGCCAAGAGGAGCTGGTTTATGGGCACATAAACGAAGCCCAGCTGTGAGAGAGGCTAGGAAAGAAGGGTCATTATCATAGCATCTCATTTGAATGTCATTCCAGCATGTCCAAACAACTGAGGAAATCTGAGATTAAATTCATTGGGAGCCAAGTGGGACTTTCTTACTTCCAAAGCAAATCTGTGATCCGCCGAAACTGCTCGCTGGAAACATCCCAGAGGGCTGGGGACACAAGGCCATTTTCAAACACCGTCATCACACAGAAGACCCCTTTGTGGTTTAAGCTCCAAAATATGGTGTCACCATTCAAAGGAATGTAGTAGAAATCTTTCTTTATTGTTTTACTTGGGAATGGGGGATAGATTTTAAATATTGAACAACTGTAAGTGAACCAGAATATTGCTGGTCACATTCCAAAGCTGTAGAAATAATAAGAAAATCAACCCCTTTCCTTTGAGAAGGAGGGAGCAGTGGGACGTTTATAAGAAAAGAAGGAGTTTGAAGTTGGACAGGTCTAGGTTCCAATCCGAGCTCTACCACTTACCCGCTGAATGTCATGTGGAAGGTTCTTAAACCTGAGTATAGTTTTCTTTCTGTAAAATAGGGAGAAAGTGCTTATCTTTCAGAGTTGTTGGAAATATTGAACTAAAAAGTGCACATAAGGCCTTGGACACTTAAGTGGTCAATAAAGGAAAGATATTTAAATACTATGTTGCCATCTACACAATGCTCTCATAACTGACTCAGTAATCATTTAAAGAGCATACTGGAAACACCAAGTAATCTGGTCGTTTTGCATATTTGGCACAGTACTCCTAGGGCCCGTTATCACAGGGTCCCCCTCTGTGTTGGACTTGACACCAGCCCAGGAAAAATTCCCAGGTACCTCCACATCCCCAAAAGACTTCAAAAGAAATAATGAGTTCCCGTGAGCTATGGCTGGCATTTCAAGAAAAGGCCAACAAAGAGTTTTCTCTGTATAGACCTGCATAACATCTAAAAGGTCAAGCGCTGTTGCCTTGGTCTGGAATTAAGTCTGCCCAGGTGTTAACTCATGTTGAGCAGGAGCTCAGATTCTTTGCCCTAGATGTCTTGCTGATTAAAAATAAGCAAAATGAATTATACGTTTTACTCAGATTGTCTTGGTACGTTCAGGTGACTATAACAGAATACCATAGACTGGGGGGCTTATAAACAACAAACACTTATTTCTCAGTTCTGGAGGCTGGAAGTTCAAGGTCATGGTGCTGGCAGAGTCAGGGTCTAGTGAGGCCCTCCTAGACAACTATCTTTTCTTTGTACGCTCACACAATGTAAGGGGCAAGGGAGCTCTCAGAGCCTTTTTGAAAAAAATAAATGCACTAATAATATTCGCCTTCCAAAGTCCCTGCCTCCTAACACCATCACCCTTGGGGGATAGGACTTCAACATATAAATTTGGGGAGGGGGGATACAAACATTCAGACCATAGCACCGATGAAATTTTCTCATGGAAACCAGAGGTCAGCTGGGGCTTCCCTGATCCTCTGAGATCCGAGAAAACCTGGCTCAGATCTCTTCACCCTGTGGTGTGAGAAGGTCCAGAGCCTTCGCTGAGGTGTCTCCACATCTCCGGGACTTTGGTGCCCACAGTGGCCTCAGCCTCTGGCTCCTGAGCTGCCTTCTTTTTGACTCCAGCCTCTGGCTGTGTCATCATCTACATACGCACACACGGAGATGCACACGCACACAGAGGCGGGTATTTCGCAGGTTTAGTTGACTTCACTGAGATTTGGGGGACACTAGGATGGAACTCACAGGCCAGGATGCCTCCTCCTCTCGACTTCACTCTAGAATCCTCTTTCTTCTCTGTCCCCCTCTTCTTCCAGCCCCTCTTTCTTCTCTGTCCCCCTCTTCTTCCAGCCCTGTGTCGGGTCTTGCCTTTCTCAGCCAAGCCGTCTAACCAACATCCGTTGTAGCTACAGCCTTGTGTGTCTTCCCCTCCATGAAACATAGATGAACAGCAATAAATACAATTTTTTTCTAATTTTATTAAATTTAATATAAATATCTTTGAGGAATATCATCAAGAAAAGGAATCTTTACTAACAGAAGTACAGGAAGCATTCATCAAGAACAGTGATTCTAAAAGTACAGCCCCTAGACCAGGTGCGAGGGGGTCACCTGGGAACCTGTTAGAAACGCACTCTCTTGGGCCCCACACCAGTCCCCCAGAAACAGAAGCTAGGAGGGTAGGACCCAGCAAGTTATATCTTAACAAGCCCTCCAGGTCACTCGCACGCGTGCTGACGTTTGAGAAGCATAGATCTGGAAGGAGGGCTTTGGTTCTGACTCCATGGTGGTTCCACAGTCACACAAAGGGGATGAGGCAGAAGGGCATGTGATGGAGAAAGTGAGTAACCTGTGGCTGATTTTTGCCACCTGAAAAGGAAGATCCAGGGTGGTCAGTTGTTCTCAATTTTGAAGAGAAAAGAGAAATTTGAATTTTTTTAGGTGCAATCTCCAGATGTTTGAGCAGCCAAGCGAGTTTGCCCCTCTAGGTTATTTCAAAAGCTTGCAGACAGACACTGCCCACATCACCGCCCTGTTTAAAAGGAAAATCACCAGTTTCCAAACCAGGCTCCTGGGTCTGCCGCTCTCAGTTCAATCTTTAAAGCACAATTAGGAATGGAGAAGGAAAAAGAAATGGAGACTCTCATTTAACATGGAGTTCGTGCCAAACATTAAAATGGCTTTTTAAGTTAATGCAGGGCTATAGAACCTATAAAAAGGCAGTGAGACGGCAGTTGAACTAATGTGAGATATTGTTTCCGGGCAGCCTTTTTATTCCTGTCTGTATTTTCTCAGAGTCACCAGGGAATCCATTTTGCTCCCTGCATCATGTTTAAAGCTGGGCCTATAGAATATATGCAGTGCTCTGCCGTTGCCACGGTAACCATTATCTTCTCTTAATTCCATTTCCAAAAATAAAGTGCCCTTTTCTCAAAGTATCTATTTCCATTTTTTATTTAAATCTCACTTTCTGCAGAGGCTCCGTCTCCCTTTGACCTGAACATCGCTTTTGTTTTGCTCAAGAAGAGACGGAGATGCCACACACCCAGGACCTGTCAGCCACCTGCATGTGCTAAATTAGAAGACTAATGAGAGGACCAGACACGGGGGGGCTCTGGAACAACCCCAGTGATTTCACAGAAGGGGGTCACAGTCACAGTCACAGTCCTATGGCACAGATGCCACTCGGAACTGTGTTTCTTTTCTCTAGCCCATTATTTCATCCGCTATTTCCAAAGAACTGTATTTCCACTACATAAAAGAACAGTCAGACAGACAAAGAGATGGACTGAGGGCCCAAAGCCCAGCACTCTGATGAGGGATGGAGCCTTGGGCCCTCACTCCTTTGATCCACAGCTAGACAGTCCCCTGCGCCCCTGTTCCTTGTCCTTGTTGCAGGCTTTCCTTTGCCTGCAGAGAGATCTTGATGATCCACTTCTGAAGCGTTAGAGGAGGTGGAGAGAAAGGAAGTGTTGAGCATTAGCCCAGACTCTGCAGCCTTTGTACTTCAAAGACCAGGCCTTGATCAAGACAGCCACTAAAAGTGATTGCTTGGGACTTCTGGACCAAAAGGCAACCACTCTATAACCTGTCCTTTCTGGGGCCATCTGCCACGCTGAGATGCTACAAAGATGCTATAAAGATTAGGTCTTGCCAGGATGTAAGATGAAAAAACCTGCCCGAGATGAAATATGTCAGATAGGTGTGGTCCTTGCCTTCCAAGTTAATAAATGGCTGTGGCGTCAAGAACCTATACCCAAAGTAGGCCATGCTCATGTGTCCAAGCAAATGACTTTCCTAAAGTCACAGAGGTTCCCCTGGCTCTTGGGAGCATGTGTGCTTGGAGTTCTCTCCACGTGTGGGCAAGACATCCACACTCCTTCCTCTCCACCCCTCCTGTGGCCAGCCTGCTCCTTGACAGCCTGGTCCTCTCTGTGATGATGAAAAAAGCGTTTTGCTTCCTGCCAAGGTACATGGCCAAGGCAAGAGTGGGAAGCGAGACTTTGGCTCATTCACACCATAAAGAGCTTGTGTTTTGGGACACAGTGTGTCTAATGGGGTTTTTAAGTTTGCCCATTATAGATAATACAAGATTGGGTGAAATCATTCTGTTCTTTCTCTTCCTCTTGCAATTTCCAGGGCTAGTTCTGCCCAACATTGTAGAGTGCCAACATTGTACTCTACTATAATGTTGTTCACTTGGATGGTGGCCCTTTGGCACAGCTAATCTGGATCCTGAGCTCTGTGGTATCTTTACAGGGGGGATGTCACCTTCTATGACCCCAACTGGGTACAATGGGTGGTGGCCAGGCTGGATGTGATGGGCAAGCCTCCAGAGACTGAAAATGATGATCCTGAATTGACCTTCTGTGGTTGAAAGAATGTGAAGGGGTCAGTCAAACCACATATATGCATGGCCCATGGACACGGACAGCGGTGTGGGGATTGTGAGAATGGGGGGCAGGATGGGTAAGGGGGTGCAAAGAGGGAAAATTTGGGACAACTTTGATCGCATATGCAATAAAATATTTCAAAAGAAAAATGAGAAAAGATTAAATTGTTTTTAAAATCTTTTAAGAAAAGATTTGGTCTTCTGGACTAGACTGCAGCCATGGAGTCCAGGACAGCAGTTGGGGTCCTGGGTCATAGCTTCAGATGGACAAGCTGTTCACAGCCGAGAAGACTGAACTAGGGTGAGAGGCAATGGACGGGCCACTGGGAAAACAAGTCCAGGGGTGAGGACTGCACTGGTCGAGGGGAAGGCACCCGCACAGAGAGAAGGAAGGTGCCTTGCTCGGACCACTTCCCCATGAGTCTCATGGTCTGATCCCTAGAGGTTCAGTCACATGCCTTTCTCTGAGGTCTCATCATAGGCTTAATAAACTTAATAATGTTAACACTTGACCCAAAAGTATGGAAAGCAAGGACTCAAACAGATATTTGTACACCCATGTTCATAGCAGCATTAGTTGCAATTGTCCACAGGTAAAGCAACCCAGGTGCCCTCTGATAGATGAATGGATAAACAAAATGTGGTATATGCATACAACGGATTGTTACTGAGCCTCACAGAGGAAGAAAACGCTAACGCATGCTACAACATAGATGAGCCTGGAAGACACTACCCTAGGTGAAATAAGCCAGTCACGAACAGACAAGTATTGTATGATTCCATTTATATGAGATACTTAGAGCAGTCAAAATCACAAAAGACAGAGAGGAGAATGGTGGGTGCCAGGGGCTGGGGGGAGTGGAGTGCGGAGAGTTGTTATTTAATGGGTGCAGAGTTGCCATTTTGCAAGATTAATAGAGTTCCGGCTAGTGGTTCCGCAACAATGGGAATGTACGTAAGTACTGAATTGTACCTTTAAAAATCGTTAAGATGGTAAGTGTTACGTTAGGGGTCTTGTACTACAATAAAAACAAACACACAAAGGGAAACAAAAGCACGTGTTCAATGATTCCCTGTTCCTTCCCCAGCTACTTCACTGACATGAATTGAAGCCGCGGATCCTGATCCCAGAGCTGCTACCCGTAAACACAGTGACCCTGGGAAGCTCAGAAAAACTTTCTAAACTTAATTCTTTTCATGGGGAATGGGGAATCACAATGGTGACTCTGGAGGGTCACATGAAACAGGTTTTGTGAGTTAAAATGTGCAACACATAAGGGATGATAAGGATGATAAAGCCATTACATTCCACAGGACACCTAGCGTAAAATCTTGCATCTGTTAAGGACTCAGATGTAGGGAATGAATGAATGAATGAATGAATGAATGAATGAATGAAGAAATGTGTCCTAGATAACAACTGACCTGCTTTGTTGAGAAAGAACAGTGAGTCAGTGCAATTGGCCTTCAAGCCCCACCACCACTTTGGGTAAGTCCTTACCCTCTGAGCCTTCGGTGCTCTCATTTGCCCCTTCCCCGAAAAGCAGGTGCAGTTTTACACTCGGACGTCGCTTCACAGACATCTCGCAGGGGTAGCTGCATTTTTATAAAGAACATTGGAGAAAACAGAGCACTTACCCAAAAGAATACATATTAATGATGGAAGTCAAGGCATTAGCAATAGGACAATAGAGAAGGTGACCTGGGCTGGTGGCATAAGGGAGGGGGGATGACTTCCTAGCCATCTCCTGGTCACACGCACAGGTCAATGACAGTCTACCACCAAGGTCTGCCAATGGGAAGTTGGTGAAAAAACCAAGATTCTCATCTTCAGAGCCATGCTGCCATCTGGGCGGCAAGCAGCACCACTCAGTGTTCAAAACAAGGACACAGGAACCTAATTAACTGGGTTTGAATTCTGGCTCTGCCACTTAGTGCTGTGTGGCCTTACGCTTGTCACTGAACTCCTCTGTGCTTAAGTTTCTTCAACTTTAAAATGAAGATGATGATAATCACCTCTGCCTCATAGGTCTGTTGTAGGGATTAAATGAGTGTGTATTCATAAAGTGGGTACTTAGAGAGGGCTTGGCACATAGAAAGCACTCTAAATATTTGTTAAATAAAGCCCAGAAAAAACTTCAGCTCCAGATCTGTTCCCTGGCTCCTCCATTTGATCTTCTCCTTCCCGTTCCTTCCATCAGCCCAATTTCCTGAGTGGCCAGTGTACTTTCTCCCCACTCATGCCCCAACCGCAAGCAGTAGTCTTTTAGAAAAGATTCCTGGGTGCTAATCAAGTTGACTTTCAGACCTCATTTTCCAGTTATTGCCTAATTTAGAGGCCTTGTCAATTTGCATTTCCTAGAAATAATGCAATACCACTTCAAAGCTACTTGGAACCATGCCCTGCAGCCCAGAGCTCTGAATCTTCCAAAGTGAGTTGGAACAATTGTAAATTATTCCACAGCATGAGACTTCTCCCTGGCCAATTCTCTTATGCTCACCGGACAAGCACACTTCTGGAGGTAACTACAAACAGATGTCCCAAAATGGGCCATTTTCTACCCACAGATGAAAGTTGAGTGAAATTGTTTCATCTGAATGAATCGGGTTATTCTGTTGTTGCTGCTCCTCTTGTTCATTCTTTTGTTCTCCCACTTCTTTCTTAGTTTTGCAGATCCTTGTTTGAGTTTTAGATAAAATACAACGCATAAATGCAACCTGCACTCAGAGTTTTGAAAAGAACATCACAAGCCACCTAGAAGCCCCATCATGACTCTCCCACCTCCTAACCCAAACTTTACTTCTAAGTTTGACTGTTTTGATACTTCACATGAATGAAACCTTACAGAATGTAGGGTTCCGCGTCTGTTTTTACTGGACGTTAGGTTTGCAAGGTTCACCCATTTGACTGTTGTGTGAAATTGTAGTTTGTTCACTCTCACTGCTGTGTAGTATTCACTCCACTGTGCGATTGTGACGTCATTGATTCCTGCATCCCATCTGATGGACAGTTGTATAGTTTCCAGCCTGGGGCTCTTTTGAATAGTGCTGTGAGGAGCTTTCTGATCTTTTGGTGAATGTGTATAATCTATCTTGTTTTGTATTGCTATTTTTTCTCCCTTCTTTTCTCACAAGCCTCCCACCCCCTGTCACAGTGAGGCATGGCAGCCCAGAGTGGTAGAGGGTATGGAAGGGAAGGAAAGTGAATCCTAGCTGCCTGACTTTAGCCCCCCACTTCCCTTTCTCCCCGACCACTGTCCTCCACCCTCTCTCTCCTACCTGGGCTCTGCCCTACCCAAGCCAATGATTGCCTTCCTGGGGATATGCTTGCCTGTGATGTCCCCTTGGAGCTCCAGCTCCTGTGCTGAGATGCTGCCACATCCTCCTTCACCCACCTGCAGGTCAGAGCTCCTAGGACCTCAGGTGAGCCCTCTGAATGCGGACTTCTAACCTCCACTGACAGCCGTGGCTGTCCCAGTCTTCATCAGATGCTATGACTCACCTGCTCTGTCAAACTTCCTTCCATCCCTCTGAGCTGTGTCTTCTGGGCTTCTGTCACCCCAGGACGCTTGTCTGAACCACTTTCGGTAGTTACCAGTGTGGGGTTCGAGGGCAGGAAACCTAGATTTAAAGTTTGGTTCTATGTTCTAGCTGTGTGATTGGCAAGTGCTTTCATCTCTCTGCATCTCAGTTTCCTCATCTGTAGGAATAGTAATACTAGACACTGAACCCATAATAGATTTTGAGTTAAATGAGATAATGTACTTATTATTCTGGTAGCCATTGTTATGTGTGCTCTGTATTATATGTGCCACTTTTTGCCTTCTAAAGAGAAGTTGCTTTGTTAAGTTTTTAAAAAAATTCTACTAAGTCAACCAGTTCTTATTTTAAGAAATTACTTTCAAGAACGCTACCCAGAAGAAATCACAAAAGCCTGATCCTTTGCCATTTTTTGAATACACTGTAAAGATAGAGGGGTTTGGAACTACATACTGCTATGTTAAAAAAGAGGCAGGATAATAATTTCTATGTACATATGTCTACTTCATTTTAGAAAAATCAAAGAAATATGCAGAGAAAGGCTTCAAAGAAAGATATCAAAAGGATAACAGTATTTTCCTCTGGATGTTGGTATTCTGGGTGGTTTTTATGATGTCCCTTATATTTTTCTGTAGCCTCTGATCTACAATATATAGATGTGTGTGTGTGTGTGTACAGACACTTTTGTGTACATACAATTATAATCAGAATTTTTTATTTTTTTAAAGTATATTTTATTCTTTATGCTATTACAGTTGTCCCATTTTTTTCTCCCCTTTATTCCCTTCTGCCCTGCACTCCCCTTCTGCCAGCATTCCCCCCACCTTAGTTCATGTCCATGGGTCATACGTATAAGTTTCTTGGCTTTTCCATTCCCTATACTATTTTTAACCTCTCCCTGTCTATTTGTACCTACCATTTATGCTTCCTTTTCCCTGTACCTTTTCCCCATTCTCCCCCTTCCCCTCCCCACTGATAACCCTCCATGTGATCTTTATTTCTGTGATTCTATTCCTGTTCTAGTTGTTTGCTTAGTTTGTTTTTTTTTTGGTTCAATTGTGGATAGTTGTGAGTTTGTTTTCATTTTACTGTTTGTATTTTTGATCATCTTCTTTTTCTTAGATAAGTCCCTTTAACATTTCTTATTATAAGGGCTTAATGATGATGAACTCCTTGAACTTGACCTTATCTGGAATGTACTTTATCTGCCCTTCCATTCTAAATGATAGCTTTGCTGGATAGAGTAATCTTGGATGTAGGTCCTTGCCTTCATGACTCTGAATACTTCTTTCCAGCCCCTTCTTGTCTGCAAGTTTTCTTTTGAGAAATCAGCTGACAGTCTGATGGGCACTCCTTTGTAGGTAACTCTCTCCTTTCCTTTCCTCTTGCTGCTTTTAAGATTCTTTCCTTCACTCTAATCTTGGGTAATGTAATTATGATGTTCCTTCGTGTGTTCCTCCTTGGGTCCAACTTCTTTGGGACTCTGAGCTTCCTGGACTTGTTGGAAGTCTATTTCCTTTGCCAGATTAGAGAAGTTCTCCTTCATTATTTTTTCAAATGTGTTTTCCATTTTTTTGTTCTTTCTCTTCTCCTTCTGGCACCCCTACTGATTCGAATGTTGGAATGTTTAAAGTTGTCCTGGAGGTTCCTAAGCCTCTCCTCAGTTTTTGAATTCTTGTTTCTTCATTCTGTTCTGATTGAACATTTATTTCTTCCTCCTGGTCCAAATCATTGATTTGAGTCCTGGTTTCCTTCCCTTCACTGTTGGTTCCCTGTATATTTTTCTTTATTTCATGTTGCACAGCCTTCACTTCTTCCTCTATTTTGTGACCATACTCAATCATTTCTGTTAGCATCCTGATTACCAGTTTTGAACTCTATATCTGATAGTTTGGCTATCTCTGTATTGCTTGGTACTATTTCAGGGGTTTTGATCTGTTCTTTCATTTGGGCCATATTTCTTTGTCTCCGCGCAGCTGTTATGTTGTAAGGGACAGAGCCTTCGGTATTCGCCAGGGCAGGGCAAACCACGTCACTGCGTTGTGGTGCTGTATGTGGTGGAAGGGTCCAAGAGGGAACAATGCCACTTGCTTGGCTCTTGGTCGATTTCCGGGTCACTTCCTTCACTATCCAGAAGCAAACTGGGCCCTTCTGGTGCTGATTCCTGGGTGGGTGGGTTTGTATATGTTCTAGGACCCTGTGGATCTTTCTAACAAACTCTCCTGTGAGGCTGGTACTTCCTCCCACCACCTCAAGCCCTACAGTTGTTTTACAGTCAGAGGTTTTGAGGCTTTATTTCCCCACACTGGAACCCAGGGTTGTGCGATCTGTCTCGCTCCCCAGTTGTTCCTCCCAGTTTATCCACATGCAAATGTGGGACCACCCACTCTGCCAGCTGCTGCCTTGCCACGTGTCCTCTCAGCCTGGCTGCTGGGCTCTGTCCCTCCTACCAGTCTGGATGAATGTTTCTTCTTTAACTCCTTGGTTGTCGGACTTCCATACAGTTCGATTTTCTGGCAGTTCTGGTTATTTTTTGTTTTTAAATTTGTTGTCCTTCCTTTGGTTGTGCAAGGAGGCAAAGTGTATCTACCTATGCCTCCGTCTTGGCTGGAAGTCCTTATAATCAGAATTTTTAAATAAGCCTATATTTGGCAAAGGAAAGGAAATCAAATTAATGGGTTGGTTATCTTAGGAAATGGTTTAATGTTAGCTTTCTGGGTTTCATTCACTTTTTTCTGTGCAAACCCCCCCTGTGTTGTTGCTATGTGATGGGGGCAAAGAGGATGTGGTTGACACCCAGATGACCCACTTTAGCACTTTTTGGTACTTGCACCATGTTGACTGTAAGGGCATAAATGTAGCAAGGCCAGCCTGAGAAGGTCATGGTGGACAGTGGCACAAACCCCTCAGGGATACCAGTCTGGGTTATACCACCCACTAAGTCACTGAGGGCAGCAGACGTGGTAGCTGAGGGTGAAAGGAAACTGGAGTGGATGGTAGAGGGAGATGATGAATATCTGTGTGATTCTAAAACCAGCTACAGCAGCACGGACCCTAGTTTGTCTTGCTAACCTTCTTCCACTGAGTTTCACCCTGAAAAGTGGCCCACTGGACTATGACAGTCACTCTGATGCTTCACCTAAGTCACCTTTCAGAAGGGCTTGTCACCCAGCTTCTGGGAGTTGGGTTCATGACTGCCTTCTGCTGTCAGTCCTTCAGGGCAGAGAAGTAACAGAACCAGATGTGTGACTTAGAAAGATTTCTCTGGTAGCTGTTAAAAGGAGTGATCTAGCCCTGGTCAGCTTGACTCAGTTGTTTGGGCGTCATCCCACAAAGCAAAAGGTTCAATCCCCAGTCATGATATGTGGCTGGGTTGCAGACCTGGTCCCTGGTTGGGGCACATGCGAGAGACAACTGATCGATGTTTTTCTCTCACATCAATGTTTCTCTCCTCTTTCTCTCTAAATAAATAAATAAATAAATAAATAAATAAATTTTTAAATAAAGGAATGATCTAGACCCACCCACATCCACATGGAGAGTTATCCTAAACAAATCTTGACTATAAAAATCAAGATGTGGAGTCATATATAAAGAATGTAACCATTTACGTAAACCTCGGAACACATACCAAATATAATCACATATTGCTTGTGCGTACATATATATCAAGATATACAAAAAGATCACAATAGATACACTCATGTTCATTTTGTAAACCTGCACATACATAAAAATATTTTGAATTAGTCAGCTTTTGCTGTGTAACAAATAACCCCGGTGTCTTAGTGGATTACATTTATATTTTACTCACATTACATGAAGGCTGAAGGTTGGTCATGAGGGTTTCAGGTTCGCTCAACTTTGCCAGGTTGTTTGACAATGGTGGGTTTATGTCTCACCTCCAGGGAGAACAGAATGAGAGGGCAACAAATTATTATGACAAAATAATAAAATCTACCATGCACACCAACCTTACAATGGTGATTGCTTCTGGTGGAGCAGGAAGGGGAGTGAGGAGGGGAATTAGTGAATAAAGGGGATATTATCTAGTACTGTGATATAATTTTATAAAAGACAATGAAAATATGACAATTCTAGATGATAGAAATATAGGTGATTGCTTAATTATCCTTGGTACTTAGCTTTCTATTTTTGCAGAAATGATCAATTGATAAGAGATGAGATTAAAGATGGAGTTGGAAGGGAGTAGTTAGGAGACAGAATTCCAGGTAAAAGGATAAAGACCAGAACTATGATGTTAAGAATAGAAATAACATAGTGGACGTATTCAAAAGCTAGAGTGGCCCAGACTTGATGATCAACTAAATGTGAAGGGCGAGAGGGAGAGGTGAGTGAAGAATACCTACACAGATAAACCCATAATGACCGCAGGGCTCCCAGGTCAGGTGCCTGGGTGAAGGGGCAAGCATTCTCCCTGCCAGAGAATGGAGGTGGAGCCAGTCACGTGGTAGGTGGGCCAACAGGAGGTGACACCTGTTATTTCCAGCCTTTATTGGTAACTCTGAATCCTATTATTAGTTTACTTTTTTCCTGTTTACTTATTTGTTCCTTTGCTTGTTTTTTCTCACTGCTGGTTTGCAAAGCAGAAGTACATATGTGTAGCTTTAGCTATTTCCTCTGTAACAAAGCCTTTCACTGGAGGGATTGGGTTGTACAAAGGAATCATGCAAGCTGACTAGACAATAGGTTGCTCGGAAGAAGAAAGTGCCCCCAGGAAAAACTCAGTGACTGCCCAGCACAGACTTACAGCAGACTCCTCCTTTTAACGGAGATTTCTTTTTTTAAACCTGTTTTTTACATTATTTTGAATTGTATTTTTCCATTGCCATTTATCCCCCCCTACCCCCTCTTCCACTTCCACCCACCCACCTCTTCCCTATTGCAGACATAACTTTGCTTCGAAGATTCATTTACGTTCATTAAATACATTTATGTATTTATTTAACATGAACCTGGAGCTTTCTACAGAGAGACTCCTCCATGGTAGGATGCTAGACAGCAAACAAGTCTTATAATTTAGAGTCTCAGTCCCTGTGGCCTTTGCTTGATCTGGGATTCATAGTTGAAGCCACTACCCATTCCTCTCTGTCATTTCAACTCACCTTCAGCCATTCATCCACACTCCTGGGATTTCCCAAAGGAAGTTTTTAACCAAGCCAATCAATACTTAATCTCCAAATTGTTAAAAAAAAATCTCTCCAAATTTTCACATAATAAAATAAGAAACAAAAGAAAACAAGGTAACTGCAGCTTGCTTTATGTATAGAAATAGATCCTGAGCGATGAAAGGACCACTTTTTCTGCATAAAAGCCAGCCTGACATTACATCTGGCCGTGTCTTACTCCCTCCTCACTCAGCTGTACTTGAGGAAGAGACCGAAGCCAATAGCTAATTCCCCAACTGCCCCTACAATGCTATCCCATTCCACAGCCCATCTCCACTATCACTTACATCTCTAGCTCATCTTTCCAGCAGTGAAGTGTTGTGATCTCATTCCATTTAAAAGCAGTGCTGGAAGAAAGGCTGGTACTGAAATTACCTGGAATGAGCTGTCTGCCTTCCATCCCAACAGTACGAACAGAGAATATAACAGAAGTGCTGGGCTTGGAGACCCAGTGTCTCCATTCCATTTTCTAATTATGAGCAAATCACATAACATTTCAGAGGCTCAATAACCCCACCTATAAATGAGAAGAGTAACACAATGTAAATATTTTATGAAGATCAAGTGAAATAAAGTACGCGAAAGTGCTAATGTTTGTTAGAGCAGAGCTTCTCAGGTGTTGATGTGGAAATAGCCAAAACATGGGAATAAGGCACAGATTCTGATTCTGTGGGTCAAGGGTGGAGTCCGAGGTCTGAATTTCTCCTAGGTTCCCAGAGCCCACCAAGCTGTTGCTTCATGGACCACAACTCAAGTGACAGGCTGTTTGCCATGCTGTCCATGATGGTAGCCACGGGCCACATATGGCGATTTAGAATGGACTTGATTTAAATTTAATGTAAAATCCAGTTAATTACAGTAGCCACATTTCAGGTGCTTAATAGCCACCCGTGGCCAGGGGCTATAGTATTGAATAGGGCATTTATAGAACATCTCTATCACTGAAGAAAGTTCTCTTGGACTGTGCTCTGTTATAGATGTTAGAAAGTCATCAGCAGCACTCCATCAGTGTGTACTGAACTCCTTCCACGAGCCAGATGGTTTTCTAGGCACTCGTGATATAGCAATGAACACAATAGACAAAATTCTCGCTCTTGTGGAGCTTACCTTCTAGCAACTATTGATTTGAAAAAATAAGAGATCATTATTAGCTGGCCATGGACGTGGCTGCTCCTGGTAAGTAGACTCTAACTCCACCCTATGACAGTCTCACAGTTTATCATGTCCTCCTGAAGCACAGCCATTCTGGGGACTCAGAAGAAGTTCTGGGTATAGCAGCCCCCAGGCAAGCTTCTCTTCAGAGCTATTTTCTCTTTCTCTTAGAAAAAAATATGTTGGGGACTGTGGCTAGAGTCAGCCCTCCAAGATTGCAGTGGGCAATGCCTCAGAAGGGACTCCTACCTCCACTCCTGTTGCTTTTTACTTCCCTTTTCTGTTTTTCTGAAGGTTGACCTTGACGTTCAGGGAAGCCTCTTTTGCTTTGGATCAAAGTCCTGGAAGAGGAGAGGAAGGGAGGGGAGAAGCTCTCACTATGATTTATCCTACGGTTTCAACAGGGCCTGGGCTCACCCCCTCACATCAGCACTGCACGTTAGGTCCTGCCCTAACGCCCTGCACCCTAAGGCTTCAATGGACGGGCCACAAAGATGGACGCTGCTCCTGGGGAGGAGGGACTGCCACTGGCCGGGGTGACAGGGAGAAAAGGAAAAGAAGCACCTCTGAGGGTTAGCATCTGTGGATGACACGTCCCCGTCCCCTTGGCCCTCAACCCACTCTCCTGCTCCTTTATTCCATTTGGATCAATTGTGGGCTCTTTCTCTCCTAATTATAATATATAAGGGCCAATTTTTCAGTGAAGTGGCACCTAAATTGAGCCTGCACTTCTTTCACACTGCAGTCTGGTTTTTAATAGTGTGATTAACTAAGACAGCCAACTCAGGTGAATCACCTTGCTTGTAAGGAGGTATTTAGAGCTACAGGGAGGGAGAAAGGGGATGTTTTCATAAGGAAGATCCAGATGTAGCATGTTACCCAGAAATTCGGAGCAGGGATCCCAGATGCATCTCATGTCTGGTGGGGAGGAATGTCAGAACTCTACAGGAGGGATCCTGGTCTGAAAAAGGATTCATTCTGAAGGAATAAAAGAAGCCCACATCATCAGCCTGACCCAATAGCCTGACCCCACCGACAGAAGGACGATGACTTACATGTTGTTATTCCCTGATTCAACCCGCTGGCGCCCCAACCCATTGGTCCTGCATCTCCTCCGCTGTCCCCCCCCACCCCTCTCCATATCCAGGCTCAGATCCAACAGTGCATCATCATCATCATCCCCTTGCCCATGTCATTCTCTTTCTCCATTGTACTCTCCTTGCAAAACCCCAGCCCTGTCCCTGTTCTGCTCCTGCACCCAGACCACTGAATGTGGCTGGAGAAAATTTCAATGCCATGCTGGCTGTTCTCACATTCAAATTCTCATTGAGCACCAAGGGGCCCTGACTGCTGGTTGGCAATCCTGTCTTGCACTCACCTGAATAATCACTTGACACTTTGTCCCCTTTCCTTAGACCTCCAGTTTCACCTCACTCCCAGCTGCTGATATTCTTGTTGACTTCCCTGAAACCATAGAAGCAATTAGAAGAGAAAGTCACAGGCTCCCACTGACACATCTATCCAGGTGGCAATGCCTGAGCCTTTATGCTGTTTTCCCTCCTGTTACTATGGACAGAGCTGTCTGCACTTCATCTAAAGCCAAACCCTTCATGAGAACACTTGCCCTCTACCTCCTGCAATGACCCCTCTCCTTCCTGCATCACCAAGTCGCCCCACACCCCCCCACTACCCTGTCTCCCGGATCATCCATCAAGTTACAAACACAATGGAATACCAACAAAGCAAAAAATAGAAATAAAAAACTCCTTTGACCTCATAGCTCCAATCCAGACACTGCCCATTTTTCTCCCTTTTACAGAAGCATTCCTTGAAGGGGTTTTCTTCTCTCACTGGTTCTGTTGCCTCTCCTTCCAGCCTTCCTTGATCCCCCACAAGTCAGATTTGCTCCCTGTCACTTTAGTGAAGGAGTTCCGAGTGCAGCAGTAAAGGGCTCACTCTACACTGCTGAGCACCTTCCTTGTTGAAATACGTACGCCACCAGGCTTCCAGCACACCACTCCCTCCCTTAGCTTCCTTCCTGCCCATTGGATGCTCTTCACCTCCTTTTGCTGCAGCCCTCATGATTTCTCCAGTCTCCAAAGTTTGGAGAGCCCGATCACCAGACATCTTTTCTTTTCCATCTACATTTACTTCCTATAAATAATCTCACCCAATGCAATGGCTTTAAATATCATCGATTCACTAATGATTCCCAAATGGTGCAGCCTAAACCCTGACTCTTTTATCCAACTGCCTCCTCAATATCTCTATTTGGATGACTAATGGGAATGTCAAGCTTAATTTTACCTCTTGGTTTCTTTCCTCCATCAAATGTCCCAATTGCTCAGACCAAAAAGCCAGGGAGGCCTGTGTAACTCCTTTCTTTGTCTCACACTCTACATCCAGTCCATCAACAAATCTCGGGCACCTCCACTTCCGAAATCTGTCCAGGACATGCTCTGTCCTCCCTGACTCTACCACTACCACCCCGATCCAGGCCACCGCCATCTCACACGGGGATGCTGTGATGCACTCTACATTCTGATTCCTCCTTTGGCTCCTGACAGCCAGGATAAGACTTTAAAAGTCATGCCATTCCCCCTAGCAGAACCCTCAGATCACTTTTCACCTCTCAGTATCTAAAGCCTTTACCACAACCTCCAAGGCCCTGCAGGATCTGTGTCCCCTGGAGTCTCTCTGCCCTCACCTCATTCCCCTCCTGCCCCAAGGTCAGCTCAGGTTGCCATGACAAAATAAACTGTGCAGCTTAAATAACAAGCATTTACTTTCTCATTGTTCTGGAGGCTAGGAGTCCAAGATGAAGTTCTCGGCAGGTCTGGTTTCTTCGGAGACCTCTTTCCTTGGCTTGCAGACAAGTGTTTTCTCCCTGTGTCTTCACATGGCTCTCTCTGTGCATGTCTGTGTCCAAATTGTCATGACACAAGTCATATAGGGTTAGGGCCACCCTAATTCATTCATTGCTAGCCCTGTCTTTTCTCCTAAACAGCTGTAATTTTGTAACAGAGTAATTTTGACCCACTTAATTTTTCTATGCCTCAGTTTCCTTTCCTGTCACATGAAGTGATTGGACTGAAATCATTAGTCTTCAGTTTTTTACTGTAACATCAAGCAATATACTTTATATCACTACTGAATACTTACACCTGCGTGTATAAATAACTAGAACCAGCTTCATGAAATGAGACCCCTGAGAACAACAATGTACTCTGATTTTTTTCCTATTTATTATATTTTTTAATGTTGTTGGTAATTATTATGGGCTGAAAGTGTGTGTTCCCCTAAAATTCATATGCTGAAATCCTAACCCCCAATGCAATGGCATGTGGAGGCGGGGCTCTCAGGGAGATGATCAGGTCATGTAGATGAAGCCCTGTGAACAGGGTTAGTGTCTTTGTGAAAAAGACCTCAGAGAGCTCCCTTGATTCCTCCCTTTGTACATGTGAGGACACAGCAAAAAGCAGCATCTGCAACCCAGAACCTCACCCTGCTGGCACCCTGATCTGAGACTTCCAGCCTCTGGAATTGTAAGAAGTCAATTTCGGTTGTTTTAGCCACCCAGCCTATGCTTTTGTTCTGGTAGCCCAGACAGACTAAAACAAAGATCTGCTGCATTAACTTCACCCAAGTACTAGAGTAAGTGACATTAGCTTCCTGAGCCTGTTTCACCATCTGTAAAACATGAGAAATCATGCTCCCTTTATTGGGTTATTGATTGAATTAAGTAAGGGTTCCTTCTAGCTCTGAGTTAAGCTCAGGGTTGATGTTAGCTTTATCTCTAGAACCCAACTAGCAGAAATAGATCATACCTAGTACTATGATTACATTAAAGATAAAGAACAGTCCAGGTTGTGGGGGAACCTGAATGATGGATAATACAAGAAAACCAGCTTTGAGAAGTGGTTCAAAACTTCCCCTTCAGTTGCCAGAAACTCCATGTAGAAACACTCCTGTGGCATTACACATGCTTGGGGGTCTCAGGTCAAATGGAAAACAGCTCATTTTGGAAAAGGATGCAATAGCATCAAGCAGTGTGTCAGCTGAAGTGTGAGCAAGAGAGTAGCCTTATTTAAAATGCCTCTGCAGCATCCCACTGGGGTACTTTACAGTCAAAGTGTCTTTATAAGTTTCTAGTTGCCAAATACCTGCCTTCCATTTTAAAGCAATGTTATTTCAATAGTTTTTCTCTCCAAGAGGTTGTGAGAAAATTGCATTTTTATAAATCAGCTACCATGCTCCCACTGGCTTAAATTATAACTTGCAGAGATTTTGTTTTTAATTCCTGATTCATTTTCAACCCTAACACTTAATTGAAAGTGTCCCCGCTTCCTACCCTGCCTGCATCAATCAGAGTTCTTAGTTGAGAAAAACAGAATTCATTCTAGCAGTTTACACAGAAATGAAATTTATTAAAAGACATGAGGTCACTCACAGAAATTCCTGCAGGTCTAGATTCAGACTAATAGTCAATAAACATGCAAGCCAAGCTGCAGGGCAGCTCCAGCAAAGACACAGTTACTGTCACTGGATATAAATACTGTGGCTCCCACCACTGAAAACAGGTTCTGAACACCAGAACTCTCCATCCTCTTTATTGAAAGTTGGATGTCTTGCTTCCCCATCATCCAGAAATTGGATTCTAGGAAACAGCTATTTCCTTTTTGCTTTCTTTCAAATTTAAGTGGCATATTGATGCCTCTGATCAGAGAAGTCAAGGTCACATGTCTGTACCCTAGCTGCAAGGGAGGCAGGGAAAGAAAGTCTGACTTCTACCTAGGTCAATAGGGGGAGAAAATTTTAGCTTGGGAAATCCCCCCTAAAATACTGATGGTCATAAACCTGACCGTTATCTACTACACACTATCTTTACACAATGCCTCTGTTAGTGTAAATGAAGATCTTCAAAGTGAAAATAGAGACTTAATAATTACCTACCAAAGAACCAGACATGTGTTCGGTGCTTTGTGGAAGTTGCCATGTTTATAAAAAACAATTTTATACACAGAACCTACCTTTGAAGGAGTTTAGAATTTAGTTGAAAAATAGACAAGCAATGATACCTAAGGATGGTAAGTAACAGTAGTGTAGACCTTTGACCTTCAAGAGGACAAAGCCTTTTCAATTATATTTTCTCTTTCATCTGGTGCCATTTTAAAACAAAGAAACAGAATTGGTTTCATTTTCTAAGAATACATGAAACAATAACCAGAGATCCACAAAGCAAGTGGAGATGAGAATGCTGGGTAGCCAGCAAGGTGTACTCAGTAGTAGAGTCTCTTGGGATCAAGTCATTGTGCTTTAAAAAAATTAGTGAAAGAAGGTCAGGGAAGGTTCCATAGAGGAAGCAAAAAATCTAAACTCCTTTCTACAGATTATAAAAAATTATGTGATCTAGCCCTCATCAATGATCTGACTTCATGTATATTACTCTTTTCTTCATTCATTATTATCTCAGCCACACTGGGCTTCTCTTCATTCCTCTGATACACGAATTTTCCCTGCCTTGGGCCTTGGCATTTGCTGTTCCCACTCTCTCGGGAGTGATCTTCTCCCCTGATCTTTGCCTGGCTGGTTTCTCCTCTCGTTTGGGTCTCAGATCAAATGACACATTCTCTAAGAGAACTTTCTCTGAACACCAGGGGAAATGGCCACTCCCTCGCTTCTGCTTTCTAACACATATTGTTCATTTCTTTAAAAGTACTTATCATCATCGGCAGTTGCCTCGTTTATTTGTTTCCAATTAATTGTTGGTGGTCTCCTTCGGGAAGGTAAGATTCATGAGCAGGAATCCTGTCTGACCAGCTCACTAAATCCAAGACAGGGTGTGGCATACAAAAAGGATTTAGTAACAGATTGGCCACTGGGGGTCAAAGGAAATGGTCAGTTTCTGCTGAGAGCCTTCTTCCAGATGGCAGACTGCTGACTTCCGTTGCACCCAAATGTGGCAGAAAGTGGGCTGGAGAGCTCTCTGAGGTCTCTTTGATTAGAGCACTACTCTGATTCTTGAGGTCTCCACTCTCACCATCTAATCACTTCCCAAAGATACCCCGTCAGTACCATCACACTGAGGTTAGGTTCTGAACATATGAACTTTGGGAGACACAGACATTCAGTCTATTGCATTGGCCTTGCCCTTCCCCTTCCACCCCTGGTTTCACCTATCCTTTGGGCCTGGTTCTCTAGCCATCTCACCATTTCTGTGGCCTACCTGACATCCTTTCAGCCAGACTTCATTTCTATTGCTCACAACTGACAAACCTAAGGCATAGCACCTAATAAACTAAACAGACTTGCAAAACAAGATTAGAAACAACAACAAAAAAGATATTTAACTACTACTTGAAGAATTTGTAGTGAAAATAAAGAGAAACTTTCTTCAAGTCCACAGTAGTTGCAATTACACTTCAAATGGCTCCTGAGTAGAAATCTGTGTATTCGGAATGTTAACAAAAACAGCTGGAATAATAGTAATCCCTACCCTAATGGCCCATCCCTAGGCCAGCCAGGCTGCTCCAATACTCCCAATATTCCTGTGGTTTAAACCAGAGCAACATTATCCACGTCACTGTGCAGAGTGGATACGAACATATGCCCAGGAAATAGCTGAGACTTAACTCAAAAGTCACAGGAAGCCTCCAGAGATCAAAGCTGGACTGTTACAGAGGAGTTATAAGAGACAAATTGCTACAGAACACAACAGCAAAAAAGAAAATAATTTTAAGAGCTTAGTTGGTGTAATATATGATGGGAACACGTCCTCCAGGATTTAATAAAGTTGAGATCATCTGAATCAAATTGTGAGGACATTTACAAAATCCAGTTACTAGATGGCATTTTTAAATGACCCATGTCACCAGGAAGGGCTGTAGCACTAACGATGACCTGCATTATCCCTGACGGGTGTTCCGCTTGTCAGGAAGCAAAGCTCCAGGAAAACCCATCACATGTTATTTGTAACAGACCAGCTTGCGGAGGGGCTTCTAGCGGGAGTGGGGTGGACAGTAGGAAAGAAACATAGTGAACGTAAAAAGCAGTGGGAGGTGGACGAAGGTTATAACCTTTTACCCTAGAAGCCGACCACGTCTCATCACCTCCTGGTCCACCTCATGCCTTGGTTTCTGCAATGTTTTTCTCACTTGTCTCCTTATCTTCACTCTGTCCCTGAGATGGTCTATTCTCATCACAGTAGGCAGGGTGATCTTTCTAAAACTTGTCAGATTACTGCCTAAATGAAACTCTCCAAGGATTCCTCACCTCACTCAGAAGAAAGCAGTCCTTGCCAGGCTTACCAGACCCCAAAGAGCTGTCAATACCCCCCTCCGCACACACGTGCTCACACACAGGCACACGTGCACACACATGCACACACACCCTCCCTCCCACACACACCTCTCTGACCTCATTTGCACACTCTCCTCTTCCTGCAGCTCCAGCCACACTGGTCTGCTTGCTGGCCCTTGCACAATTCCAAGCGTGTTCCTACTTGGGGCCTTTGCTTGAGCCGTTCCTTTGCCTGGAACACTCTTCCCCAAGGTACCCACTTAGCTTACTCCCTCGACCTTCCTTAGGTCTGTGCTCATATCTCACCTCCATAAATCCTACCCCTCCCTCTCTTTTTAAAACTGCTGCTCCCCTTCCACTTTCCTGACCACCTTCTCAGGCTCTGTTTTCCCCAGCACCTGTCTTCTCCTAACACACTATATTCGGGATGGGGCAAAAGTAGGTTTACAGACATGAGTACATGAAACAGAGTTTATTCTTGTATGATTTATTAGTTATTGTGTTGTTTTCTATGCCAACAACTGTAAGCTTACTTTTGCCTCACCCTGTACTTTACCTGCTGTTACATGTATTGACTATTGTCTGTCTCCCTGCTAGAACAGAAGCTCCATAATCACAAGGATGTTTGTGGATTTTTTTCGCTACTATATCCCCATCGTCTAGAAGAGTACTTGGCATTTAGTAGAGGCTCAATAAATACTTGTTGAAGCAATGAAGGAGCATCTCAAGAGAGAAATGTGGCGGCACAGAAATAGAGAAAGTCTTTTCAAGTTTCTGAAATCTGAAGCCTCTGAGCACCAGAAAGGTTAGGCACAGACAAAATGTTTGGAAGAAATCTGAAAGGGAGAAGGATTCCTCCCTACTCACAAACTACAAAAATATTTGAGATAATTAACGAAAAATGATGAAGCAGAGAGTTTGGTGAGTTCTGAAGAGCAAAATCTATGCCTTACCTCATAGACCAAGCCCCAGGAGAGCGGGAAGACCCCATGCTGGGGCTGTCTGCCTGCTACATCCATGCAGAGCAGACCCAGAACAGCATCTCAGAGAGACACACAGCCCGAGAGGAACTGGAGCAGCAAGAGGACCAAGGATGGCCACATGGACAGAAAGGAGGGAGGTCTCAGAGACAATGTGTGGGCCCAGATGTCCCTCCCCAAAGCGGGGCAGTATGTAGCCAACCCCTCCCCCCAATAAAACCTTCACACAACCCTGCGTAAGTGGAGCGATTCCTAAAGACTGATTAGATTTTCTGACTACTCCATGGAGATAAAGGTAGAAATTATAACAAAGTTATATAAAAATAAAATTCTATTTCCTGTATGCCAAAGTTCCAACCTGCCTCATTTTATTTTATGTCAAAACAGCCACTAATATTTTAAGGAATGGAATGAATTTTAAAGACATTTTGATCATGTGCCAGGCAGACTAACTTTGTCCCCAGGAGTCTGGGACAGGCACTTTGTACCCTCTGCTGACCTTGTGTTCCCGTCTGTAGGGAAATTAGAGGAGCGCCAGGCGACTGCACACAGCTGAGTAATTGCCATGGCAACAGAAGGCCCGTCACCTGAGCTTTATTCCAAACGGCTTTATCAGGGGTGAACTGCAGACAGTCTCAGCAAATGAAAGATGAAAAATTCATATTCTCTCTCCTTCTCCTCCTTTCTCTTGTTTTGACATTGGAGTTCCAGGGTAGACCCTCTCTTCTCTTCCTAAACTTGTTCTAAATGCCTCTTTATTTCTCTCTCTGACTGTCGTCTGATTCACGGGTCCTTGCATTTGATGAGGTGAGGTGATAGAATTAGCACAGACTTGTTCCCTTGGGGATCACCCGCCCTGTCACACACTGGCAAGGCTGGCAGAATGACGGTGTGTCCCTGAAGAGGCCACTGTGGGGCAGGCACATCTCAGGTCTGTTGAAGGGGATCCGTGACCCTGTCACTCTACTGTCTGGAGGAGACCTAAACCAAGATAGAAAAGTTGTCATGTCAGGCTGTTTCTGGACTTAGAGTTGTGTTAATAAATAAATGATGACTTACTACACAGATCTTTGTGGGGGGTTTCTTCCCCTCTGATCTATCTTTTAAAGCAGAAGGCAGTAAACACGAAATTAAGTAGAATACTGTTCAGGTAATGAGTTCTCTGGTTGCTATGGCAATTACTCTGCTATAAGTCAATATTTCTTCTAAAAACCGATGTACCACCTAATTACCTCCCAAAGGCCCTGCTTCCAAATACCATTACATTGGAGGTTAGGGCGTCAACATATGAAGCTTCAGGAAGCACAAACATTCAATCCATAACAATGACCTTGCAGAAAGGGCATCCAACTGTGGCTCAGGACAGCTGGTTTCCCCTGACTAGTGGTGATGGAGGACCAGGCCTTTCAACATCCTGAGCAGTTTCCTCCTCTGAGACATGAAAGAGAAGGATTGAACACTGTGCAACCTCCTTTAGCTTAAAGATGCTATGTCTCCATGATCAGCTGGTGCCCGGCTCCTGGTGGGCACTCCAAAAATGTGGCCCAGTGAATGAACACGTGGGTTGGGAGCCTACAAAGAGAAAGAAATCCCCTGGCCTCTGTGGGCTCCCTAGACCCTTTATCAAAAGACATGCGTTTGGAATGAAAGAAATCATCCAGGTGAGAAACACAACTATCGAGGTATATGTACCAACTTGTTTTAGTGGAATACGTTTCAACCTTTTCCCTTTTAGCAATCGTCTTTCACATAAACCCAAAGGCAACACCAATTCCTGAATGACAAAGCTTACTGTTTCTTTTCTCTTGACCTTTCCACAACACCTACTGTGACCCTGGCTAAGGAATTATCCTGGGTTAGTAGATTGGAGTGTGATTGTCCCTGTACTTCATGTCGATCTTACCTGACTCTCCAAGCCTCGTACGAACCCTGACATTTTAACTCTGAGCCCAAAGCCTTGTTATTTTAACACTCCATGCTTTGGTTACCTCAGCTTGAAGTGATGCTACGGCATCTTCATATGAGCTTTCCCACATTTTTTGAGAAAATAACCATAAGTGATAAGCCTATATCTGGTATCTGAGTTATACTGAAGGGGAGACAATCTAATAGAATGCCTGGTACACAGCCTGCCTTCAGTAAGGGTTTGTTGAGTGAATAATTAACTTTCATCTAAACAGTCCTCCCAAAACAAGCCTTTCTCCACTGCCTGCTAGTGTCCCTTTGTTTGCCAGTCACCCTGCCCCAGATCTTTGAGTCCACATGTCCCCCACAGACAGAGGCATGGGTTCTGACTCTACACTAGTTCTGCCATGCACACAGCAGCCCTTATTCCTCCCAGCAGGCTGTTGTCACTCCCATGCACACTTAACGTCAACCTGGTCCCTGGCTGGCAGCGTATTCTTCCTCTGAGTCAGAACTCTTTAACAAGAATATAGGAAAGGCGGGACACAGGAGGTTTCATTTTTCTGGGCCCTGCAGGGTATGCAGCCAGGGCTTGTCCAATGTGTGGAAGGAAACTTCGGTCTCTCTGGTGTTAGAACACATTTCCCGTGCCCAGAGCAACATTCTACCGTGTGCAATCTACCCAAACTTCTACTCCCAAGATTACCTGAGAATCTTCTTTCAGGGAGGGGTGGCCCCAGTAAAGGTGATAGAAAGTGGCAGACTTCATTCAGAAATTAGACCATTATGATTCATAGTATAGTGGGTTGAATAGTGTCCTCCAAATATTCATGTCCACCTAGAATCTCAAAATAGGGCCTTATTTGGAAAAAGTGTCTTTGCAGGTGTAATGAGTTAAGATGAGGTCATATTGGATTAGAGTGGGCCCTGAACCCAACGAATGGTGTTCTTACAAGGAGAGGAGAGGACACAGGCAGACACACAGGGGAAGAGCCATATGACAATGAAGGCAGAGACTGGAGACACACAGCTACAAGTCAAGGAATGCCACAAATCGCCGGCCACCTAGGAAGAGGCCTTCAGAGGGAGCATAGCCCTAATGAGACCTTGACTTTGGACTTATGGCTTCCAACACTGCAAGATTCCTCCCCTCCCAAATTATACTGAGGTGCCACAATATTGTCTGGACTTTACACCATGATGCCATAGGTCATCAAAGGCTTGGATCATTATGAGGGGAGGGGACAGAGAAGGAAAGAGGAGACCAAGCACACACAGGCTCAGTAGTAAAGCACTGAGCTAGGTACTTGATAAGTATACATCCATAATTTCATTTAATACCCAAATCAAAACCCTGTGAGATGCTATATTAGTTAGGATGCTTTTAAGAATTAGACAACTTCAATAGATTAAAAAGGCAATAAAGCCCTGGCTGGTGTGGCTCAGAGGATTGAGAACTAGCCCGTGAATCAAAAGGTCACCGGTTCGATTCCCAGTCAGGGCACATGTCTGGGCTGCAGGCCAGGTCCCAAGTTGGGGGCGTGTGAGATGTAACCAATCAGTGTATCTCTTGCACATCAACATTTCTCTCCCTTTCTTTCTCCCTCCCTTCTTCTCTCTCTAAAAATAAATAAATAAAGTCTTTTTCTAAAAAACAAAATAAATAAATAGAAATAAATAGAAAGGTGATAAGGACATAGATAAATTGAATAATAAAATAAAATAAAATAGATAAAGTGATTTGTGTATGAGAAAGAGAAAAAATCTGATACCTCCAATATAGAGAACAAACATTTTTTCTGTCCATGTACACATACCAAATGTAAGGTAAGTCCCCTGCGATTCTATAACCAGGTGTTACTGGTCTCAATAAGGGTGGTGAACAAAGAAATTGGCAATCATACAGGTAATTCTAAGCAAGCCTTAGTGACAAAAGTAACAAGTGACTATTTTGAGAGATACAGAAATGAGGTTAGATCAAAGAACCAGACACAAAACGCATTAACATGTAAGACTGGAGGGTTTTGAATTATGCAGGAAAAGGGTGGAAATAGTGAATTGAATATAGACTTAAACTGTGTATGCCTCTTAATATTGATTCCTAAAAAACACAGAAAGAGATTGTAAAACTTCCAAATCCATAGAGACTGGCTAATGGGAGTGTTCTCTGACTCGTCTCCAAGCCACGCTGACTCCCCTGCACCTTTGGGTTCTAGCGCATGTCACTGCGTGGGAGACGCAGGCCGGTGCTGCACAGCCGAGGACGTTGCTACTTCTGTTCCACTTGGCGGGGCTGAGGGTGCGGGAAGATGTTCAGTGTCTGCAGATATGGAGCGGATGCCTCCGAGAGAGAGATGATGGGCTCTGCCAGCACCATAAAACTCCATCTATTCCATGCGGTTGGTAGATTGATGCAGCTCTTGTGAGACCCACAACTACAAGGACGGTCTCTGTATTCAAGACAAACACTAGAAGATGTTGATTGTCCAAATGGTATCTGGAAAACAACTTTCAGGATCAGATTACCTCACAATAAAAAACAATTGAAAATGACCTCCTCCACCATATACGCACCTACACACACGCTCACAGGCACACACAGATACACAAAGTGAACACCCTACAGGCCCCCTAAGGTATAATCTGTGTGGCACCATGGGGGCAGAAATGGATGCGTGAGCAAAGCCAGTTCAAAGAGTGTCTCCCGGCACTTATTCACCCTCCCACTGCCTCCCACTGCCTCCCGGAACCATTGTGTTGAGTGTGCAGCTTTGAAAATGTCATTAACACTTTTACTCCTGGGAGAGAAGGTCCTGAGAATTTTAACAGGACATGGTAGAAACAGATTCGGGTCTCAAGGAACAGTGGTTTACCCAAAGGATAAAATAAGTACAGCCACCATTTCTGGGAACCTGGAGACCAGCATGGGCTTAGGTCAGCCTTTCCTTGAATGCCACTGTCATGGTCACGTCCCTCCATCAGATTTGAAAATTAAACCACACTGAGTACAGCTCCGAGCAGTACCATCGTGAAAGCTCAGAAAAGCTGTTTGAATCAACAGGACCTAAAATGTTCTGACTTTCTGCTCTAACTTCTCCGGCACACTCACGGCGTGGGGGTTTCAAGAGCAGCATCCCTGCCAAGGCAGCTGCTTTCATGATATGAGTTGAGGGATGCTGTGAAGCCCCTCTGGTCCCCAGATGTCTGTCTTACAAGTCTTCCATGATGCCTGAAAGCCCACGTGAAATGACATATATTTATTTAGAAGACACAAAACTGTCCACATTGGACAATGATTTGGCATAATCTTGAGGGAAGAAGACCCAGGACTGGCAAATTTTGGTGAAGGGACACAAAGGTCCAGACCAGGACGCTCCTGAGCCACAGGGAAGGACTCTGAGCCTGACGTGGGGAAAGAACTGGACAGCAGGGAGAAAAAGGCCCTAAACAAGGCAAACCCACCCTTCTACCTCGAGCTGAGAACCAGAAGGAACGATTGCAGACCCTGCTGGGAAAACTGCAGACTAAATTACAAACCATCATCCTGGAACAGCTGCTTATGAAAAGATGTGAGGAATATACTCCTTTTATACTAAAACATATACAAACTTGCTTTGGAGTTCATGCAAGATCCACATGGCTTTTATAAAGAGAGAAAAATCAGGAGGCTTCACCCTCAAATGTCGTGCACACAGTGGACCTTTCGGATGGTGACCCAGACTCAGATTTTCTCCGCTCGGTCACCTGCCCTGGCTAGTGACGTCACTGTACACCAGGTAAAGCTGCTTGCTCGTGAACATCATGGATATGAAACTAAGAAGCCCTGTTCTGGGAAGTCACTGTCAAGAACACAGTGTGGTATTAAGAACTTGTATTCTTTTCAATCGAAGTTCTTGAGGAATTGTTTTCTGGTTGAGAGCCTACCAGGAACTATAAGCCCAAATAAGGCCTCTGTAAGCTTGGACAGGTCAGAGTGCAGAGCATGGAATGCAGGGCATGGAATGTGGCTGGTTTGGGTCCACACCACCTGGGACCCTCTGCTTCCTTTGGAACCAAGGAACACCTTCCACGCACACCCAGTGCAATGTATTTAAGTCATACTCAGTGCTGTTTGAGGTGACTGTGCTTCCAATTGCAGTTTTCCCTTGCCTGGAAAGTTTAATACATTTATAACACACTTAGTTTTGCCTTTCATTTAGCCTCTGTATTACTAACAGGCTGCATGGCCAGGCAAGTGGAGATGTTCTAGTGTAATGGGCAGTAAAAGACACATTTAAGTCCCCAGGCTGTCTCTTACCAGCTGTGTGGCTGTGGTGGACCCTCTTATGGCTCTGAATTTTCTCATCTGTAAAATGGGGATGTGAATTGCTAGACCGCTAGCCCCACAGGACTGCCAAGGGAACCAGAGGAGGTCACGAGAGCATGTCGAGAGCGGTGGAACTCAGGGAACCAACAGGACCTATCCTGATGGGGCACATGTCATTGTTTATGAACCATTTGTTCCCCATCACATCTCGATGTTTTTCTGATGAGGTGGGGAGCTACCACCTCATCAGCTTTTGCTAGTTTATCTGTTCTTCACTGGTTGGAAAGAGTGCACCACGACCCAGATTTTACTCCCTGGGTAACCTTGTTCAAGTGATGTAACTTCTCTGAGGTTATTTGTCACCAGAAATAAGGGGATCATAAATGAACTTAGAGGGTTGTAAAGACTACAAGCAGCAGATACTTGATACATAATAATCACTTATTATTTTGATATTCTCACTCCCCACCTGTGCTCCTAAGCATTTCATGAGGGTCTCAAAAGATGGCCTGGATTCTTCAGTTTACAGTAGCCTTCTCCCTTAAGGAACTTGGGACCCTTCCTATTTGAGCTGTGTTACTAAATAGACTCTTTAATAGACATAGGGCTATTTAGGTGATCTATTCTTTGTGAGGGAGCTTCAATAATTTGTGGCTTTTGAGGAATTTAGAAGCAAAAGTGCTATTAGAAACCATCTGCAGTCTACAGCCATACTACCCTGAATGCACCCGATCTCATCTGATCTCAGAAGCTAAGCAGGGTCAGGCCTGGTTAGTACTTGGATGGGAGAAACCATCTGCAAAGTGGTCCTCAAATTTTAGGGACATCAGAATCACCACACCCTCCCCCTAGACATGAATTCTAATGGAACAAATACTAAAATGGGGAAAACTGTGTAAGTATTAATGTTTTTCTTTTCCCCAAATTCCTGTAAAATATAAATTATTACATAACTAGAAGCCCTGCATTTATAAAAAGCCAGCAAGCTCGTTAGGAAAACTATTTGTTGCAAACCGTAATTACTGAGGCACCATCTGTGACATTGTGTTCTTTGCATGAGCTGTGACTGTCTAGGCAAATTTTTATGCCTTTTAGCACAGATGGGAAAGAGAAAGGGATGTAACCAAGCAGAAGAATGGCATGAACTATCTGATCAGTTGCATATGCTATGCAGTTGAGAAGTTTTTATTTATTATCTAGTGTAAATCCACTCATTTTCCTAGAAAACTTTATTTAAAATCTACATTCAACTTTATATTCTCCCAAAGATCCGAAACATTGCTTCCAGAACAATTCATACAAAGTGCCTGCTTCCTCTTCAGTCCTCAAGTAAAGCTTAACCTCCTTAACTTGGGATTCAAAAACTTCTACATTGCTGTCTTTCCGGAGCCTCCAAGTGTAGCTCTCATGACCAGCCTACTCCTGCTGCCATTGCCCACTGCCCATCCAGCCAAATTTATATTCCAGGGGCCTCCAGATATACTGCCCCATAAGTCTTGCCTGGAATGCCTATCCATAGCCTCTCTCTCCTCTCTGGTTGTCAATATTGTGCTGATCTTCCAAGGTAACATACTTCATCCAGTAATTTCTCCCATATGCTCTCAATACTTGTTCTTTAAAAAAACATTTATATGAACTTCCAGTCAAGATGGCGGCATAGACAAACATGGCTCATCTCTTTGCACAATGACATCAAATTTACAACTAAAATATGGATCAACCATCACCCAGAACTGTCAGAAATAGAGTTGAATGGAGGTCTGACAACTACAGAATTAAAGAAACTACATCTGTCTAGACTGGTAGAAGGGGAGCCGATGCAGAAAGGGCTGGTTCCTCACCTGTATGTTGTGGATAAAAATTTGGGAGGGATATCTTGGGAGCGAGGAGTCCCAGGCCCACACCAAGCCCCAGGGTTCCAGTGCCAGGAAGGTAACTCATCACTTTTGACTATAAAAACCTGTGGGGCTGGAGTCAGTAGAAGAACTGTTGGAGCCCCAAGCAGTTCCTCCTAAAGAACCCACACACGGACACACCTACTCAGACTCACGCCCTCTGAGTTCCAGCACCAGGGTAGTAGCTTGAAAGGCACCAGTGTTACACAGGGAGGAAGTGAAGTGTCTGGAATCAAGGCAAGCAGAGGCTATTGTCCCTTTGCTAAACCCTCCCCCACTCAGAGCTGGTAAACTGGTGTCATACCTGAGACTCCATCAACCTGGCTAACACTCTTTGACCTTCCTTGCAGATAGATCCCCAGAGACTCTGATCCACCCAAATTACAGGCCCACCCAAGCTGGTTTTCCATATGAATGGCTGGTCTTGTCTCATGTTTCAAAACTTCCTAAATTCTATCAAACAAGCAACAGCTGGCCTCAGTGAGCCCCAGGCCCAGCACTAGCAGCCACCAGCTGAGATTCACAGCTGGGCTTCACCTGGGAGTTTCCAAGCCTGGCACAAGTAGCAGCCATCTCAGATTGCTTTATAGCTCTTGCAGGATGGCCCCAGGCAAAACACAGATCAGGCTGACCTTGGCCTGTACCACCCAGGAAACCCCAGGGCCAGTGCACCCAGTGGACAGCTACAGACCAAGTTGGAGCACCACTACCCTGCCCCTGCATAGCTGATCCTCCATGGAGGGCAGAGGGCAATGGCCAGTGGTCACAGCCAGTCCTTGCAGCTGACTGGTCTGGGTAAATCCCTCCCATTGACCTGCCAACAGCAAACGAGACTCAACTACAAGGGGAGAGTGTACTCAACCCACATGAAGGCCACATCTTGAGTACTCAGCTTGGGCGATAGGGGAGGCTGTGCCACTGGACCCTATAAGGACACCTACTACATTAGGCCACACTACCAAGATACAAAGTCAAAGCAGCTCTACCTAATACATAGGAACTAACACAGGGAGGCTGCCAAAACAAGGAGACAAAAAACATGGCCCAAATGAAAGAACAGATCAAAACTCCAGAAAAAGAGCTAAACGAAACGGAGATAAGCAATCTATCAGATACAGAGTTCAAAACACTGGTTATAAGGATGCTCAAGGAACTTAGTGAGAACCTCTACAGCATAAAAAAAATCCAGTTAGAAACAAAGGCTGCAGTAACTAAAATAAAGAACAATTTACAGGGAAACAATAATAGTGTGGATGAAGTCAAGAATCAAATCAATGATTTGGAAAATAAGGAACAAAAAAACAACCAATCAAACAATGAGAAGAAAAAAGAATCCAAAAATATGAGGATAGTATAAGCAGCCCCTAGGAAAACTTCAAGAGGTCCAACATTTGCATCATAAGGGTGCCAGAAGGAGAAAAGAAAGAGAAAGAAATTGGAAATTTGTTTCAAAAAACAGTGAGCCCTGGCTGGTGTGGCTCAGTGGATTGAGTGCCAGCCTGTGAACCAAGAAGTCGCTGGTTTGATTCCCAGTCAGGACACATGCCTGGGATGTGGGCCAGGTCCCCAGTCGGGGACACGTGAGAGGCAATCACACATTGATGCTTCTTTCCCTCTCTTTCTCTTTTCCCCTCTTTCTAAAAATAAATAAATAAAAATTTAAAAAAAAAAAAAAAAACAATGAAAGAAAACTTCCCTAATTTGGTGAAGGAAATAGACATGCAAGTTCAGAAGGCACAGAGAGTCCCAAAGAAGATGGATGCAAAGAGGCCTAGTCCAAGACACATCAAAAGTAAAATGCTTAAGGTTAAAGATAAAGAGAGAATCTTAAAAATAGCAAGAAAAAAGAAGTTAGTTACCTACAGGGGAGTTCCCATAAGATTGTCAGATGATTTCTCAAAAGAAACTTTTCAGGCTAGAAGGGACTGGCAAGAAATACTCAAAGTCATGAAAAGCAGGGACCTACAGCCAATATTGCTCTATTGAGCAAAGCTATCATTTAGACTTAAAAGGCAGATAAAGAGCTTCCCAGACAAGAAAAAACACTAAAGGAGTTCACTGTCACCAAACCATTATCATATGAAATGTTAAAAAAATTAATTTTTTAAAAAGATCAAAACTATGAACAATAAAATGGCAAAAAATACATACCTATCAACAGTTAAATCTTAAAAACAAACTAAGCAAACAAGAAGAACAGAGACAAATCATGGATACAGAGAACATTTTGATAGTTGCCAGATGCAAGGGACATGGGGTAGAATGAGTGAAGAGCTGAGGGGATTAAGAAGTACAAATAGGTAGTTACGGAATAGCTGTGGGGATGTACAGTACAGTACAGGAATTGGAGTAGCCAAAGAACTTATACACATGACCCATGGACATAAACAATAGTGGAGGGATTGCCTGAGGGAGTGGGGGTGCTGGGTGGAGTGGGGCACAGGGAGAAAAGTCAGGACAGCTGTAATAGTATAATCAATAAAATATAATTTAAAAAATAACTTAAATAAATAAAAAAGTTACAGAGCTCCTAAACTTTTGTATCACTGTGTCTGTAAATATCGCATGGCACTTCAGCTCATGGTGATATTTGTATTTTCTTAAGTCAAGTCTATTGAAGTATAATCTGCATACAGCACAATTGACTTTTTGTGAGGATGTCGAGTTCTATGAGGTTTTGTTTTTAAAAAGTTTCATTGGAGTATAATTGACATACAATAAACTGTATATGTTTAAACTGTAAAATGGGATAAGATTGACTTATGTAAACATTGATGCAGTGTGACCCAGGAGCTCCAAGCCAGAGAGTGCTTACGTGCTTGTGATATTCTGAAAAAAACCATCTGGAGGACCACCAGAGGTGGACGTGCTGCGGATGCACCGTTTATTACTCACACTGCAGGGGAGGGCACCAATGGTGGCAGATCAGTGGGAGGGAGCATGCACCCCACCTCCAGCCGAGGTGCTGTTTATAGGTTTAAGGAGGGAGCTGTGGCAGTGGGGTGGGGACCACAGTAGCTTGTCAAAGTGCTACAGGTTTGTGCTAAACACAGGGGCCTGGAGAGACTGTTTTCTTTGTTCCTTATGGCTGCTGGCCAGAAAGCCATTTGTTTTCAGAGGTGGAAGGACCATGTCCTGAGTTACCCCGTTACCATAATTAAGATAATGAACGTATCCATCACCTTGAAGTTTCCTCATGCTCCTTTGTGATCCCTCCTTGCATTCCCTCCTCCCTGCATCCCTCCCACCCAACTCCTGCTCCCAGGCAACCGCTGATCTGCTTTCTGTCAATACAGATGAGCTTGCGTTTCCAAGAATGTTATATAAATGGAATAATACAGCATGTACTTCTTTGTGTTTGGCCACTTTTACTCAGCACAATTATTTTGATATTCACCCATGTCATGCATATATCAATAGTTCATTCCTTTCTGTTGTTAAATAGTATTCTATGTATGGATATGCTACAACTTTATTCATTCAGCTCTTGATGGACATTTGGACTGTTTCCAGTTTGGAGCTATTATAAATAGATTGCTAAAAACATCCAGGTCCAAGCCTTTTCTTCAACGTATGCTTTCCTTGCTCTTGGGTTAATACCCAGGAATGGGAATGGCTGGATCATGCGCGGGGTATAAAATTTAACTTTTTAAGAAACTGCCTCACTGTTTTCCAGTGTGGTTGACCAATTCCCAGTCCCACCACCAGTACATGATATATGTTTCCTCTTGCACCACATGCTAGCCAACACATGATACGGTCTCTCTTTTTAAATTCAGTCATTCTAATTTGATTTTAATTGGCATTTCCTTAATGCCTAATTTTGTCGTGAATCTTTTCATGTGCTATTTGCCATCTATGTATAGCTTCTTTAGTGAAGTATATGTTCAAATTATTTGCCCATTTTTAGGTTTTTTGTTACTGAGTTTTGAGGGTTCTTTATATATCCTGAATGCAAATTCTTTATCAGATGTAAGATTTGCAAACATTTTCTCCCAGCCTGTGTCTTGTCTTTCCATTCTCCTAACAACATCTTTTAGATTATAAAAGTTTTTAATTTTGATGAAGTCCAATTTATCAGTTTTTCCCTTTTTTGGAATATGCTTTCGGTGCTACATCTAAAAAACAGTTGTGTAACAACCCAAATTCGCAAAGAATTTCTCTTATGTTTTCTTCTAAAAAGTTTTATGCTTATAGGTTATACATTTAGGTCTATCATCCATTTAAGGTAACTTTTGTATGTAGTGCAAAATAGGAATCAGATTTGGAGAGGCTATTGATGAATACTTTTACTTCGAATTTGGGCTGGCTCTGACATATTCAAGTGAAGATGCCAAGTGAGAACTGGAAATGAGGATCTGGGGTCAGGAGAGAAGATGGGGCCTAAATACAGAGTGGGGACCACAAGCCTGGGCATGGTAGTTGGGAGAATGAGGGTACTGAGGAATGAGAAAGAGAACTGAAAAGGGTGAAAAATGGAACGCTGACTAACAACAAGATTTAAAAGGACAAGACAAAGAAAAGGATTTAAACTTTGGGCAATTTGTAGTCTTTCATGAGATTGAGGGGTGCTCTGAAAAGTATGAGGAGAACCCAGCAAGAAGTTACAAGAGAAGAGAACTTCAAGAGAGTGGTCCGTGCAAATGCTGAGAAAGGTCAAGTGAGATGAAGGCTAAATATGAACCACTGAGGCATCCCATGTTCATGAACAGACTTAATATTAGGGTGGCAATATTCCCCAAATAGATCTACAGATTCAATACTATTTGCTAATGGGTACATGGTTTCTTTGGGAGATGGTGAAAATGTTTTTAAATTGATTATAGTGATGATTTACCAACTGTGAATGTTATAAAAAGAAACATTGAATGTTACTAGAAAGATTTGTATGGTATATGAGTAATATATTTTAAAAGCTATGTTTTAAAAAAGGAACCTCTGGATTTGCTATTTGGGAGGTATCAGTGACGTCAACAAGAGCAGTTTCCATGGGGGTAGGAACTGAAGCCAAATTCAAGAGGTAAAGGAATGAATGGGAGATGAGGAAGTAGGCAACAAATGTCTCCTGACCTTTCAGGTGATGATGTGGCAAAGAGGGTAGCACTAGAAAGGAGGAAGGTTTAAAAGGATTGAGAGAGGGAGAATCTAGTATAGGAAAAGAAATGGGAGCTGTTAGATCAGAGCAGGTGTGGGGCGGGGGCAGTGATGGTTGTTAAGTTCTGAAGTGTATTGAAACTTGAGTTTCAAACACTGGATGAGGGTCTATCTCTTCTCTGATTTAAGTCGGAAGAAAATGTCTTCCTAAACTCTGTCCAGTCTGGCCTTTTCTTTCCTCGGGTGATGTGGTGGCTTTCTCCAACAATTCCCATCATTTACCTTTTACCAACCAATTACTCTTTATTAGTCAGGATTCGGGGAAGGGAAAAAAATTGCAAAATATATTATAGTCCCCAATGACTATAAAGGAATCTTTATTTAATCTTTATTCTTTAATCTCAAAAATTTGACTTTAACATCAAGGATATAAAATGACAGCATCTCAAAAAAGTTTTTAGCCAAAAATAGAACTAATGCCATCTACATGGGAGAATGTAAAACTGCAGTTATTTTCAAATTACTAAATAAAAATTTCCTCCTGATATCTGAGGTCAGATAACTATTTTGGAATTCTGGAACCTGTCCAGGAACCACTCCAATTTACCTTTTCCCTAGAATTTAAAACTACACAGTTATGGCCTTTTACCTAAACTCAGTTTCTGGGTTCCTTATATTCCGAGGTTGAGTCCTGCCACAGTGCTTCTCAAATCTTTCGGGCACTTTTTTTTTTCTGAACGCTTAAACTCAGTCCTAGTTGAAAGCCCTCATGTTATAGTTGGTGGTGGAAATGACATTAAAAGGGTAGTGACGTCCTGTCTTGATTAATTTTCTGAACTCTGGGCCACAAGTGATATCCTGATGGGTGCTCTGCTCCTGGGAAATACCATTCAGCAGTGTGACAGGACAGTCCTGCCATGGTGGACAGGCTCAGAGGTGACATATTTGGGAAGGAAGAACTCCCAACCTATTCAGGGCAGGCAGCCTTGCCATGCCTCATTTCCCTCCCTTGGAAGCTCAATGATGTTAATTTTGGCTGAACAATTTGTATATGGGTGGAACACCTTTTTAGCCATGGTCAAAAACAATTGTTAACCTTCCTTTTATAGAAATGCTGGCACAGAAGCCAGAAGTTGCGCAGCCCAGAAATAATTCTGTTACAAAGACGTGCACAGCTCCTGATGCACAGTGTTATGTCATCCGTCTGCCCTCAGCCATCCTGACTCATTCTTTGCATTGGCGTTCACATTGAATTAACATAATTTCAAGACAGAAATATCCCTTGTATCACCTTAGGAATACTGACTCATTTTATTTTTTTGTTGTTGTATGAATAGTCCCTTATTATTCATATAACTAATGCATATAACATTCATTTTAAATGATAGTAGCTTTATTTACAGGAGGATCACTGAGAGGCGATTCAACACAATGGTTAAGAACACTTGGGGGCGGAGGGTGGGGGTGGATGAGAGGGGGCACAGGGCCTGTATTTAAATCTCAGCTCTGTCATTGAGGAACTTTATAACCTTGGGCACATTACTTCTCGTTCCCTCATATTTCTCATAAGTAAAATGGGAATCACAGTACCTCATGGTTCTGCAGTGGGAATTAGATGAATCAATCCGCATCCAGTGCTTAGAACAGTGCTGGGTACATACGACGTCCTCAGTACGTGCCAGCCGCTGTAATTAGCTCTGATTTGAAATGAACTAAGAAAATGATTCACATTATAAAATGTCAATCTAAATATTAACCACAGTTTGTAGGAACTGGATGGTGCAAAACAAGCACCGGCAAACCTTGGAGAACCACACACTGATTTATTTTAAAGCATAATACATAGAAAATGTAGAGTCTCTCACAAAGCATTTGATAAATAGTTTAAACACAATTTTTAGGCTTTAAATAAGTCCCTAATTAGGATAAATAAACACACTTTTAGCCATAAAAGTGCAATTTAAAAGGCAAATTTCAGGCCTCTTAAGGTACATGATAGATAAGGGCAAGCCTAAGAACATTAAAAATGTGGATGTATAAAAATGTGAGGAAATTCATGAAAGTGTTTTATAAACATTAAAAACAAACATCTACCATGTAATGTGGGAAGAGCCTCCATGATCTACTTACAAACGCTGCAATCCTGACTTTTACAACACTGTAAAGTCATTGTAAAAGTTTTCATTTACACCCTTACTTAACCCCCTCATGCCGTCTTCACTAATATCAAGCACAGGTTTGTATTACATAGATATATGTTTATACACACACTATTTTTCCCTTATAAGGTTACACAAGGGGGAATCCCCCCAAAACAGAAATGTATTAAAAATTGTGTATTTATTCTTACATGTTTCAACTTCAGTCACCTTCAAAGTACTCTCCGTCTGATGCAATGCACCTACCAAGGCATTTTTCCCTGCTCAAACGGTTTTTGAACGTGTCAGTTTTGATGCCTTTTAGTGCTTCTGCAGCTTTTTGTTTCACATCTTCCACGTCGGCAAAATGTTTCCCTCTGAGGACTTTTTTCATCCAGGGAAACAGAAAAGTCACTCAGGGTGAGATGGGGTGAACAGGAAGGATGGAACACAGGGTCATGCCATTTTTGGTCAAAAACTGCTGAGTACTCAGCACAGTATAGGTAGATGAGCCTGGAAATCACCCATGATGGAACGGGCAAATGCACTGAAAGAGTCTTCAAAAAAAATTCACTGAAGTCCAGCGCGGCCTCTCACAGCACCACCAGCTGGTACCTAGAACACTCACCTGGTGGGGGAAGCATGTACTACGAGGGACCCGCCCTCCAGGAGATCATTCCTTTTACGGTGGGGAGGGGTCCTCTCTCGTATAATGCCCCATCATAAAAACATATTTGGTCTAAGGAACAGTCAGAGCATAGCAAAGTGCTGCTTTAACCGCTTAATTAAATGCTGCGTATCCACATGATCGGGAAATGCTTCTTCAGACTTCAGAGCAGCAACATAGCTTCTCTGTAGATCTCCAATCTGTAAGACATACCAGAATACGGTGACAGAATAAATCCTCCAAAATTAGTAAGGAAGTCCAAATAAGACATACTACCCGCATACAGTACAAACCCAAAGGGCTCTTAAGGGTAAATTGCTTCATTGCGCTACTTGGGTTTGAGAATTCTTTCACCTAGAAAACAATTCAATCTTGAAAAATATATGAGAAAAATTAAATAACCAATTATATAAATAATTTCTGCTCCATTGCAGCTGTCTAGTTATAAATGTATAAACCTGTGTTTTCTTTTCCGTCACTGGTAGCTTTATAAGAATAAAACAACATCTGCATCTACAGCCAGCTCCACGTGGTTTGGGAAGGTGTTAGACAGCTACTTGTAGCGCTCCACAAGCACACATGCGGGTAGGGTATTGCACTTCAGACAGAAAATTCAAGCAGAAACTGTTGCATTCAGGATAAAACATGCTCTAGGAGGTTTTAAATGGTGATAGCACGCTGATGTTGGAAACATAGCTGGTTTTTAAAAGTTTGTAAAGAGGGTCTCTGATTTCAATAAACTATGTGTTACAGCCCAGTCCCAAAGGGAAACACAGAGTATCCGAATCCATCTAAATGTGTCTCGATTCATGTGTACATTTCTAAAGAGAGAGAAGAGCTTTTTGGTGTGTGCACACAAAATTATCTAGATCATTCCATTTTGAAGTTTTTTAACATGTATATGCATTAAAACGTAAGTTTCTGTTTTTAAATCCGAGCATTTCAACATACTATTTTCTCTAATGGAAGTCTAGCCTTTTGCTTAAAGAAATATCTCATTTGAGTTACATATTATCAAAGTTGATAATGTTCCTGAAAGAAAGTAATCAAGCCTTCTCTGCACAGCGTGGTGGAAAACACCTGGGCATCACCAGACACTGGGCGTGGATTGCACCTGTGACTCTAGAGAAGTCTTTTAAGCTTTTCCCGCCTTGGGTTCCACTGGAATATAAGCTGCATGAGGTAGAGGTTTTTGTTCGTCTAATTCGTTGTTAATATCTTCTGTGCCTTCAACACTGGTACATAGCAGAGGCTCGATTTTTTTAAAAAAATATAATTTATATTAGAAAAATTGAGTAAGGACAGTGAAGGATGCCTCCATGGCAAGGCTGTTGTGTGGAGTGCCTGGAACCAAAGTGCTAGCATTTAACAAGGGCTCAGAAACGACAACTTGTGAGCGACAGCTTATCTTGTCTTCAAAACAGAAATGAGAGTGCGGGTGGCTTTGTGTTCCTGCTATGAGAAAGGCCTTTTTATAATGTCTTTGGTCCACTAAAAAAAGAGTCGTCACAGCAGCAAATGTTTTCAGCCATTTCCTTATCCTCAGAACTCACCTTCCATGTTAAACGGAGGTTTCCCAGCAAAAGTTAGTTATTCCATGTCTTTGGTTTTCTTATTGTTATTAAAAATGACACAGGACTCCTTTTAGCTCTTGGACATCAATTGACTTGTAACAGTATTAACACTTGCATTTTCCCTGCAGTGTTCACCGCTAAAATAGCTTTCACTACCCCTAATTTTATAGCAGTCACGCCAGAGGCTTGGTGGCAATCCGATGCACAAACAATATACAGGACTTTCTTGCTGTAAAAGCAATTACTAAATCCTTCCCAAACAAGAAATTACTTAGTGAGTATCTTTTTAATGACTAAATGTCACATTTTAAAACCTAAAATATGCAATCCACAATAGTGTTTAGTCAATACTCAGTGAGAAAGTTCTTTAAAGTTTATTAAACCATCCCTTAAGGGATGACATATGTGTATATAAAAATTCCGTTTAAAAAAATCATTTCTTTCAGGAAGTTATAGTTAGAATGTCCTTATTTATCTGTACTTTTTTTAAAACCGAGGGGGAAAAAAGGAAGAGATCAGATGGTAAATTGATAAAGAAAGAGAATACCTTATCGGAGATTGTTGCAAAATTAAAATGCGGCTCATACATATGGGGTGCTAAAGATGACGCAGTTTGTAACAGTGCTTTTGCCTGTGTAAGAAAAGAAAAGAAAAGAAAAAACAAAGGTATATGAGCATATATCAGCACATATTTGTGATTTCTGGTTTTTTTGGTAAAAGAATCCTTTTTCGGTAAAAGGTAAAAGACCTTAGTAAACATGATCCTGTGATGAATACAGATGACATTCCTCATGAAATGCAACTTACTGATCTACAACTAACTACTTACATCTTGCCAAAACTGTATTAACAATACAATGTTTTGACATGTGGAGAAAATAAGAGAATTGGAAACTCAGAGTACGTTTGGTTATTTGAGAACCACTGTTCTTGTAAAGTTTATATTTCAGTATGACAACTCAAAACATGATCCTCTCAATGCTAAAAAAAAAAAGTCTTGTTACTCTAGTTTTTCTGCTGTTGACCGACTTAGTGGGCTTCCAAATTTCAAAGCCCCCAGTTCCGTGCTGGCTGACAGTGAGCATTTATTACACTGCTGACCTGAAAATGACAACTGAGTGCAACTGGATGTGACAAGCTTTCTGTTCTCTAAAGTACAGAAAAAAACAGGATCCACCGCAATTTCTTCATCCCCTGTGGGCTCGGAGGGATCACACACTGCAGGGACCGTGACTGACAGGAGGTGCCCGCACACTCAGCATCAGGACCGCAAACTCAGCTTTCCAAGCTGCCAACCGACCCTCCAACTTGCAGCTGAACCCAAAACCTCTAGCCATGACCCCGAGGACAAATTCGTGTATCCTTTTATTTTTGATGGAAAATAAAATGCCAGTTCATATAAATGGTACATATTAATTTTTTGTTTTATGACTAGCTATTTTCTTTTTTTAACTGAAGTGTGATTAATAATAAAATGGGGTTAGGATGAAGCCTTTTACGAAAACATTTCAAATTAACTGGATACTGAAGAAACTATGATAAGTAAGCGGGAAAGAAAATCACAAAAAGCACTTGCTTCACATGGACCTAGGAGAAGTTTCAAGACAGAACAAGGTGTTAGTTTTTGTTTGTAAAATACAAATCCATCTTATTTACTTTGGGGGACTTTATGAAAGAAAGGTAACATCCAATAATGTTTCTTTCCTGGTTTGGTTAAAAGTTTATCCTTCTGCCTAGGAGACCAGGTGGCGTGCTGCTCACTATGTCTGTGACCTTCGGGAGTGACTTACCCGCCTCCAGTTTCTGTCCCCTCACCTCTGAAGTCTGGAATGTAATAATATCTCCTTGATTACCACTAATATTGTGCACTTAGCATTTTAAAATTCTGTTATAACGATAACACAATTTCTTGAGCATCGACCATGTGCTCCAATACTATGCTCCTACTATGACGAGTGCTTCATGTATACGATCTGCTAATCACAAAAGCACCGCCAGGCGCTGCTTCTACCCTGTGTTACAGGTCACCGTTCATTTCACAGACAGGGACCGAGCACCCACCACTGGCTGGCACTGTTTTTGGAGCTGAAAATATAGCAGTTAGAAACCAGAAAAGGTCCTGACATTCACATGTAAACATGAAAATATCTGATAAAATGATAAGTGTTGTGAAGAAAATAATAGGAGTGTGGCAGGGCCTGAGGCTCCTTTACACTGATGTTTGGGATGGCCTTTCTAAGGAGCTGGTAATTAAGCTAAGGCCTCAGTGACAAAAGGAAAGGTCACTGCAGGGTCTGAAAGAACTTCCCCAAGGCTCTAAAGGAGGACAGTCACTGCAAGTGTGCAGGGCAGCAAGGCAGCTACAGTGTCTGGAAGTCAGTACAAAAGGTGTGCAGCAGCCCTCCCTCGTCCACCAGGGATATGCTCTACCACCCCCAGCGGACGCCTGAAACCATGGATAATGCCAAAGCCTCTACGGTCCACGTTTTCACTACACACACATACCTAGGACAAAGTTTAATTTATACAGCAGGCACACCAAGAGAGTGACAACGGTGACAGCAAAATCGAACAATCACGACAACGCACCGTGATGAGAGTTATATGAACGTGGTCTCTCCCTCTCCCTCTCTGATAAGCCATCTGATAGCTGAGAGGGACAGCGACTGCGTGACTAACAGGCAGCGTGGCTGCACTGGACAAAGGGATGATTCGTGTCCTGGGCAGGAGGGAGTGGGATGATGGCGCACGATTTCAGCGTGCTACTCAGGATGGCGCACAAGTGAAAACTCACGAATTGTTCATTTCTGGAATTTTCCGTTTACTATTTTAGGACCGTGGTTGAGTGTGGGTACTGAAACTGAGGAAAGTGAAACCGTGAGGAAGGGGGACGATGGTAGTGACAAAGGTGTAGTCTGAGAGGCAGCCAGAGGCCACATTAGGTGGGGCCTTGTAGGTCAAGGTCTGAAGTGCAGATTTTACTCCACGTGAAAAGGGAAAGCCTTTGGAGCATGCTAAGCAAAGTAGTAACAAAATGATCTTGTTTTCTTTAAATCTCTGCGGCTGTTCTGCAAAGGATGCATTCTAGGGCACACGTACTTGCTGGTCTAAGTAGAAACAAAGACCAGCTAGGAGACCCCTGTAGTGTAGTCACCCAGGCAAGAGGTGAGAGCAGTTTGGAGAAGAGGAGGGAGGGCAGTGGTTGGGTTCAGGACGTGGCTTGGAGGTAGACTTGAGAAGGGCTTGCTGACCACGCTGGGGACATGGAGTGGCAGGAGAGGTAAAAAAAGAGGCTTCCAGGTGGCTCCTAGGATTTTGGCTTGGGCAGCTAGATGGTGGGGGTGGGGGTAAGGGGGCTGTGATGGAACAATATTTCCCTAAAATAGTGAAGACTGGGAGGTACAGATTTGTCCTGACAAAATCAAGCGCTCTCTTTTAGATACAGGTTAAGTAACGAGTACAAGGTCGCATCACTAATCTGTGACGGGGCTGGGATTCAAACCCAGGCTGGCCAGGCTCTGGAGCTCATGGTTAAATTGCAGCACGTGAAGGAGCTACACGGGATGGCTGTTCTGGGGAGAGAGCAGATTGTGCACTGGGCCTCTCGCAGTTCACTGACCTGTTCGACGTGGCCCTTCCGCATCTCCAGCACAGCCAGGTTGTTGTAGGCCTCGGCATGGTTGTTGTTGTTGACCAGGGCGAGCCGGAAGCACTGATGGGCCAAACTCGTGTCTCCTACCCCCTACAAAGGAAAAGCACGTATGCGCACACACAAACCCACACGCCTGCCATCTCCTCCCATCTTCCTTCGTACAAATCTTTTCTGCTCCTGCAGGAAAAGCCACAAGTATCACTCACAGGAGTCGAGCGTGAATTGCATGTAAGGGGATTTAACCTGGGAATATAAAATGAGTGACGGTGACTCTTAGAAATCTCTGAGCTGCTACACACAACAGTTACCACACCTGAATTCACAACACCTGCAAACAGCTTCAGACTACCGTGTGCTGCCTCTTCCCTGACAGACACTATATTAGAAGGACAACATACCACAGCGACATGCCCCAAGTTGTACCAGACGTCAGCTGCCTCTTCTTCATCTCCGGCCAGAGAAAGGGCACGCTCAAACGAGGTCAGAGTCATGTCATACTGCTGGGCGTAGAAGCAGCAGAGCCCCAGATTGTTGAAGAGCTGGCAGTTATAAACTCCCATCTGCAGGAGTCGCCTTAGAAAAGAGCACACGGATTTTGGCATCAGCCCGACGGTATAAATAGTTAAGACACATGTATTTTCACAAATTTAGAAATGGGTGTATTGTATAATTTTAACACGCCCAAATATAAATAAGTATTGCAGTCAATGAGAAACATGTTCAAGCAAATACAAAAGGAGGTCTTTTTCAACAGTGCACGTTATGGGAAAGGTGTCCAAAGGCAAGGTCAAAAACAACTTATGTAAGTTTTTTTTTTTTCTGCCAAAAGCTTTGTTAGAGAACCAAAATGAGAAAAAAATAGTCGTGTAAAGTAAAACCCACACATTTTTGGCTCACAAGCTTTGGTGCCCGGTAGGGAAACTCCTAAGACCCTCTGATCTGCTTTGAGGGCTGTGTCAGCATTCAGCTCCACGTTTTCAGCTGTGTTGGATCCTGTTTTGGGCTGTAAGTATTTTGTGGTTTAGCTGCATCTACTGACCTCCAATGGCTCCCACCGAGGAAGACGAGAGCCCCAGTGGACCCCTATGTTGCCCACTTGGCTTTCATGCTACAGCTCCAGAAGCCCAATTGGCTTCTACACGTCATTAATCCCAAAGGACAAAGGACAAGTTCAAGTAAGCGAATGAAATCGACCCCCACTGCCCTGAGGAACCCATGACCCACTTTAGGGCAGGGGACTAGAACCAGCTGCATGTGACAAGACAGCACTTATATTATCGTGTTTTATGTTTCAACATATATTTGAGGAGAACTCTTGCCATCTGCCAGTTACCTCCTTGGATATTATGTAAGGGCCAAAGAGGAAGTCAATCCAGAAACCAGCTGGAGGATAAGATGAAGACGTGTTTGAAAGAGAACCAGAGAACAGAATTTACGGAGACGGAAAAGTTATTTGGACAAAAGTTGGCAATACTTCATAAAACACGGGATCCCATTTCTGGTCCTCATCGGGGCTCAAAGCCTGGGGCTGCCGCTCTTTGCAAATCTCATCACCATTTCAGCTTCCAGGTCTTTACGTCATACACAGCGGAACTGATGAAGGCAGAGATGGTGAGAGATGCTGCTAGTCACCACTCCGCTGTTAGTGGTCCATGAGAAAATGGCTAATTCATAGGCTGCCACAGTGCTAAAAACTCAGGCGATTATCCAGGTGTGTTTCTATAAGATGCCAAATACCTGTGCATTGCCCAATTATTAGATGTCACTTTAAATGCTCGTAAAACATCTGGGTGTTGGAATTTTTAGTCTCATACAGACATGGCCTATGTTATTATTTCTCTCCATTTTCGTTCCATCTTTATTGCTGTTTCACCAATATCGCACAGGAAAGAGGTTTTACAAACTAAAGGCAAAGCACACCTGTAAAACCGGAGAGCTACTTCTGGTTGATCAGAGTAGAAGTGGTTACTTCCAATGCATGCAATGGCTTCCATGTGAGTATTGTCCTGTTTCAAAACTTCTTTGTAGCATTCAGCAGCAGCTGAGATGTCATTCATTTCCTAGTTTCCATCAAGACAGGAGAGCAAGACTTCATTAATATTGCCAAGATAGTATTTTCACCCTGACTGATTTACATTCTTTCATTCAATAAATATTCACTAAGAGCCTACCATGTGCCGGACGTTGTTCTAGGCCCTTGGGGACACAAGGTAGACAAAAAAAAAAAGATAAAGTGACTATCCTCCAGGAGGCTACATCTGACAGGGAAGACAAACCAAGGAACATACGTGACATGACAAGGACAAGGGACGGGTGCAGAGACAAACAGAGCCGGGCATGGAGACAGGGGGCTCTGGAGCAGGTGCCAGGTGAGCAGGCCTGAAGGAAGGGAGGGAAAGAGACCTGCACACATCTGGGGAGATGACACCTGGGCAGAGGCAGCAGCAACTGTAGGAGCCTCAGGTGGGAACACTTGCCACACGTAAGAACCACACACTTGCCACATGTAAGAACCACACAAAAGCAGGTGAGGCTGCAGAGGGCGAGTGGCACAGAAGGAGATCAAAGAGGAAGCCAGGAGCTTTGGTAGCCATGGTGGAAACCTCAGGTTTTTTTCTAAATTGAGGAAAAGCCATTAGCGTTAAGAGCAGAAGAGTAGCATGATTGTCTTTACATTTTTAAAGAGAAACTTGCTGGCTATGCACAGGATACACCGAAGTGCGGAAGAAAGGCAGCAAGGCTAATAGGAGTCTCCCTGACAATCACAAGTAAATGCATTTCGTGTCATTAATGATATTCGCAGCTCTCAAATCCACCTTCAAGGCCAGGTCAGGCTCCACATCCCTCGTGGAAATGCCCCTAACGCCCTCACTTCACACTGCTCTCTTCGGCCTTTCAGCTGACGGGGCACTTACTACGTGGACCACTCGCTTGTTCTTACCATATAAGGACTCATATTTTTTGTTTGATTTTAATCATAACATATTTTAATAAATATAAGACTCCAATGATTGTAAGAAACACCACACAATGCTTTTTTATCACATGGAATTTTTTTAACTCCCATGGATTTCAGTTTGGGGATTTTTTTTTAATTTTTTTATTTAAGGACTTCATTTTTTAAGAGCAGTGTTAGGGTTGTAGTAGAATTGAGGGGTCATTATAAAGATAAGTGCATTTCATTGTTCAATATCAACAATTACATCCATTAATATTACCACCGATCTCATCAACGTTAGTATTATGAGTAGAGTTTTGACCTTGTGGACTCCTTGAAAGGGGTCTCACAATCCCCAGGAACCTCTGGTGGACACTTTGGAAATGCTGGTATTAGAATGATATTTGGGGCCTTTCTCCCCACTCCTACTCACTCATCCTCATGGCGCACACAGAGCATGCATGTCTCAGCCCCTCTGGGTCTCCCTGGAAGCCACCCAGCCTGCACGGCGCCCATGTTCTTTGCCCTGCCATGTGGCGCAGGCTCTCCCAGGTGCAGAGGGTCTGCCAGGTGGACAGTCAGCTCAGACATGATGGCTTAGTCCATTTAACTCAGAGGGAGGACACTGTTAAGTCCTTTGGGTCACAGATCTAAAGCCACCTGCTCCAATTCTGCTTTTATCAGTAATAAAGCTAATAGTTTATCCTCTATTTGTCTGCATATTGTATCGACCTCTCAACTCGTTCTCAACTTGGAGTGAGGACCCGGGATGTTACTTATTAGTCCCATAAAACCCCAATAAAACATTCATAGGTTGATCCAAACTCACGCTTTACATTTGATGTTCATACTCAAAGTCCCACCAGGATTTAGCTCCTTCAGAGAAGAGGTAACTAAAATTTTCTTCAAAACACAGAAGCACCTGGTGTGCTTATTAAACAAATTCCTGCTTTCGTAGGGAGAGAATGGGCCATACCTCTCAGACATCTCCAAAGTCATTTCTGTACCCAGTAAAGTTCATGGACCACAAGCATAATATTTCCTATGGCGATGCTTCTGATTTCAAGCACTTTTTAACAAAGAACAATTCAAATAAAGACCTGCATTGTGAATTAATAAACAAAATGCCTCACGAAAAATTCAAACCACTTCTAAATAAATTTAGCAAGGGTAAATCATTTGTCAAGTTCCTGAACAAAAGAAGCAAGGAGCAACAAGGCCAATGTGAAAGTGACAGACAAAGAGAAAATAACATAAAGGGGAAGAGAGAAGTATTATGTACGTACGGAAAAACCTCTGAAGGCACACGCCGTAGGAATAAGCTTCACTAATGACCTCTCAAGCCACAGTGGCACAGAGGGAAAGGGAACCTCTGGGTGGCAAACTCTGCCCTAAGGGAAGTCAATCATAAATTCAAGGGCAAATTCAAAGTCTGACTAGTTCAAGTCCATGCTTAGTCCTGATCACCCCATTTGTACATGACATTGTCCCCACAGGTAGGATGCTTTCCTCTCTACTTCTTTCCTCCTGTGAGTGCAAAGTGAAATTCGACTTTTCTCACAAAGCCCTCCCCTGTTCGCTTACGAAAAGATAGGTTCCTCCAACTCCCGGCCAGAACAGAGCAGGGAAAGGAAGAAGATGGCTGATCACCGATCTGCTCAGGGCCTCGGCCCATCCCAGCCATAGCAACAGTGAATACGACAGAGGCTTGGAAGGAAGACTGACCGGCAACCCCATGTTAAAGGTGTCAGCGTCCTCTAGGTCTCTCTGCCAGCACTTCTGGCCCAAGAAAAGACCAGCAGAGGGACTGAAGTGTGCAGAAGGCGGAGCAGGAAGGTTCGAGAGCTCTGGTTGCATCGGGGATGCCACCGGTTTCACAATCTATTCGATTACCCTTCCTTTCTAAGCTTCTTGGTCAAAACTCTGTTCGTGTTCAATGTGGAATCACTGAGAGATACAGAGGTAGTGACATAGTGTTTTTATTGAATGATCGACATTAAGTCTTCTACTTACATGTTTATCATATAATTATATTCCAAAAGGGGAAACAATCTTCACAATACAACGTCACCCTGACTAAATGCACTAACATCTCTTACTCCGTTGGTAAACTAGAAGCCAACAATCACAGTTTTATAAATTGCTCTCCTAGTGAGGACCCCACAAGACTGTGGGCTGACTTTAGAAGCACATAACCTCAGTTTTACATCAACTTTTTGAACACCTTGAACCTCACCTCATGGATCCTGGCAATTCCACAAAGGAGGGCTACTTCTCCTGGGAACTTTTCTAATCCTTGTTTGAAAAGGTTTAAAGCCGTCACAGGTTGATCCAGTGAGATGTACACCTAAAACCAAGACACACTTCAGTAAAAGTATTGGTTCCTGAAATAACCCAGCATTTGTTATGACAAGTTTGTAATGATTGCTTAGTAACAAATTATCTCCTAGGTACTACAGTGAAACACTGTAGTTTTATTTCCAGCTGTTGTACATGAAGCTTCCATTCATTTATTCCTTCAATGAATGCTTGTTGTGGGCTTTCTATTGTCAGAGCCTGAGCAGTAATGAGACACGGGCCGAGGGAAAACATTTTTAAGAGAGAACAGACATGAGTGTGTCTACAGGTTGGCAGGAAAAAATCGATGAGAAGACTGAAGATGAAGATACGGGAGAAAGAAGGTAAGACCTGAGAAAGAGCAGCAGGGGGGTGCTAATGGAGAGTGTGGTTTCCGAAAAGGCCCTCGGAAACAGAGGAGAAACGGGGCTGTGAGGTGAGGGTCAGGATGTGAGAGAGTTAGCACGTGATGGCTTCCACCCACTTAATGAGCAGTCAGCACATGAGCATGAATAATCCATATACTCAAGAGGAATCTCTGAAACAGAGAATTATTTTATGTAGAAAAACATAAGATTATGACTTTTTTCTTCATGATCACGGATCCTCTGTTTCTCCCTATATGGCCATTTGTGCTTTGACAAAGGGCCAACAGAGACCCAGAAAACTGTTTACAGTGTTTATTGACAACGTAGGAGTTTAGAGGGATAAGTATGAGTAAAATCTTTTCAACTTTTGCCGTATATGTTTCTAAACTGCTTTTTAAAATACAATAATTAATACGTTAATAGGCTAGTAATAGAACATATTTAATAATTATTTTAAAATTAATCATCCAAAATTTTAAGAAATAGTGCTGCTCCTAAAATCTGCTGATCTCTATTATGTAACACTCATTCCTTCATATATTAAAGAAAATAAGTGAATTTTACCTCTATACACTCTATAGTGGATTTAAACAAATTAACTTATGAAAAAAATAGGTTAAACCATGTATTTAGCAATAGTTAAAACTAAGAGTACATTTTTAAATCACGTGGCAAGAGATTATCAAATACTGTGACCTGAATTTTAATTGCAAGCTGTCAGAAAAGCAGGAGATGACTGTGCTTCTTAGAAACCTTTTTAAGAATTTGTTTAATGTAGATTAATATAGATTTATATAGATTAATATAGTTTAATATAGATTTAGACACCAATTTCGAACACTTTTGAAAACCACGGCACACACTCAGATTAGCACACTAAGTTTATAGCACAGCTTTCCTGCTGCTTCCTGTTAGTGCGCTAATTTTTAATACCCCATTTAGGAAGAAGTAGCACTTCCTTTTATATTTCATCTTCGTTTCAACTGCTTTACCCCACTTTTTAATTGAAAAAACTCTTAGAGATACAGCAAGATGAGGTCATAACCGCCACTTTCTCAAAGATTTCTTTTAAAGTAGCCTTGGTGAGGGTCCAGAAGCAACTTTGTCCTAATGCTGAAAATCCTAGGTCGTGGCTGTGGGGGGCACTATGGGGCAGTGAGTAGGCTCTAGAATCACCACATCCTAGGGCTGAAAGCTGGCTCCTAACAGCCAAGTGACCCTGAAGTCTTACTTCCCCTCCTTATCTTTTCCCTACGAGTACAAGGAAACATCGAACCCTACCTTTTGGGGTTGCTACAGGGCAGGGGTGTCAAACTCATTTTCACTGGAGGCCAAAGCAGCCTAGCAGTTGCCTTCAAAGGGCCGAATGTAACTTTAGGACTGTACAAATGTAACTACCCCTTAACAGTTAAGCGAGAGCTCGGCGCTGCTGCTGGGTAGAAACAAGGGCAGGATAAAACAAGGTGGAGGGCCGGATTCGGCCCATGGGCCTTGTGTTTGCCACCTGTGCACTAGGGGTTAAACTGCATATGGAATAGACCTGATACAATACTTTATACTGAGTGGGTGGTCCATAAAGGGGAAACATTGTTTTTGTCGTTGTGGCAGAGCTGAGAAATAAGGGACCTACACGAGAACCCTGTCCGGGACAGTCTGCTTAGGGGGAAGACAGTGCTTTGTAGGAAAGAGCCTGTCTTCCACCCACCAGTCTCTGTGGGGCCTGTTACCCAGGGGGATACGAAGCCTCTGGTATTTTCTTCGGCTCCAATGCTTAATCTTTCAAAGGGGTTTTCTTATTTTTCATGGCAATCAATTTCTCCTGAAACAGTTATTCTTCTTATAGTCTCACCTTTTCCCTTGCTAAAATGAAAAAAACATTAAGTCTGAACGCATTAACTTGCCAAAATATTCCTGAAGAAACTGGTAACTCTCCCCCATGCATTTAAACAGTTATTCTGAGAAGACAGGTTTCACTCAGACTAAGAATACTTACTTTTGCCAAGTAGAGGAATGTATCTATCATTTCCTGCTGTTTCAGGGCTGATTTAAACTGTTTTTCTGCTTCACGATACATTCCTAACCTAAGAATAGCCATTTAAAAAATTAGGCATTCATCTTAAAAAGAAATACTATAGCATTTATTCATACCCTGAGGATAAGAATAGAGACAAATTATATCTATAAGAGTTAGCATGTAATAAAGGAGGTAATGGCCTATACACATATTAATATTAACATGTAGTTTATGTAGTTTAGCAAAAAGTTGCCCATTTCCCATATTCCACTATGTCACCCTCCAATGCCGTGTAAAGAGTCTGTTGGCAGTCTACTCACAGCAGGATTAAAAGCTGCTGGTGAGCCAGGTCGCACCGGCTTATGATCAGCAGGACACATGACAAGTGACCTGAATAAATGCTTAGAGTTTCTGTTTTCCTGGAAGAACTAAAGGATGGCTTTTCTTGGAAAACATCTTTTGCTCTGAGACAAAAATCTCATTTTTAAAGCCATTCTTACCCAATTTCGATGTAAGTACTGATTGCCACTTGAGTATATAGCTATACCATTTCATTATTCTGAGACATTTTCTTTCCTTTTTTAATATCTGATACTGATTGCCCTCTTCTACAAAAGAGAGACTTGTTCCTGGCCTAACTATAACCGTCCTGATGTCCCCACCCAGCTCTTCTGCCCAGGGACCACTTTGTTACCCCTAAATCAATCATTAAAGCACACGACAGCCTGTCCTCAATAGGTCTGTCAGGCTTTCTAAGAACTAATCATCCCCAGCCTCTAGGAGCTACTTACGCACTTTAATATTGCTTTTATTTTGTGAAATAAAGTCAGGACAATACACAGTATGTTCCACTGCGCTACTTTCATTTAAAAGCTTGAAAACATAGCTTTGATCTTTTTCCCTACCCTGAGCCTCAAGCGTTGGTGTGGCTAGCTCCCAACAGCTGTTGAAAGACATAGGATTAAAGAGTGTAAAAGTGACCCCCCAAAACTGTCCTAAAATGAGAGGATGTGTAATATGGCAGAAGTCCCCACCTCTTCAAAGGTGCCACAGCTTTCACAAGGAGTATTTATAAAACGTTATCAAAGAACTCTAGAAGTTCTGGAAAACAACATATGTATATACACAACTTCAAAGAAACACGCAAGTCTAAAACACGTGGCTCATCACCGACTTCCACGAATGCCTCATTTCCATGAGCGAATGTGTGTTTTTATCCAGTAACTTGCCTCTTTCCCAAAATGATTGAAAAGGGATGACAACAAAGACACACAGAACAAGAATATAACAACAGAAATTGATTTTTTAAAAAACAATGGAGGTGGAAGGATAAACAAATTTTTTTTAAAAAAGCAATCAGAGCTATTGAGCTACCTATAAACCAAAGAAAAGGAAGAAAGGATGGGTCATATGTCTTTCATTACTGCATCCTGAAGAGATCATTTCTTCTAGTACTATCGAAAAGGAATTCACCACGTGGGCTCTTGTGCAAAGGACACAGAGTGGGCCATGTTTAAAGAAAGTATAATGAAAACATCAGTCAAGTTCATAAACACAGACTCAGAGTAAAGAGATAAGCCCTACCAACTGCCAACTTTTTCTCTACAATTTAATTCCATAAACACCACGAAGCACCAACTGCATACACATTTCATGATGGTAAGGAGATGCAAAAATGAAGATAACAACCCTGTCCTGAAGGCACCAATAGAGACCGAAATCAAACACACTCACAAATAAATCTGGTTATTTTGACTGTGAGAAAAAGGTGCTGTGGGAGCACAGAGGAGGGGTGAACCAATACAGTTCCAGGGAGGAAGTGACAGACAATATTTGACAGACAGGGGGAGGTGGGGGTGAGGGGACATTTCAGACAGAAGCAAACAGAACAAGCACACAGGCAGGAAAGTACACGGCATGTCAGGAGAATGCCAAGTTGTCCGGATCTCACGGAACAGGAGGTCACGGTCCAGAAGGGGGGAAGTGAGAGAGACAGCGAACACGCAGACTGAGACAAGATCGTGGACACCACACCTGGAGTCCGGACTTCATTCCAAAGGTAATGGGAATGCACCAAAGAATCTGACAAGAGCTGGTTTTTTTACAACAGTTACTTGGACCATGTACATAGAAAGGACTGATGGGGGCAAAAAAATAAAGCAGCAGCAGAAGATTCAAACAAGAAGCTGATATAACGGTCAAACAAATGACACTAGATGCCAGCACGAGGGCAAGGTGGGTACTGGGGGGTAAGGGGGTAACTGCTGTCGCAGAGCAGGGACCGGCGGAAGCAAAGAGACGAAGCCAATTTGGGGCTACATTGCCTCGTAATCCATCCCTGAACTCTTTGGCTGCTCATTACACATTTTACTGAGTGTGTGAGCGAATGAATAAATGAATAATACATCCATAATAAAGATAAGAAGCTATTAAGAAACAGGAGAATGATAATAGGACAAAATACACTCACTGACATGTCATCCTATATGGATGGCAGAAGGAATCTGAGTTGTGCTTATCCTTAATTATTAAAGATTTCTGAAGGTTTTGCTTAAAAGCTCACACTTTCAAGCTTGTCTCTGGAAATTATATTCATAAGAGTTTAATGTTATAATGGTCTAAAATTACCTTTTAGTAGAAAACACTTCCTCAGTCTAACAGTAGGGAAAAAAATAGAGTTCAATGTGAAATATCTAATTAAAAAGTAGTCTTAATTTCAACAGTAAAAGAAAAAGCATCCCTTTGGTTTGATTTATAGATTTCCTCGTCCTCACAGTATTTGCCTGAAAACTGGAGTTTATAAATACTGAAGGATACTCACAGTAACCGGTCTACCTTGTTTTTGAATAATAAAAGACATTTATCTTTATAAAATATAATTTTTCCATTTGTGTCTACTTTTCAAATGCTCCAAGTGCATTTCAATATCAGGCAACAAGTTTCAGACCTTATTTACTAGAAGCTGTATAATGTTTATTAGTTTATTAGAACTTAATTACAACTTTTCTGATCTCTCAATTAATTAGCTTAAAAGTGTACTTAAATAGTAAATGAATTCATGAAAGGACATTCAGGCCCTAGAGAAACACGATGGAATTGTGCAAATAAATAATAAGAGAACGAGCAGTGAAATGCTGAGCTCAGATGCTTGTTCCGCCACATACTTAGGAGCCATGCGAAGCTGGACGAATCGCTTCACCTTTCTGGGGCTCAGTTTTCCTCACCTGGACGAGGGGTAACAACAGCAGTGCCCTCCACGGTGCTGTGAGATTTGGTGAGATCACTCTAAAGCACTTTAGAGAAAAGCGCAAATAAAAATGCCAACCAAGCTGTGTGTGGGCTGGAAATCAGCAGACCCCACTGTAGTCCCAGGTCTGCTACCAACAGGTTCCTGATGCAAGCACAGCCCTTCTCTGGCCGCAGTCTCCTCATCTGTAAAGGGGCGTCGGACTGCTGGCCTCCAAGCTCCCCCTTCCCAGCTCTAGAAGTTTATTATTCTAAAGGGGTCGGTTCTTTGCGCCACCATGGGATGGCTAAGTAAATGCTTTCTCAAGGGGGCCAAGGACAGTCTTCATGTCTTCAGGAGAACACCTATCCCCCACGCCCTCAAAAATGATCAGGTCTGAAACTCTAATATGTTGCCACCTCTAAGCCTTTCACAAATAACCCGAATTTTACCTGGAGTAGCATTTGCCAATCTGGACTTTCCACCACCAGTCCTTGTATTGCGAATGCTCTGTGGAGAGGGCAGCCAGGTCCAAAGCCTTTGAAAACAAGTCATTTTAGGTTAGGGTTTTCTTTTCTGACAATACACAGAAATAGCAAATAATGCAATAAACCATACAATTAGCATCAATCAAAACATGCATTAGAAATCAGAGAGCAGCTCAAGTCGCTCGTGTTTCCAGATGGCCCCGCCAATTTTCCCTGAATAATCCGTTCCAGACCAGAGGGCTGACAGCAGATGAGAAGTGAACACTGATCAAAGGGAAGCCAAGGTACGACATATTTGAATACAATTTTAATATACAAGGCACAAAATTGGCATTTGAAAACCCGTGAGTGTTTACCCTCTCCCCACCATTTATCAAGTGTCTAATGATTCAAAACGCCTCCAAACTCAGAGGCAGTAGAGCCTTTGCTGTGTTAGCCTGGCCTAATCACAGGCCCCGCTGTAACGAGAGAGGTGGGGAAACAGAAGGAGATCAAGCAAGCAGGTAGCAAGAGGTTTGGGAAACGGGATCGTGAAGAAGCTGGGCACTTGGGTGACCACCATCTTCAAAACCTCCATTCCGTCATTCTGATGTCACCTCACATTCCAGTGACTCTAAGGGCTGCCAGACCTCCCTTTGCTGCAGACTGAAAAAAATCTCCTTGATTGCTTTCATATTTTACATGTGTTCATCCCATCTCTCTCATGTCTTCTAGTTTATGTGTTCCTCCTCATGTTTATTCAAGACCCAACGAGAAATGACTAAATAGGAATTCAAATTTTATTCAGAGGAAATGGAAACCATCCGGACAAGAAAAAAACAGACCAATCTTTCCACAAATTGGAAGCTCATGGAAATCTGATGTAAAGATTTGGTGAATAAAATCTCAAGTTATTAGTTAAAAGAGAATTCCAATTTTTAAAATACTACTACTCTTTCTCACAAGGTTGACAAACTTTTATTCTTTAGACAGTGTTAGTGTAATCGTGACAGCCAACAATTCGGTTAAAGTAACTCTTAGATGTTCAGTTCTGATTATCTCAGAATGTGTCCCACATTACTGTCCATTTCTGAATATTAACTCCTTTCGAAAATAAATGCCAGAAACCTTCCTTGGATCTCCTCCTGCAAAACCAGTAACATTTCTTTGTGTTCCCCATCTTCTCTTGCTCCAAGGGAGACCTCCAAATATGCAAACTATTTAAAGAATGGTGTCACCATGCTGGGATTCTAATAGACTTGAAAAATCAACATCTCTACTTGAAAGCTGTGGAAATTTAAAAACAAGACACATACAACTATCAGATGCTTAGAAATTTGGTGGCCACCCAAAGCAACCAGTATGAAAGCACCTCTGGTTTCTTCAGCATGTTAAAAAACAGAATTCTTATTTTTCTTTTTTTAGCTCAGTTGCAAAACATACACAAAGTATAAAAAAAAATGCATGGCTTTCTGTTCACTATCTAAATTCTTATTCCATTCAGAAAATCACATGTGGGGGAAAATCTGAAGTGACAGGTTAATGGAACAATCTGATCTGTCACAGCTACGACATGTCAGTCCCTGACCAGCGGGAAGCAGGCCCAGGACTTCGTCTCACTCAGGACTTCCGGACCACGTCACAGGACAGATGCACAGGCACTCAACAATTACTTGTTCGAAGGATAACCCCATCCAATACCAAATCCGTAACTAAACTAGCGAATAAAAAGGAAAAGAGCGGAACCGACAGTTTGCGCTTTTTACTAAATAAAAACAAGACAAATCGCTTAACTGTGAATTCTACAAGACAGTGCACACGTGTTGGAGGTAAGCAGATAGAAGTAACAAGCAGGATATGATTACACGCACTTTATTTTATTGCTGACCCTCACTTAGAGCTATATTTATAAGTGAAAGCTTGCTATGACATTATTACTGAACACTGGGTGCGGGCATGCAGTAAAATTAGACTTAATCTGCATTAGTGCCATCAGCTACAACGTTTTAGTTCACACTTGTGACCCAAGCTGCTGCACAATACATGCGTTCCACAAATGTTTATGGAGTTAATGCACCGTAATCTCAAACACCATCCTTTTCATTTTCAGGTAACACCTGAGAGTCTCAGTCATGAATGTATCTGTCAGAGTTACAATCCTATTTAAAATACTAAATGATATACTTAGCATTATAAAATAAACACTTTTCACGTTTCTGCCTAGTATTTATGATTATGATTTTTAATGGCTGCATAAAATTCATTGCTCACTTTATTATAACTTACTAAATGCATCTTCTGTCATTGAACTTTTAAGCTGTTTCTCAGATTTTTTGCTACAACAACTAACACTCTAATGAACATCTTTGCAAATATGGTACTTTACTTTTTCATGAAATTTCTTAAGTGAAGCTGTAGAAAAAATTGAAGATCTTTATAGCTACCTGCTATTTATTATCATAGTGTTTTCCAAATTATTATATCATTTAAAATATCATCTAGAATATAGAACAATTTACTCCATTTTCCTCCAGCATTTTTTCAACTTTCATAAATGTAAAATCCCAAGTCCAAAATGTCTTTAATTTATATTTTTGTTGTTAGTAAGAAAGTACTAACAAATTAACACAAGCTTTTATAGTTAATGAACACTAATATTTTTAAATCATGCTTGATGTATATATTTCACCCTTTTATTGTCACTTTACTTGTGGTTTTATTCCTGTTCACTGTGGAGACATCTATGAATCAGTAGGTTGTTTTCCTTTGTGATTGCTTGGTAAATCCAACCAAATCTGTGAAATATTCTGTTGTTTGCTGCTTTATATTTTTTGTATTTCTTCATTGATCAAATGTCTAAAAGAAGCCCTTAAACTAATTTTCTAAACAGTGTTTTTAAATAAAATATAAGATTCTACTTCGAAAATAAAAAATTATGCTCACTGTTGCTTGTTTCTGGTGTATTAAGTCTCCTTCTCTGTTCCCAAGAATAAAACTGTAACACTTACAAATGGAGACTCCAGTTCCCAACAGTACACGGCCTTTTACTAAGATAAATGTGGGAGTCATTCTTGTTGTGCCTTTTCTCTTATTTTGTTGATTTGGCTCGCTGAGCCAGGAGCCGCGCCCCCTCTTGTTCGTTAGTTATACAGAGCTCTGGCCTTCAGGTCTAGGTTCCGACATCAGAAGGCCTAGCATGAGGGCCTCGTCTTAATCACTGGTTTTCATACTATCTTCTAAGCAGCAGTTTCCAATTCTGGTTGAAAACTCGCACTGCCTATGGAGATTTTATTACCAACACATTTACCAGATTGGGATTCTCATTAAAGAAGTCTAACATAGATCCAGAAATCCATTCTTTTCTAATTCCCCAGGTGGCCCCCTCTGGTGTGGCTCAGTGGATTAAGTGCCAGCCTGTGAACCCAAGGGGTCGCCGGTTCAATTCCCAGTCTAGGGCACAAGCCTGGGATGCAGGCCAGGTCCCCAGTAGGGGGCGTGCAAAAGGCAACCACTCATTGATGTTTCTCTCCCTCTCTTTCTGCCCCTCTTCCCCTCTCTAAAAATAAATAAAATATTTTAAAAAAATAAAATAAAATTCCCTAGGTAATTCAGAAACAGCCTGATTTAGGAACCAGCCAACAGTCCTAGGATTTGAGGGGCAGGAGCTCACGGGAAGGGGAAAGGGTGGGGCAGGAGGCGGGGGAGGGGCAGGAGGACCCAGGAGGAGGCCCAAGGGGTGCGTTATTAGCCTGCTACTTCTGCTTCAGTTCAAGCAGCTCCACTTCTGTCTGTTTATGTATTAGGGTCTGGGAAAGATCTCATTTTTTTTTTAAAGTTTTTCTGCTTAAATAAAAAATTTAAATGTCATTGCTCTATTAAGATCAAATTTTTAAAAATCCATGTAGATAAAGAACTATGGAAACATTCCATAATACTTACATAATATGTAAAGGTTAAAGTCTGCTATTAGGCTATAAATTCCGTTATGGCAGAGAATAAATCTTTGTTTTCAATCTAGTTCATATTCCTCAACATTATGTAAATGCCAAGCTGTAGCATGACAGCCTCAGCATGAATTTATTAATAAAGACATCATCACTGTGGCTGACCTACAAACAGCATTTGACCTGTCTACTTTCTAAACACACTGCCTACAGCCTGCCTGCTCACAGACCTCACGCCAGCCACAGTGGCCTCATCACCGTTCCGTAAACAACCCAGTCATGCTTCCACTCAAGACCTTTGCAGTTAAAGTTCTGTCCGACTTGCGTGATCTGCCTACGTAAAGTTACAGGGCCCATCCCCCTTCACTCAGGTCTCTGTCTCAATGTCTTCTCAGAGTGGACTTCACTGACGACCTCCCTCCCCATCCAAAACAGCATCTCCCCCCGTGTCACTATCTGCTCTTACCTCCTGCTTTCCTGCTTTTTTCTTTTCCAATGGTTTATTATCCTGGGACATTTCATATATTTTTAAATTTGCTAATTATCTCTATTCATTGCCAAACCAGAATCAGAATCCCCCACAGAGCAGAGATTTTTGTCTGCTGCCTTCATTCTGTAATCGCAGGCCTAGAACAGGGGCTGGCCCACTGTGGTGGCTCAAAATACACTGGATGGGAGAACGCATGCCTCTCCAGTAACTGAAGCAATCTTCAGGAAGTCAAGAGATAGCTTCTTGGTACTCTAGTAGTTACAGATACAGCTACTCATTTATGAAAAGAAGCGGTGTTTGATGTTTCTTTTTAATGTCAGCGTGACGGTGTGATTTTATCTACCACACTGAAAGCCTCTGATCGGCTGGACACTGAGGGAAAATGTCAGGTACTGACTTTTATTTACCAAACTGTGCCTGGCTTTTCAGTTACCCCAACTCTAGTTTCCTCTTGTCCCTCGTGACCACGTCCACTAACACTTCCTCATAGATAACTCCCGTATTCTGTGTGCCCGGCCCAGGCTCTCAACGGTACTTTTGTGCCATATCTTTCTATACATGCAATGGCATCTCCACTTGGAGGGCCTTTTCCAATTTCACCCTCAAAATGCCTTCACGTGAATCACTCAGCTTCTTTACAAACTGACCTCCTTCTTCAATGACCCTATTTCTATTAGTGAAACCATTCTTCTCCAGGCATCTGTTGGAGGCAGGTTTGACCTGCATCTTTCCTTTGCCCTCCATATCAAATCTGCGATCATGTTCTGATACTTATTCCATTACCATGTCTCTTTGGCACTTTCATTTTTTCAGGATATGGCCTATGTCATTCTCCCTCTACATCCTGACCATGTTTTTACCTTTTCTTTACATGTATTTTCCTTCCTTTCCAAAAAATCCCACTTATTGTATGGATCATCACTAATATTCTCCCTTTGCCACTTGGTAACAATTTCACAGTCTGGCAATTACCTTATTGCTCATTTGCATATTAACATGCAAAAATGAAACAAATGGAGAAGTCATATGTATAGAACCTTCAAATTCTCTACAAAGAGGCTACCAAGATGAGTGATTATTGTTGAAGCTGAGTGATGGGTGATACAGGCTCATTTTACTATTCTCTCTATTTCTACATGTTTAAAGTTTTTTGTTGTTGTTTTGGGGGTTGTTTGATTTTTATTTTTTTCTTTTGGTTGCACATGTTTCAAATCTTCTATCATAAAATGTTAATAGGGGAGAGGGGTTGCATTACAAAGAAGCCAGAAATAGATGTATTAGTAAACCTATTTTGATATACTACTGGGATTAAAGAAAAAATGGATCAACAATACTGACTATAGAAAATAAACTTTAACACACGCATATTATGTAGTATTCTCAATTATCTATATTTGTCCTTTAATGGAGATCTATGTAGTCTATAGATTAGGTACAGTTCTTACCACTTCTAAATTTACATAAATTTTTCTACTGAAATTGACCATGGATTTG
>VMDR010000539.1:0-212751 GCA_007922815.1 Macrotus californicus
AAAAAAAAAGAGCTGTTTTTTTTTTTTGAAAAAAAAAACAAAAAACAAAATTGACAAGCCCTTAGCTAGACTAAGAAAAACGAGAGAAGATGCAAATAAAATTTAAAACAAAAGAGAAGACATTACAGTGGATGAAATAAAAAGGATCATAGGGGACTGTTATGAACAATTCTATACCAACAAATTGGATAACCTAGAAGAAATAGGTAAATTCCTGGAAGAAACAACCTATCAAGCAGGACTGAATCAAGAAGAAATAGAAAGGCCGAGCAGACCAGTAACAAATGAAGCAGTAATCAAAAACCTTCCAACAGAAGCAAGCCCAGCACCAGACAGATGGCTTCCCGGGTGAATTCGAGCAAACATTCGAAGAAAAATTCACATCAACCCTTCTTAAACTTTCAAAGAGTGGAATAGAGGGAACACTGTCACCTTCATTTTACGAGGCCAGCATCACCCTGATACCAAAGTCGGACTAAAACACCACAGGAAAGAAAACTACGGATCAGTATGTCTGACGAGGCAAAAATCCTCAATAACCAAATTCAACAACACATCAAAAGGATGATACACCATGACCAAGTGGGATTTCACATATGCATATAAAGTTGGTTTTACATATGCAAATCAACGGTACACACCACATAACAGAATGAAAGGTCAAAACCACACAGTCATCTCAACAGATACGTATCAGTAGTTTGTTCATTCTCATTGTGAGTTCATATAAACGCACCACAACTTATGTGTTCATGTCACCGTTGACGGACATCTAGTTTGTTTCTGGTTTGAGACTATTGCAGAGAGGGTTCTACAAACATTCTTGTCTGTTCTTTCGGTGAATATAGGTACATGTCCCTAGGGCCTGGGTTGAAGGTCACAGAGTAGATGTGGCTCAGTCTGTAGTCATTCATCTCTGTGTCGCCACTCACCCACTCACATTCTTTACCCCCTGTCTCTCTCCCTTCAAAGAGCCTACGTTGTACACACAGGGACTTAAATAATTGGCATATAGTTATCTGTGTACATGCACACATGTACAGATGTGTGTGCCTGTATATCTCCAAGTTGTATGTAATAAAATAAAATATAGCGGCAGCCTCAGCAAGTTAACAGTGAACATGCTGTGCTGGGATCACCAAGGGTGTGGGGCAGCCAGGGGTGGCGGGCCCCCCTTTCCCGTCTGAAATGTGGGTTAGCAATGGACTCATCTGTAGGTGTATTTCCGTTGCCCTGGGTCAGACTCTGGAATTTGCTACAGCTTCTTTCTCATGGTAGTTGACAAACTGGAGGCGGGCCTTTGGCGAAGAAAGGGGTTGTCTTTCTTTCAGGGTGCTGGAGTGGGGGGAGAATGGGACCTGTTAGGACGCTTGGGGAAGAGGAAGAAGCGTTCTGGGGTGCAAACAGTCCAGCGAAGGGCTGCTGGGCAGAGGCTCTTACGTGCAGTGTTGATTTTCTCAGAATTATTTTTGTTTTCAACAAACTACCTTTTCCCGAATGCTTTTTTTCATTCAACCTTTAGAAAGGACTTGGTTTGCAGAGTAACATTAACACAGCTCTCTCTGAACTGTCTCCTAAAACCAGGAAGAGCTTCCAGAACCTTCTGTGGATGGAAACATCACAGTCTTGGGGGGCTTTTTCAATCCCAGGAGAGCCCTAAACTAGATGTTGCAGTTCGCTTCATCTTGACCGGTCTCATGAAAAAGTTTAGTGTCACTAAGAAATATCTAATTTCCCACGGATGCTAAATTTCCATATTAAACTGTTAACATCCAGGAACTCCGTGTGCTCGTCAAAAAGGCCGGAGTTCGTGGCTTTGGCCAACTGCCTGTCTGGTTTCAGTTTCCGATGGAAACGAGATCTCAGCGACTGGTGCAATGCAGGGTCTCCACGGTGAAGCCGTGTGCAGAGGGCAGGTTCGTCAATGCAGCTTTTATCATAAGGGGTGTGAGTGATTCACACTTGAATGGCAAAAAAAAGGTGTTCTTCAATTCAAGTAATTGGAGAAACGGCAGACTCCCAGCAGATCTGCACACACGTATACGAAAATACTACAGGATTTCTAACAAACCAACTTGATATTTTTGAAGCCAAGCCAACAGCAACTAATCATTTAAATGAAAGAATGACAAGTATCGAAAGCCCTGGCCGACTCAAGACAACACTGTTGACTGACGGCACACTGATGACAAATTGTTTTCAAGGGCCGTGAGGATCCTGACTCTGGGCGAGCGTGTTCAGGAGTTGCTCTGCAGAGTGGCCAAGGGCCGCACAGACGCCAGGTGGCTTAGCAGTCCCAGGACTGCAGGTCCTCGGTGAGCCCTGGGAATGTGCTAATGTGAGCTTGTGAATATGAAACTTCAGTGACCTTTACTAACCTCCTTAGGAGGTTACCAGTAAGAACTCCTTAGTGTGTGTGTGCATACACCCTATATAATATTATATAATATAATATATATATGTAGTGTGTGTGTGTGTGTGTGTGTATACAGTCTTTGCAGTTGCTCATTTTTTGCCCTGAAGAACCAAAACAGGACTCAAGTGTGTGCTTGGCCCAGCAGGGGCCCCACCCAACCCAGCAGTGGGAGAGACCCACTGAGGATCACAGCCCCACACCACTAGAGTCGAGAGGAATGGAGGCCCTTGTCCCTTTTCTGCAGATGCTCAGATCTTCCTGCAGGACTTGGATGACATGGATGAGGAAAAGGCAGGCCCTGACAGAGTGGCCACAGGCAGCGCTAACTGTGGCCGTGCAGAGTCTTCGTATCAGCTGTCCAGCCAGTTGGGCCGAGACTTGGGTCGAGACCATCAGTTATCATGGATGCTGTGTTGGGGGTGAGTGTAGTGTTGGAGGCGGCCTAGGTGGGGAGAAGCCAGGTTGGCACGTTGTTTGATGATTTTGAGTTTTCTCTTTTACTGCAGGAAGATTTTCAGCGGCCTCTGATGGCTTATATATGCACTTAATTTTCAGGTAACTTCCTTAAAAAGCCATCAGTCACCCAGGAATTGATTTATAGCTGAAGTGAGTTTCTGTGTTTGTTGCCTGGTTCTAAATATATATTTCAAAGCTCTGTGTGATATACAGAACCACGCCGGGATCAGAAAACATACAAAGAGCAGACCTTGTCATTTGTGAGTTCGGTGAATTACACCACGTGAGTCACCACTTGAAGGCTGGTTGTCCTACAAATCTTGTGTATACCTTGAAGTAAAGGAGGTCTTCAGATACCCAGGTGTCCAAGTGCCTCTTCTTTTTAGCTTCCTAATATATTTTGCATTAAGCTCTGCTTGGCCTTCCTTAGTCTTCAATAGCTAAGCGTTATTCTAACCAGAGTCCCAGTTGATTATTTTTTAGATGAGTGTGCTTGTGAAGGCTGCTTATAAAGAGAGTTGCACACCCCACGCTCCTGCAGGGCATCCAGAGACAAAATCAGACATAAGCTCCCGCCTCTGTGCTCACCATGAAAATATTAAGTAGGACAGAGGCATGAGGAAGGCACAAGAACACACACTTTGTAGTTATGTTTTTCCACCGGAGCCTGTGGTTTTTGTCTTCATTTTGTGGAATATTTTTACAAATGTGTTTATTGACCGAGTTTTAGAGAGGCAGGCGTACCTGTGGCTTATCCTGTTTAGCTGCCAGTAGGTTTTCCATGTCCTGCCTAATGTGTTGACCAGGTGTCATGACTCTGTCACAACCAGGGAGCAATAGGAGGCCACTGGGACCTGAGGCAGTGTCTAGCGCGTGGACAGCTCTGTGACCGACTTGTCGACATACCTAGTTTGGTCTTGAACACACACAGACAAATTCAGAAGGTGCTTTCTTTCTGTGGTTGGTACGTCTTTATTTGTCACTCTAAGCTGTTAAGCAATGTTCTACCAAACCCGTTTGTAGCCTTCCGAGCTGTGGTAGCTGCATTGGAAATTGCCAAATACTTCACAACTATTTTTTTTTCTCCCCTTACAAATGGGACTTTTTAAATAGAACCACTTTCTGTACTGTCAGGGAGAAATGTGAACTACGCCGTCACTGTTGTACTCTTTCTTCTACCCCTGAGTGTTTGGTCTCCTTGGTGAGGGTGCGAGTCTGTGGGAAATGGCCAGCGGGAGGGGGAACATGAGACTTAAGTGGCCGGCGACGTCTTGATGATGCAGCCAAGTCCTTGGGAAACGGGAAAGGCTGTAGCTTGGAGAACCGGCACCGATGTACTGGCGCACCCGAGGCAGAGAGGATTCTGGGTCTGAGAGCCCCTGGGGAAAGCCTTCCCTTTTCCGCGTGTGCACGTTTCACATGGCCAACGTCAAGGGTGCCTTTGCCGTGGAGGGGATGGAGAGCTCGTCAATTAAGCAGTAAGAGCCTCTGTCTCCTCCTCCAAAGGGACTTTTCTACACGGAGGAAGCTGGTCCACTTGGGTCTATGCTCGGGGCTCACTGCTCAGGGCTGGCTGCCATTGGAGAAAGGGGAGGATGGGGGAAGGGGGTCACCGCTTCCTTCTTTATTCCAAACGGCCCAAGACCAGCTCTCTTCCCGTCATCTGAGGGGACCCCTTTTGTTTCTGTAAGGTGTGCTGGTTTCACAGAAGGTCTTTATCTCTGTGCTTCTTGCAGACAGAGCTTTCTATTGTATTTGTTTCTAACCGCACTTGAGTGGCAAAGAATCCAAGAGAGATGATGAATTAATTAGTGTTATTGACTTCCTGAAAGGGTGGGCGGTTCCTCTCACAAGGTCCAGTCACTTTCTGAAGTGAGAGGAAAGGGTGTGTGCACGCAGAGTCGTGTGTAGGTAATGAACTCCCAAATGGTGGAGTATAATGCACACTGGGGCCTTTCTTTAAAAATTAAACAGGTTCTCATGAACTTTTGTTCCATGTCCAATGAAACCTAGAAGATGGCTGATGAGCCTGGCTAGTTCGGCAGGCACCAGTCCCAGTTCTAGAGCAAGTGTTACGTGGGCTTCTAATGTGTGGGACACCCCCCCCCCGCACCCCACAGGTCACCACCACACACCCTTTTAGCTAACAGGCCGGATAGCTCCTCTTCTCCCTCCGACCTCCCTGCCCCAGGCACTGTCTGTCTCTCCACTCTTTAATTGAAGACACTAACGAGAACATCAACAGTTTGTCCTCATTTCCTCTCTTGTTTTACTCATTCTTAAATGGGTATTCTGGGGAGCAAGGAAGCAGTCAAAAGCAAGGTGTCATCAGTGATTTTCAGAGAGGAAGAGATCCTGGGAAGTCTCTAAAGAGAGGAGGAGCGCCCTTCATATTGGGATTTGTTACCTGTGCTTAGGAAATGCGGGGCCAATCCCTCCCCTCGCTCCCTCTTTGTTCCCCTCTAAACCCAGTTCCACTCCCCCAGCTCCATCCGCAGACTTAGTCACTGTCGGTCATCCTACAGCGGAAGAGACGAGTGGGGAGGGAGAGCCCACCGCACCTGTAACTAGTTTTGACCTTGTTTGCTTACTGTGTATGTGCTGGCGTGTGCGCGCCTGCACGTGCATATTTCTTGATTCTCTTTGCATGTCCCTCTAATTGATCTTGAAAAGAGGGGACAGTTAAAGAAGACGTTAAGGTGAAATGAAGCCATAACTGCAGCTGGAGACTTTTATTAAGTGTGGCAAAGTTCCCTGGGCTGCGCTGAAATTGTTTATTGATTTTGGTATGGTTGGGTGCTCGGGGGTAATCACCCAGAATGCCGCTAGAGAGAGCATCTTGTTAGCTCACGCTCAGCATCTCCTCAGCACAGTGTTCGCTCCAGAGCTCGCCTCTTTAACCTGTAAATAAATACCCCTGGTTAACCCCTGCAGTGCCACTGCCCCGGGCCGGGGCTGCTCCTGGCCAGGCTGTGCACACCCCAGCAGCAGTGAAGAACTGATGGGGGTTAATTTCTGCTGCTGGAAAGGGTTGTCCTGAGGGGAGGGAAAACAGGGCCAGGTTTCATATGAGGGACCCGTATCATTTTCTACTTTCAGTGTGTACTTGTTTCTTTTTTCCTCGTTTTCCTTTTAGTGGGAAGGTGGAAAGTTTGAAGAAACAAGATAAACTGAAATCTTTGGGTGGTGGTTTTATTGTTCTAGTCTTGTGTCTTTCCATATGTGTTTGTCATTTTCACGGGCCTTGCGTTTCTGGTTTTCCCATCACTGTAACTCAACTTTTTCCAGGGCATCAGCGGAGCAGAGGTGCCGTCCTGTGTAGGGCAGCCTGTGCGGCCCAAACAGGGTGAGTCCAGGACCACATGGTCTTCCCCCTCAAGCTAGTGAGGCAGTGAGAGGGGCCTGGTTACAGGATCATCGAAGGAAAGGATCAAACTGTGGGAGAAAACCCAGAAGTCTGGGGCAAGTGAAGGAGGTCTGGCTTAACCAGTGGTGTACCTATTCCAAACACAGGTTAGGTGAGTGTCTCCTGGGCTCCCCAGGATGACTCTGAGCAAAGTCACATTCTGGAATCTACTTAGCTTCGGAATTCATGTCGGCAGTGATGGGGAGCAGCCATCATTTGCATTGATGGATTTCATTCCACATCATCCAATAAAATGCTGCCATGGTGGTTCTTTCCTTTGAGGTCCTTCTTTAAGTCCCAGGCACCATTCTTTGCAAGTTCCACGGCCATTGCCGTCAGGCCGCTCACAGCTTGTGCAGATGGCTCTGCAGTGACAGCTGCAGAGCACCTGGGACCAGGGGCTAGGACTGCAGGCCTTTGGAGCTAGCAGCCACTCAACAATCACACTTTATGAATTGTTCCTTCCCTGGCGATCTTTAAACAATCTCTCTCAAGACGCTGATGTAATATCACATCCTTTGTGACTCCCTCTGCATTTGCCTCCCTCTCCCCCGGTGCAGTAACTATTTTCTCCTAAAACCAAACAGTGTATTTCCTTGTTGCATTCTGACCACAGTGAGTATGTTTGCCCTCTGAGTCATACAGAGAATCAGGGAGTCTTTGGAAAGCTCTGCATTCTGGATATTTCCACCTCCCTCATCCTGAACATCACCAGCGGGGCCCAGTGTCTGAGCGAATGACTCTACTGTCAGGGAAGGGACTGAAGATGAAAGACACACAGAAAACTCGGCTTTTATCCCTAAATCTCTATTGGCTGTGCTTCTCACTGCTTTTCCATGCCTCTGCTGAGCCTCCTCTAAGAGAACATTCATATTTGTCCCCCATCCAACTGGTCGGTGTTGGCCAAGACTAAGGAGGAGGTTGGAGCTATCAAGATGAGATAGACGGAAGTTAACTCAGTGACAGATGGCATCACCAGAAGTCTCAATGCAACTAAAAGATTTCTAAGCCCAAGATGATATCTTCCTTAACCTCAAAACTACTCAGCTGAATGACAGTCTAGTGAAAGAGTGGAGTTTGCACACTCCTTGGGCCAGATTTGACTTCCGTAGATAAGATTTGTATGGATATTTGACTTATGTAGGTAGCATTATGAAGAATGAGCATAAAAGCTCCTTTGGAAAGTAGGACATGTCTAGGGGAAATTTTTTACACCAAACAGACCTGTATTCGAATCCCAGCACCATCCTGTGATCTGATCCTGAGCAGGTTATTTAACTTTGATGAGTTAAAGTTTCCTGATATAAAATGGAGGTGTGACAATTAACTAAGAACCTACAGACTTTCGGAGGCAACAGTCTAGAGAGTAAATATTGATGTTTTTGTGGGCATTACAGTTTCTGAGGCCACTACTCAGCTCCACGGTTGTAGCAAAATAGCCACAGACAATATATATAGGAATGGGCACGGCTGTGTCTCAATAAAACTTTATTTGCAGAACAGCAGTGGTTGGATTTGGTTGCAGTTTGCTGACCCTGATATAGATAAAGTATTCAGCAGAGGGCCTGGTGTTTGTAAACATGAAGTGCTTTCCCTTTCATTGATGTTAGAATACTTGCCTAGTGCTTCAGCTATATTCAGCAAAGTGGTTTGACAGGTATGAAAAACTAATTTTTAAAAGATCTTGTAAAAGCTTGTCCTGGGTGTCCATCCTAAGTTGGAATCCTGTCTATCTTCCTAGTTAATTTTTTTCTGCTCTCCCTAAGCTTGTATATCACAGACTTCATTCTGGCCCTCCCTCCCTCAGTCTGCAATCTGGTGTTGGGCTACCTCGGTCTGTCATCACTTCCTTGGCCCTCACTTTTAGAGAATTTAGAATTCCTGGTAGAATTCCTCAGTCTGTTGCCTCCATTGGAAAGAATTATTTTTGACCCACTCTGACCCTGTCTTGAGCAACAATAAAGTGGGGATTGGGAGAAATGTGGCACAAATCAATAGGTTATCCCAACAGACATGATCTTTGAAGCTGTTTTTTTTTTGGACACTTGCCGCAGTAACAAAGATAAATAGTGATTCCCTCACATTGCCTGTGAGCAGAAGGTGGCTCAGCAGATCACGATGTGACCTCTAGTGTGGGTGAGCAGCAGGTTTGAGCGGGATGAGGACCAGGGAAGAACACAGATTCTGGCCACAAGGAGAGAAAACAACATGGCGAAGGACACCGGTACCCCCGTTCCTATTCAGTCATTGGTGCACGTGGGTTTCCTGCCTGCTTGTCAACTTGCTGTCTGCTCACTTACCCACTTTCCCCTTTGTTCTCATCCCTTATGTTACAGTCATTCAATAAACATTTAGTAAGCACCTACTGTGTACAGGACACTAGCATGATAACTAGGGCATTAATTGTGGCTGTAGTGTCCCTCTGCCTGATTCTGAGCAGAATGAGGTTGAGAATTGATCGCTATGGCTGATTTCAGGACCCTGAAGTAGGGAAAGTAACCCAATATCTTCTTCTTCCACCTTCTTAGTGTACCTGCTGGCTGGAGAGGAGTCAAGAGTGGACAGAGTAGATGCGGAAACTACTGCCTGTAGGGGGTCCGTGTCCCTCTTTGAGCTCCTGTGGTGCCGGTGGTGGTGGTGCTAGTGTAGGTGGGATTAGCAGTGATGGTAGTAATAGCTAACAAAGATAGTGATCAGCTACATACACAGCGTATGTTCTAGCTGTGTCTCCTCGGTCTACTGATTTAGTTCTCACGGCCGCCCCCTGAGGCAGGTGTGATTATCGTTCTTCTACCCCAAGACTGGAGCTTTGCTCTGTGAGTGAGGGAAGGTCTGCTGGCTCCTTCAGCTTCTCTTTGTTCTTCCATGCAGACACCTTTTCAGACACCCACACACTAGAATAATAGCTTCGGGATGGCTCAGCTCATTGCAGTAGCGTGATTCGGAGGGCAGCCTCTAGGTGGTCTGCCGGGCTCTGCCACTTAGTGCTGTGTGACTTTGGGCAAGTTGTTTAACCTCTCTGAGCTTTCGATTTCTTTATGTGTAAAATGGGGATAGATTTGACAGCTGATAGAGAGCTGGAGAGATGACAGAGCTGAGATTACCTGCCCACTCTTCTTAGAACAGCGCCCCACTCACAGTACATGCTCAGAAAGAAAAACGTCAGGCAGCACTGCCTCAAGGCTAAGCAGCAGGCAGGACAGAGGCTGCCCAGCCCAGAGCAAAGGCCCTGCTGAGCAGCAGTTCTGGCCCCTTGTTCAGAACAGTCCTGTGGACTCAACTCTGAGTTGCAGGGTCCTTCGTGAGGGAGGGCGCGGGCACGCAGTCAGGTTGCATCTGATTGGCTTTTCTTGAAGAGGGTTTAGAACAGGCTTCTCAGAAGAAGTGAGTCACAAGGAAAAATTACAAGATGGGAAGTTGCTGATTAATAAGGCGGCATGAAACTTCAAAAGCTGACTTCCACAGAAATCCAGTAGAAATGGAGCAATTTTACATCCCCTGGTATTATTTAAGGGTTCTTTCACCGTGTAAATCTATATCCACTGATAATCCTCAATGCACCTTTCATTTCAGAATGCATTTATATACATATTTTTGGCAGTAGATTTACTTCCTAATCGTATTTATAGCTTAAATTAATATGGAAATTAACCCCGAAACCCCAGACCATGGGAGACACTGGATTTTGCAGACCTTGAACTACGTTAAAATAGATGTTGAAGATGTGAACTGCATAAAAAATAAAAGTTGGTAGTATTAATTTAATTTAGTCTCCATTAAAGATATCACCAGTGATCTATTGAACTTTTACAAGTGAAAAGTAAAGGCCTGTGCTCTGTTATGGGCACATGACACTCACAGATATAGGCTGTTTGAATGGAAAATAGGGCTTTTGCCAGATGCTAGTTGACTGTTGGACCCTGACTGGGAGTAAAGTGCCGTGGGTTTCACTTTAACGATCATCTCTACAAACACACGTATTTGTGCAGAAACATCTCACGTTTTTAGTGACATGTAGCTTCATACCAAGTGTCGTCACCTTCCAGATTCTGGGCATCTGACCAGATTATCTTCTAACTGTTTTTACTGTGGACGTGAATTTGTTCCCTCACAAATGTCCATTGGACATGAACACCGTGTTACGTGTTTACTGAAGATAGTGGGTAAAGGGAGCGGACGTGGTCTCTGCCTTCATGGGACGAGGGGCCTAGGTGGCCAGAGAGGCAGGAGGTAAACGAGCCCAAAGGAACATAGTGTTGGGTATGACAACCCTTTAAGATGAGTGTGCTTGAGAGCGAGCATGGGAGGGGGCGTTTGGTCTGGGAAGGCATCTCTGAGGAAGTGGCACAGTCTGAGGTGCAAAGCAAAGTGAGCACTGCCTGTTCACGCACATCCAGGTCACCTCCGCACACGCGTGTTGTCCTAGATCTGTGGGAAGAGCAGGACGTCAGCAAGGGTCCTTAGCACCGTGTGGTTGGCTCAGGGTGAGTGTGGACAGGAACTTAACAGGCAGGGTTCTACGTGTGCATCATTCCAGCTCAGGGAAGCTGCCACCTGCTCCCAGTCACACACCTGACAGGTGGCATAGCTGGGATTTGGACCCAGGACATCTCTGCCTCAAAGCGGTTGTTCTTTTCCTCATACACAAGGCCTCTCAGGAAAGACGAGCCCCCCACCCCTTAAATTCTGCGTACTTTATTGAGCACCTCTGTATAAGCAGTTGGCCTTTCAGCTGCCTCCTTTGGTTTAGGGAGACCGATGGGTCTTTCTCTTCCCCAGAGGGACACCCTGCACCAGAAGACCCAGCTCCCAGCTTCACCCTGCCAGGCTGCTCCCAGGCTGCACCGGGTGGCACTTGGTCCTGTCAGCCTGGACGGGGAAGGGAGGCTCAACTGGAACAACTGGAACCAAAGCTCAGGAGTTCCTTTGGATGTCGAGAGGCGTCTTTAGTCTTTTTCTCCTCAGCTGGAAGGAAGCCTGCGGAGGCCATTCCACCACCAGCCCGAGTAAGGGTCGATGAGGCTGGAGGCGGAGGACAAAGGGGCTTGCCTGAGGGTGGGCAGCAGTAAGACAGCCACATGGGGGGGCTGGGGGGCACCTTGACACAAGGCATCCGAAGCCTTTGTCCTTTTTTCTTTTTAACTGACATTAAAAAAATAACAACTCAGGTATAATTTATGTATAATGAAATGCACAGGCGTGATGTTCAGCTCCATGGATGATGAGCATGTCCACTTCTACGAAACTGCCGCCCCGAACACACACTGAGAGTTCTCCTTCCCAGTTGGTCCCCACCCTCGGCAGCCAGGGCTCTGACCTCTGGTACCAGAGGTCAGTGTCGTCAGGCCTCGAATTTCATAAACTGGAATCACACCCCGTGTAGTCGTTCGGGTCTGGCTGCTGTCACTCACCTAACGTTTATGAGATTCGTCCAATCTGTTGTGTGTGTCCATGGCCTGTCCCTTTTCATTGCCAAATAGAATCCTGTTGTATGGATATACCACAGCTTGTCTGGCTAGCTCTGACCAGTGGGCATTGCTGTGTTTCTGGTTTGGGGTTATTATCAATAAGACTGCTATGAACATTAGTGTCGAAATCTTTTTATGGACATGTTTTTATTTTTCTTATGTAAATATCTGGGAGTAGAACTGCTGAGTAATAGGGAAGTTGTATTTTCTGTGCCTTTGCTCCAGCCGAGGTTGGCAGAACCAGAAGTGGCTGGGAGGAGGAGTCTCATCTGCTCCTGGCTTTGCTCTGTTGTGTGGTGAGCTTTGGTGGTTACCGGGCTTTATGTCCTGGCCCCCTCTGGTGCCGGTCAGACAGCCCTGAACGGGTGTTTGTGGGCTTTGGTCAGCACGGTGCCAGCGACCAGGAGGGCTGGCTCGTACCCCCAAACCGCCGGTCCTCAGCCTCGGTCCCTGTCTGTTCTTCTGTCTCTAGCTCCAAAGGCCCGTCCCATGAGTCCACTCCTCTGGCTGCAGCAAGGTGGTCTTGTGTACCCGGCAGGCTTTGGAGACAGGAGGACGTGGTCTGTCTCCTGGCTCTGCCACCTAACTGGCTGAGTGACATGACGAGGCACTTAATGCTCTGAACCTTGGTTTCCTGTGACCTGTTGGGGACACCGGTCTTGAAGAGCAGTTACAGGAATCGCAACAAGGCTGCCAGGTATGGCTGTGCAGGGGGCTCAAGCCCAAAGGGACCCAGCGCATGCTCAGCCACCGAGCCCAGTGTCTCCATATAGGGCCGTGTCAGCATGGGGGGAGGAGCATCTTTTGTCATTTGTCTGCCAGAGGGGGAACCTTTTTCAAATGTTTTCACCCCAAAGGGGTGTCTTTTTGTAATTCATATAAGGTAGATACAGTCATACCAGGAGATGTACATTATCCCACATTCAGAAAGTACTCAGGAAATGGTAGCTATTATAATACATGATATATTATATATATTATATGTTAGGTATAAATTATATAATATACATACATTGTATAATGTACATTATATTGTATACATTATATATCATATTATACTGTATTTATATATACATTGTATGTTATATATATAATGTATTGGGTAGGATTCTTGGTTGCAACAACAGAAATCAGCCCTGGCTGTCTTATGGATAAAACAGAACTTGCTAATGGGACAGTGAGGACTCCCAAACTTGTCAGGAGGCAGGAAAGCCAGGTGTGGGAATGTCAGGAACCAAGGCCAAGAGGCTGCTTTGAGGACAGAATAGCAGGAGCTCGAGCCAAAGCCCCTGGAGCAGGCACTGGCTGCCCTGCACTCTGAAGTGGCTGCTGAGATGGATATGGCCCCCAATTGTCGCACATCCTTGTCTCACTTGCTCCAGGGAGACAGTGTCTGACTGGCCACCTAGGACTCAGGTTCTCGCTCACTGCGGGTATGGGCCCGAAGACTCAGGATTGACTTCTGGCTTCCTAGTGGTGGACAGGCCCTCTTTACCCCAAAGATATCACCCTATGAGAGAGGGACAGGCACCCTCTTCCCCAAGATCCCCCTCAATGATGGGCAGGCACTCCCTCCCTCCAAGAAGACACCCACTGTGGGTTTCCCACATTGGAATAGTAACAGGAAGGGGGACTACATGCTAGACAGCCGACAAAGTGGCCCATCCACTACTTAGGTCAGTCTGGAGGAATGGAAGGTGTTCTACTTTATTGCTAGAAGTCCTCTTAATAAGCCAACCCTGAAACCTGCAGGAGCCCATTAAGCCCATTGCTCTCTGAAGTTGATGGGGGAGCAAAGACCCCCACACAGAGCAGGACATGATGCCTCAGCCTTTTCCTCCTTGGTCTTTGCAACAATAGTCATTCGTTGTTATGAAAAAGTGCAGAATCACCCGAAGAAATCCCACTGGGGTTCCGGGAGAGCTGCCTGCTGTCTTCTAGAAAACTTACTCTTCACATTAACGACTGTTAGTGCCGGAGAAGTGGTGAAAACAGCGACGGTCAGGGTGGTGACCGAGGCTGACTGGAAGATGCCCCTGGGGAGAGCTGAAGTTTTGATTTACAGCTCCAGCGTCACAGAGTCGCAGAGGTCACTGTGGGGAGCCACACTGGCCCGATGCTAACCAGGGAGGCAGATGGAGTTCCGGGAGAGTGCAAGATGACCAAGTTTTTGGAGGGGTACGGATGCCAAGGAGAACACATTATATGTTCTATAGGCGGGGTGACAATGTGGAGGGGTGGGGGGACAGGGACCAAGCGAGCGTCATGGTCTCAGTTCCTAGAGAAAGGAGGTCAGCCTCGTGGAGCAAGGGAGGGAAAGGAGCTAATACTAGTTGGGCATTGTTGTGCCTGGGACGTCACCTGTGTCAACTCATTCAAAACCTCACAACAGTTGGGTATAGTGGTATTATTCCCATGACACATAGGAAGAAACTGAGACTCCCAGAGGCCATGTAAATGCAATATGGTCTTATTCAGATGGAGTGGTGGATGGCTAGACGTTCTAAAGGAAACCTCAGAACACTGCCACATGCTTCAGATCTGGAATCGGGGGAAGAAATGATACTCTAAACTGCCACATCAGCCAAAAGGTGAGAAACCCTCATCACTCCTGCGTTTTGATGACTCTTTGTGATCATGGACATGTCCCAGTGGCCTTTAGCTGGCAGGTTCTCAAAGCCGATCTTCCCTGACGGCAGGAGAAGGCACAGAGCCCCCTCCCCACCACACTGGTGGCCGCTCCTACACACATGGTCCAGGAGCCCCTGCTTGTCAAGGAGGGAGGGAGGAAAGGGGAGAGCTGGTAGGTGCTCAAACCACGGAGGCCCCTTTCTGTAACAGCCCAGCAGAGCCGCCGGGAGGCCTGGATTTCAGTTGTGCCCCGGGGCTGCGCTCCTGTCTTTGCCTTAGGGGCAGTGAGTGGAAGTGACTGATCCGTCCACATCACGCTTCGCACACTTTGTGTATTCTGAGAGACTCCCCATCCTGAAGCTAGGATGTCCCCAACTAACTGGAGTGTGACTGTGGTTATTTGATTACGAACCACTTCCTCTGTTGAACTTCCTCTCACTTGACTCTGCTGCGGTTACCCACGCATCGCGCATTCCCTCCCCTAGTCCTTCATCCCAGCACCTCCTGCGTGCTGGGTGCTGTGTGGCCCCCATGGGGGAGGCAAGCAGTTCTTGTCCTCAAGAAGCTTACAGTCTGGCGGGGAGGACAAGCTCTTCTCTTCATCCAGCAGCCCCGCGGTCCTCTCTCACACACTCGAGTGCGCACAGCCCCCGCGCCGCCCTGCAGGCCAGACGCCTCGCTGACAAACGCTTCGATGAGCAGACAATGGAGTCCTAAATCAATAAATCCTAATGACGCCACTGACTGGCTGGCAGACCTTCGGCAAGTTACTTAACTACTGAGGACCCCCGTCTGTAAAACAGGGATAATGGACTCTACTTCCCAGGCCCACTGTAAACTCGGGGGCTTGATCTGTAGCCATCACTCAATAAATGACAGCAGTTACTGCTACTGTTGCTGCCTTTTTTTTTTGGTAACAGAAGTGATTTGATTATTTTAAAAAGAGAGATGCCAAGAATCATGGGTAGGAGTGAAAATATGGGGTTTGGTGGCTTTTGAGATGTCCCTTCCTCTCCTTGTACCGTGTAAATTTTTTGGTTTTGGTGGTCTTCCTGCCTTTGTATAAGTTCCCAACGGCCTCTCTGAATATCAGGGAGTCCAGTTAAAAAACAACAACAACACCTCACCTCGAGCAGAAGCACCACAGAGTACAGGTGTGTATAGATATTGAGGCGCAAGGGAAGTGAATTATGCTGAAGGGAAAGGGAGGGCAATCTCTGAGGTTCAAACAGTGTCCAGTATTTTTAGTTTCCTTCTTCCTACTCCAGCTCTTCATGTTTATTTATGAGCCCAGGAATTTCTCCGGAGTTGAGAATGAGTCACAGGTGGGCTGAAAGATCTTTCTATGAGTCAAGACCCTTCCTATTGCAAGTATGGAAACACAGCCCAGACTGGCCAAGGCAAAAAAAAGGAAACAGCCCCCAAATCTAGACACAGAATGGGGCTCAGGTTTGTCTAAATCCAGGAGCTCAAATGAGGTCGATTCTGTTCCCTCCATCTCTTGTCTCTGCTTTCCTCTAGGTTAGATTCATTTCCAGGAAACTGCTCCCCTGAAGGTAACAACAGGGTTTTCAGCAAAACCAGCCTCGTGTTCGTTCAGCTTAACAATCCCATGGGAAATAACACTTCTTTCCCCATAGTTACAGCAAAGTTCCCAGGTTTACGTCCTCAAGTGTACCTAGACCTCATGCTCGTCCTGATCTGATCTCCGTGGCCTAGAAAACACAGCATGCTGATTGGCCAGACTTGGGTCACATGTTATGAGTGGGAGCGACTAGCCCCACATAACCCATACTGATGGGAAGAGAAGCAGGAGAGGTCCCACAAAGGAGAATTCCCTCCCTCCCAGGGAAAGAGGGAATAACATATGAGCAGACAAAACACAGATGCCCACTATGCCCATCCGTCCTGGGGCCCTGCAGTCCTGGTGCTGCTCTTGGAGGAATTCTAGAACGGTCTGATAGACTCCCTTAGCCTGCTGGTTTCCAGAGGCCTCAGAGCTGTCCTGGTCAGGCATGAGTGCTGGTTAGCAACTTGACTTCCAGAAGAGAATGTTAGTCCCACCTCCTATCTGGCTCACTTTCAAAGCATATAAGTCAACACTCAACTGGAAACACAGTATCTGCATGACACATCCTTGATAAGGCATATGACCTCAAAGAGTGAACTGCCCAAGTCTTATGAAATTTTTTATTTCAAAAACTCACGATCATGGAGGACTGCCTGGAGAATTTATAGCCTAGCTGTGTCTCCAGTTACTCAAACTGCACCCCTGGGTGCAGCAGAACCACGAGGGAGCTGTGTACATTGACTGAATGGCTTTGGCGCCCTGTGCCAGCATCCCTTGGGAATATATGCTCTTGGCTTTTACTGAAGTGTGCCATAAAAAGCAGTTGTATTAGTTGGGATACTCTAGGCCATGACACAACAACATATAAACCCTGAATTCTTGGGGGTTTAACACAATGGAGGTTGACCGTGTGTTCACCTCACAGTCTGACGTGGGTCAGGTGGTCTTCCCCCCAGAGAGACTCCGGCATCCAGGCTGCTTCCACCTGGCTCCTTGGCTACCTCTAACTTCTTTTCTTTCGTTCTTGAGGACGAAAGCATTCAGGGGAAGGGAACGAGAGAGCAGGAGTCACTGACACGTCTGCAGCCCAGTGGTGTCTTAGCGTACCTTCTCCCACGGGTGGCAAGGCGTGGAGGAAGCACAGTGTGGAAGAGCAGCTTTTGGAAATGTGTGCCTTTTCCTGGAGGGACCCCTTACTGCACTGAATCTAAATAAGGGAGAGAGAGAAATAAGCGTCTTCTCTTACTCCTCAGATATCTCTCGGAAGAGTCTTTACTCTGGGTCCGTTCCCCAAGGTGTCCGAGGAACCCTGCAAGGCCACAGTGTTGTAAAAACAAAACAAAACCACCAGCCAGTTTTAGGAACTCCAGCTTGAGTCCAGTTACTGCTGCTCTCCAAGGCAGATCTTTGCTACAATGAGGAGGATCTCACTGCCCTGACCCCCCTGCCATCACCCCTGGCTGGCTGGGTGAGGCTGGGGTATGCAGAACACAGGTGACCTGCCTCTGGAATGTGTGTGCCCAGGTCCAGATGGGCCTGAGGATGCATCTCACTGCAGAGCGGTGTGAGCAGGCTGGCCCTCGATGCATGTGTGGGCCCACATCTGCTCACGAGTGTGCACACCCTACAGGGAGGTTAATAGAGATCTACAGCCCTCGTTACCATTTGCTTTCATAAGTAAGTATATTAAATAGGTAAACCAAATTTATTTCTGGCAACAGCTTGCTGACTGCACCTCCCCCTCTTAGTCACGGTTCCCACAGCAACTCTAGCTTCTTCCACCCCACCCCCAGGCGTGACTTTCTCTCTTAAAATTTTATTTTTAATTTGTTGTGATGAATGAGTGACACCTCTGACAGCCGATTCGCCGAGATTAATAGAAACGACACAATATTTACGTCGGCACTACGAACAATTATCCTGCCATCCATCTCCGAGATTATCTTCCTGATTGAAAACTACTCATCCGTGTAATCGGAATTATTTGGAATTAGAAGGGAATTTATAGCCCCCCTGGAACACATTTGCTCCCCTCGCATCTACACCTCGGTCTCCATCATTGTCTTGTCCCTCCCGTGGGCCTTTCACCTTCTCTCCCATCTTGGTGCGGGGCCGAGAAAATCCTCCTCTGCTCCGGGAGGGCTGCGGGTCGGGGCAGGGGCCATCTCTTTGGCGTGGCCCCAGGTGTGTGATACGGGTTCTACATGTACGGGTCGGTGGGAGGGAAGGTCTCGGTGATTTTCAGAGAATTAGAGGTCAGCAAGGCCAGACCCCTAATTATAAAATAATCTGAAGAGAGAGGTTTAATATGAGGGTGGAGAAGAAAGGTGACTTTGGAAAGCATGCAGAGTCAGATTGTCGCAACTGTGAACAACGTAAAGGAGCAGAAGGAGATGGTAATAACAATGAGTCTTTGCTATTCAGATGGGGTGGTGTGCGGGGCAGAGGAGGCTGAGCCAGGTGCATCAGAGTGGGCCATATCAAGAGCCACACTTGGGCTAAGGGGGTGAGTGAGGGGAGGCGGGGTCACGGCATACGCAGATCAGGAGAGGTCAGAGAAACTGCCTGTCACACCGGGGAGGCCGGCAGTGGGATGCAGCATGTGAGATGATGCGGATGCTGTGAGTCTGTTGTCTGCTCTCCGCTGGTGCTGCCTGTGAGCCCTGTGAGTGGACACTGAATCAGACAGACCTTGATCGGATTCTGCACTCTGACACATCAGAGCTGTGTGACCCAGTCAGGTTTCTTAACCTCTCTGAGCTTTAATTTTCAATCTCTAAACCCTCTGTTGACAACCCCCCCATGGGAGTGTGCACAGCCTGTGAAGTGAGAGTAGTGACAGTGCCGACTTTACAGGGACGCTGTGAAGATGAGATGAAACGGCGCACGTGGGCACTCTGCGCAGTCCCCAGGACGTACGTGCAAGGGAAAGGCTCAGATGTGTGGCTGCCACAGGTGAGAGAAACCTGAGCCCCAGGCCCTTTAGGAGACAAAAACCTGGGCTCCAGGAGTAGCTCGGCCAGCCAGGGTCCTCTCCCACCCTTGGCAGTGCTCATCTGCAGCCTTCTCATCCCCTCCTCTCTGTGTGCCGGAATGTTGTCCACAGCAGCCACAAAGCAGGCAGGCACCTCGTTTAATGGGTGTGTGTCAGGGTCTCAAACCACTCTGTCATTTCTCATGTCCTCTAATGCTTGTAACTGCCAGCCTTGAGCACGTGCTCTTCCCAGGCACTGCTCTAAGTTCTCTACCTGCGTGCATGTGTTTAATCCACACAACATCCCCAGAGGTTAAGTGCTGTTCATTATTAAATGCCCACTGTACAGATCAGGAGACTGAGGCCCTGAGAGGTGGGACGGGTTGCCATACTCAGATGACTAGTGTGGTAGGTAGTCTCTGAGCTGCCCTCTCTGTCTCTACCTCTGGCATTCACACCGTGTGCACCCAGGCGTGTGGGCTGGACCTAGCGACTTGCGTCTCATGAATAGAATATCACAAAAGTGATGCGCTGCCACTTCAGAGATTAGATTGCAGAAGACTGTGATGTTTGTCTTGCTCACACTCTCTCTTCCTACCTCTTCTCAGGGCACTGGCTCTGAGGAAGCAAGCTGCCAGACTGTAAGCTGCCCTATGGAGAAACCTCAAGGAACTGAGGATGGTCTCTGATCAACAGCCCACGAGGAACTGAAACCTGCCAACAACCAGGTGAGTGAGTTTGCAGGTGGACCATTCCCCCGTGAGGCCTTGAGATGACTGTAACACCTGGTCAGACACGTTGATGGAAGCCTGAGGGAGAAGCTGAGTCAGAGGACCCAGCTAGGCAGTGCCTAGACCCACGGGAACTACGAGGTAATAAGTGTGTTTTAAGCTGCTGAGTTTGGGGATAATTTGTTACACGGCAATGGACAGCCCATACAACAGCCAAGAGCTGAGCCAGGATTGGGACCTAGGCTGTTGGACTCCAGAGCCTGTGCTTGACCACTTTGCTTCACGGCAGCTGAGGAGCCCTTTGGGACTGAGCCACTCGTGGTTAAGGCCTATCTGAGAAGGGCGAGTGAGCTTGGATGACCTTCCCGGGTTGTCACCTTACACACAGATTGAGACTGAGATTAAAGTAATATCCTGGTGAAGAGAGATTTGCCATTGACACCTGGAAAGTGTCTCAGCTCCCTTAGGGTTCATTTAGCCCCTGTCCAAGAGGAAGGTAAGAAATACACGTTACTTAGGTCTGGGGGAACTTTATTCCTTAGTTATCTGGTAGGTAAGAAAGAGCCCTCCTTTTGTAAGAAAGGGGGGTCATCAGGGGTGTCCCAGACCCAGAACAGGAGGGAATAATCCCTGATAGCATCCTCAAAAGACACTTCTAAGTCAAGGAAGTCTCATGCGGTGTATGATACAGCTCTGTCTCCAGAGCTGGGAGGACTTTGTCTACAACAAGGAAATAATCTGGACTGGACCTCACTAACAATGGGAACAAATGGAACCGATCTGAATTTATTTATTAATGTGCTCTTTACGTAGTGAAATTTCTCCTGGAAGTAGAGACAAAACAAATTTGACATCGAGACATTCTTCCCCCTTCTTAGTGAGTGACTTCCTTCAGCTCTGGAAGAATTGGTAAAGTCTCTCAGAGAGAGACTAGAAACTCTAGAACTTAGTGGAGTCCAGAGCTCACCCTTGAGTAACAAAGGGGACCAATATTAAGGACAGTGTAGAGCATTTATTTTATAGGTGGGACCCATGTGGAGCAAGAGAGAAGAGAGATTCTATGTACCAATCATAGGAAAGCACTCTCTGAGGCAAAGATGCCTTGATAACTGAAAACACATCACCATTTCAAGTTGGGTTTACACTGTGTTATCCCACCAAATTAATGTCTTTTGGGGAGCTATGTACGTGCCTAGTTTAACGGACCAGTTAGATGAAGCAACTGGCCTTTCTGAAGTATGTACTGATTCAGCTCCCAAAGGGTAGCTCCATCGGAAGGACCCACATCCACCACGGGACCCAGAGAACCTTTTCTGCCCAGCTTGGGTAGATCCCACTTGGGTGGATTCAGCTCCACCCTGACCATCTGGTCAACCTGGTCTACAATTAAAGCGTGATAGGCTTAGACTAGGCGCATTGCATGGAGACAGGAAGGATGGAGCCACATAGAGCCCCTGCTGTGTTAGTGGTGGTTCTTGCGGGAGATGGAGAAGTTTCTGAGAAACAGTCTGAGAAGGAAGAGACTTGGGGACATGATAAAGAAGGCAGAATATTAACCTCTAATCTCCTATGTTGTAATTTCATTCTAAAATCAACCACCCCCTGAATAAAGAAAATTCCTACAAACCTGATCATAGGAGGGAAGAGGGAAGGAAAGGGTTAGGCCATCCAGTGCATCTCATCAGCAGCCCCACAGGTGCCTGGTTGTGAGCAGCAGAGACTGATGTAAACACAACTGCAAAGTCCTGGGAGGATGGGTAGGGCCCAGCCTCAGAGAGTCCAAGGTCAGGGCACTAGAGACCCGGGTATGCTTGGCCATTTTCAGCCTTTGGGACACCTGGCTCAAGAGTCACCACCCACAGAGAGAGCATTAGATTGGCCCCACTTGAGTCACATGATTGACAATACCCCCAAGGCTGCAAGAAGTGGGTGTGGGACAGCTCCCCAAAGCAAAATTGAATTGCAGGTGCCAGGAAGAGGGCCTACTGGGAAAACAAAAATGATAGGTCATCTACTACTTTACAACTAATGACACACGTGCATGCACACACAGGAAATCTTCATGTTTGTCTATTAAGTTAGTATCCGGCAAAGACAGCTCCCTTTCCGTCGACCCCGGGCCCATCCAGCAGAAACGAGATCTTCACCACCTCATTGTGGATGGCCCTCTTTCCCTTTACGGACTCCCCTCAACACCCAAGGCCCCTCCCCGCTGCCCATGTCAAGTGTGTGTACTGGAGACGTGCTCAGTCATAAGCAGGCCCGGGCGGGAACTACGGAAAGCATGTGAAATAATGTGTACAGTTGCCCCTTTCTTAGGAACCTCTTTGGATGCAAATAGACGATTCTACAGAGGACCAGGGCAGGGCCCAGGGACAGAAGCTGAACCTTATTTAAAACCGACAGTGAGATGTCTGTATTTGTTTGGGAGTGTGGATTGCGGGGGCAGGGGGCACTGCAGTGAGGTGTGGGCTATTCTGATGGGGCCTGGGAGCGGAACAGACAAGGCCATTAGTGTCTTCTCCACCCCAAGCCGAGGGATGTGAACTCGCCTATCCTTGGGAAGCACCTGGTGCTGGAGGAAAATGAACCCAAAGCCAGTCCTCCGAGAGCAGCCTCTTCATGAGCAGGGCCACCGGGGGCATGCAGGAAAGTCATCAGGGTAACCAGCCTTAATAAAGGTAGATGAGATGTGAGAGGGGTGGGTAGGTGCAGGGGGAGTCAGAGGGAAGGAAATGATTGCGGGAGAAACAGATGCAATTGAACAAGACTCATGGAGATGGATTTCCCTGCCTTGGTCCAAACTCAAATCCCTGTGCTCAGATTAATTAGCAAGGAAATATTTTTCTGTCTGCAGAAAAAGGCTGCTGGATTGCCAGTGGGACATGAGGGTGGGCAGTCTATCAAATAACTACTAATTAGGTTACTTCCCACTGCTGTTGACAGGCTGGGGACACGTTCCTGGGCCAAAATAAAGGGGGGAGGTGGGAGGAGAGGAGCAGAGATACAGACAGAGGTACGGGCCAGGATCCTCTCTGCTCATTTTAGAAAATTACTGGTTGGGATCAGGAAGGAGAACCTGGTCCAAAGCCCACAGAGGGGATGGCAGGGGAGAGGCAATGTGCTGATTAGCAGACAGCCCGGGGCCGAGACCTGCAAGGGGCCTTGTATTTCACAGCTTTCTGCAAATGCTCTAAAGACATACACAGGATGGCCAGTCACTGGTAAGTCCAAGGCCTGGGTCGGGTGGGCATAGATGGGGTAGGAATCTGGACGATACTAAGTACAATGGGTGCTGACTGAGTGTTTGCTGCCTGTCTGGTAGTACTTCATTTGTTCATTCACTCAACAACAAGTGTGAGGGGCTGGGGGGCCAGGAGATTCATGTACATGTGTCTCATTGGTTCTCACAACTGTGGGAAAGGTATTGGAGCTCCTTTTTATAGATGAGGAAATTGGGGCTCAGAGAGGTTTAATAACTTACCCATAGTCACACAGCAAGAAAGAAGTGGTGAAGCTCAGTTTTGAATCCCAGGTTGGCCTGACTTGACCCTTAAGCACAACTCAATGGATAATTCACATTTGGCCATATATATTCTCTTCTTTTGTGTTCTTTTGTCTAAGTTCCCCAATTCTGCCCTAAAGTTCTCAAGGCATATTCTTTAGTATGTCACATGCCAGGACCTTTACTATCCTTTAGGAGGGACCCCTCCATTTTTCCCGAGGTCTGAGACTTGGAGTCCATCACCTAGTTTCTTATTTTGGAAACCCACAAGAAAGGGTTGGACGATGCATTCCACTGATGATGCCACCAGGCCGTCTCCATGTGCCACGTGGAGCTTGCCTTCTTCCTTCTGTTCTGTCTTCACTGGAGACAGGGCAGAAAATCTGCTGCTACGGCCAGTGGCCCGTGGCCACTTCTCCTGGGCTGGGCCATCCTTCTCCTTTCACCCTTTCCTTGTGAGCAGAGTGGGACCACAGGGCGCCCACTGCTCTCTGGGTGAGCCTCCTGCCTGACACGTCTGGCTCTTCACCGTTCATTCTTTCTTCCTTTCCTCAGAGTTCTCTCTTTTACATTCCTTCTGTGGCTCAAGTAGCTATTTGTAGCCTATGCACCAGCTTGTGAGAGTCTTGAGACCAAGGGCTATGTCTTATGTACTTCTGTGTGCCCTGCACTTAGTGCTGTACCAGGGACCCCCGACGACTGTGCCTTGAATGTTTGCTGAATGAAGGAGCAAATGCCGGAATGACTCTATTTGGCTCGCATCCAGCCCGCTTCTAAATGTTCCCCTAATTTTTTGTGCTGCACCAGACACCCCTCTGTAGTAGTACTGTGGTGTCTAAGTATTTCCTGCTAAGTACGACAGAAAGATGACAGTGTCCCTAAGATGCCATTTTACCCCACATATATCCAAAGTTCTTCTTAACATTAAAAGAGTGGAGACTGCGCAGGTGTTGGCTACTGCCGCAGCTGGAGATTGGCGTTCAGATACTGCTGCTCCTGATCTCAAGCCTCTGAAAGGCGGACGCACCCCTGGGGGCCTGGGCCTGGGCCTGGGCATGCCAGGGACGGGATGGGGAGCCACACAGAGTGGCTGGGAATGAAAGAGTGTCTGGAAAACCTGCTTCCTCGGAGCTAGTCCTGCGTGAGCACATGGAATCTATCCACAGAGGGGTGAGGTAGCAGAGCAAGTGGGTTACCTAAAAATAGCAGCGCTGGTTTCCCGAATTTAGAGATGGGTCCTCTGTGGCTCGTCTTGCCTGGTTTGTGCAAGTTTGCTTATTTATTGAGAGTCAGAGAAAAGGATCAAATCATTCCCCCAAAGATGGGAATCTGTCACTCCTTCTACAATGAGCAACCAGACAGGTGAGCTGAGCGAGGAGCTCCGGAAGCCCCAGAGGTCTAGGGCTGGCTGTGAGGGAGGGGACAGGCCTAGGAGCAGCCCCTCAGCTGCCCTCACCTTCATCGCATGGTTGGCAGTGGGCTGAACCTCAGTCCGGTCACGGGGAGTGCTGGGGAACAGGCACACGCACCCATTCGTGCCAACACATGAGTGTGTAACTCTCTGAGGGACTAGATGACGTGCAGAAATCACCTCGCTCAGCACAAGGCCCCCATCGTAGGTGCTTAATCAGTGTTAATTAGGGAGTCGACGAGGTGGCCTCTGTAGTCAGGGCAGGCGGAGGTGGGGGGGGGGGGCAAAGAATGCAATGTAAAACAGCCGAGTGTTTTTGAAAAAACAGGATTTTGGAGCCAGGAAGCTGTTGGTTCAAATCCTAACTCTGGGGAAGGTATTTTAATATTGTAACTTCAGGCAGGTGACTTTACTTCTCAGAATCTGAGTCCTCATCTATAAATATTAAAAATAGGGGCAATAATACCTATCTCATTTTGGTTGCCAGGATTGTTAAGTGAAATAATATAGAGAAAGTGTCTCTACAAGGCTGAATTCAATAAACTATAGATATTTTTCTCTTTATTATGATTTGTTATGAGTATCATCAGCAATGAGGATCCTCAGATTGTTAACAGTTAGAATATTACTTCAAAAGAGAACTCAAATTAAAGCTGCCAATTTCCCTGAAATTGATGTATGGATTTAATGCACTTCCAATCAAAACACCAGCAGTCTTTTTAAAAATAGAAATTGACAAATATATTCTAAAATTTACATGGAAATTCAAAGGCCTCAATAATAAACCAAAACAATTTTGGAAAAGAAAGAAGTTGGAAAATGTACACTACCAGATTGCAAGGCTTGACTATAAATCTACAACAATAAATGATTGGTCTGTGGACAGGCATACTGGCGAATGGGATAGGATGAGAGTTCAAATGTAGACCCAAACATTTGGATGCCCAGGTATTTGGTCAAATATTATTCTGCGTGTTTCTATGAGGATGTTTGTGGATGAGAACAAGGAAAGCAGATTGCTCTCCCTAATGTGGTGGGCCTCATCCAAGCAGTTGAAGGGCTAACTAGAACGAAAAGGCTGGCACTCCCTTGAATAAGAGAGGATTTCTCCTGCTTGACTGCCATTGAACTGGGACACTACTTTTTTTTGCCTTTGGACTTGAACTTATATCAGCTATTCCTGGGTCGCAAACCTGCCAGATTGCAGACAGGTACTGTGACATTGGCTCTTCTGTACCTCCAGCTTTCCAACTCGCCTGCATTTCTTGAGACTTGTTAGCCTTCTACAACTACATCAGCCAAATCCTTATAAATATCCTACATATATAAAGGAGATCTGTCTACCTATCTATCTATTCAACCTTCTGCTCATTCATCTATCTATCTATCTATCTATCTATCTATCTATCTATCTATCTATCATCTATCTATCTATCATTTCCCATTGGTTCTGTTTCTCCGGAGAACCCTGACAAATAGAGACATAAACTTTGGCCAAGTGAAAGACACTGGTGGACTGGATGATGGCTTCCCAAGATGGCCATGTCCTAATCTGGAATTCGTGACTATGTCTCACGGTAGCAGAGACTTTGCAGATATATTAAATTAAGGATCTTGAGACAGGGATGATTTCTTGGATTGTCCACTGCTCCAGTGCAAATTAAAACGACAACAGCACCCTATCTCGTGCCCATTAGAATAGCTAATATTGAAAAGATTGCCAACACCAGGTCTTGGGGAGGAATTGGACTAACTGGGACTCTCATACACAGCTGGCTGAATGCAAAATGGTCATCTGCTTTGGAAACTTGTTTGCTAGTTTACAATAAAGTTAAATGTACATTTCCTATACAACCCAGGATTCAACTTTGAGTTATTTACCCAAGATAAGGAAAATATATGTCCGTGAAAATACTTTATTTGTAAAGACTAAAGACAACCCCAAAAGTCCATCAATTAGAGAATAAATTATGGTAAAATAATATAATGGAATACTACTCAGCAATAAAAAGAACTATTGATACATACAACACCATGGATGAATCTCAAAAACCTTGACAATAAATGAATCAAGTCAGATACAGAAAAGTATGTACTCCGTGATTCCATTTATATAAAATCCTAGGAAAGGCAAAATGAACTGGGAGTATCAGAAAGCAGATCAATGGTTGTCTATGGCCAGGGATGAGGTGGGCAAAAGGTGGGGAGAAGCTTTTGGAGAATGATGAAAATATTTTATATTTCGATTGTGGTGGTTGCTAGAGGTCAGCAGAACTTTTTCCTATAAAGAGCATAGATAATAAATATTTTTGGCTGTGAGGACCTTATGGACCTGTTACAACTACTCGGTTTTGCCACCGCAGCATGAAACCAGATGTCAATAACATGTAAACAAATGGGGGTGGTTGGACTTGGCTCCCGGGCCCTACTGGCTAGGTCCTACTATAGACTCCTCCAGCTATAACCTTAGAATGAGTGCATTTTATTACATATAAGTTTAATCTGAACATACCTATTAAAAATAACAAATCAAGAATAATGTGTAGCTAATTTTGAAGTTATTTTTTGACATCTACATAGAGAAAATGCACAAATCAATGTGTATAGCTCGATGAATTGCGATTGTAGCCGCTCCACGGTGCGGGGCAGCATCTGCCTGCGGTGGATTCGTGTGCCCTGGCAACAGCCAATGCCGAGTGCCTTCGGAAATGCTTCTGGGCCATTTGGACGTTTGCTGGTGAGCCTTTACCTACGCAGCCATTTCGGCCTGGAAAGCACAGATTTAATTTTTGTAATATATAAAGAGAACTATTCAGATTTTCTCTTTTTTCTTACCACTTTTCAGTTTTATTTTTAAAGGAATTTGTCTATGTCATTTAAATTGCTACTATATCAGTACAAAGTTGTTATAATAGTCTTATCTTTTAAAAGTCTATAGCCTCTGTAATGGTATCCCCTTTTCGTTCTTTTTGTGTCGCTGTGTGAATCTTGCTGAGGGTGTAATAGTTTTCCAGTCTTTTCCAAGAACCAATTCTTTGGCTTTGTTGATTTTTCTCTTATATACATTTATTTTCTTTTTAAATAATTTCTGCTCTAATCTCTATTATTTCCTGCCTTTGCTTCTTTCTTAGGACTTAATTCGCTGTTGATTTTTAAATTCTTGAGATGAATTCTTAGGTCATTTGCTGTCAGCCTTCCTTATTTTATATTCTATATATATAATTAAGGGTATTAATTTTCCTCTAAACACAGTTTTAAATTCCCCTCATAATTTTTAATATACCACATTTGTATTATCATTCAATTAAGAATATTTTCTAATTTCCATCGCAATTTCTTCTTTTACTTACTAGTTGTTTAGTAATATTTCACTTAATTCCTAAACATTTGGGGATTATCTGGTTATCCTTGGATTAATTATATCTGGCTTCCTTACTCTGTGATCAGAAAAATTATTTTGATTTATTTTAGTCTTTTAGAATTTGCTGAGAGTTGCTTTATAGCTGAGCGTAAGGCCGATTTTGTTGGACATTATTTGAACACTTAAAAGATGTGTTTTCTAAAGTTGTTGAATGAAGTGTCCAATAGACATTGATTCGCTCAAGTTCATTAATCATGTTGACAGAGCTTCTGTATTTGTACTGGTCTTTCTGTGCCCTTGTTCTATTACAACTCTTGTTCTTTGTATTTAATATTCTTTAGGTTTATCCACCTATGCCCTTTTCATTTTTCCCTTTATTTCCATGTTCACATAGGGGGCCGTTGGCCTTCTTCAGAGAAGAACTGCGCTTCGTAGTTGACTGTGGGTCTGATGGCAACAAAATATTTTTGTTTGCCTGAAAATGTCTTTATTTGGCCGTCTCTTCTGAAGGATTTTCACGGAGTACCTTAGGTTGGCTGCTGCATTGTGTCAGCACTTCAAAGGCCTTATTCCTTGTCTCCTGGCTTCCATTGTTCACGTTAAGAAGTCTGCTGTCTGAGTTATTGTCTGTCCTTTGAGTGCGATGTATCTTTTTACTATGGCTGCTTTTGAGATTTTCTCTTTGTCTTTAATTTTCAGAACTTTGAGTAGGATGTGCTTGGGTGTGATTTCCTTTGTATTTATTCTGCTTGGGATTTGTAGTGCTTGTTGAATATTTGGTTTGATATCACTAATCAATTTTGAAAATTCGAGGTCTTTATTTCTTCAGATACTGCTTTCACTGACTGTCTCCCTTCTCAGCTTCTGGGACCATAGATCCACATATTTCAGAACTTTTCACCATATTAATGCCTGTTCGCTCTTCCCCCCTCCCCTACATTTTTCTCTTTGTGTTTCAGTCTGATTTTTTCCTACTGACCCATCTTACCATAAAATAATCCTTTAATTTTTGTCCATTATGCTGTTATTCACATACTGAGTCTTTAATTTGATACTACACTTTGTTCAGTGGTAAAATATCCAATGTTTTTAACACATTCCCATTCTTAGATGAAGTTCTCCATTTTGTCAATTATTTTTTTGAACATTTATTTTAAAGTCTTTATCTAATAATATTAATATCTGGCTTATCTGCAGCCTTGTTTCTTTTTAAAAAATATTTTTTTATTTATTTACTTTTAGAGAGAAGGGAAGAGAGGGAGAAAGAGAGGGAGAGAAACATCAATGTGAAGGAGAAACATCGATGAGAGGGAGATACACTGATCGGTTGCCTCTTGCACGCCCCCAGCTGGGGACCTGGCCCACAACCCAGGCATGTGCCCCAACTAGGAATAGAACTGGTGACCTTTTGGTTCAGAGGCCAGCACTTAATCCCCTGAGCCACACCAGCCAGGGCTGTAGCCTTGTTTCTATTGTCTTGCCCTCTACTTTTGTGTGCCAGGAAATTTTATTCAACCCCAGATTTGTGTAAGAGCAGTAGCAGAGGCTCTAGATAGAGTTAACTTCCTACAGAAAGGTTTTACTCCGTCCTCTGGAAGGCAGTGAGGGCAGGGCAGCTCACAAAATAGGGACTGAGATGATTCAAACCTGGGTCTGGACATGTTAAGTCTTACTCTACCCCTGATGTTCCTTAGTCTCAGGGTATGGCTCTCCAAAGGTTCTGACTGGGAGCTCAGGATGTTTTCAAGTTATCTTGTCTCCCTGATGCCCCGCTGTTTGGAAATGCTTCAATGCCCTCAGACTTTTCTGTTTGCTCTTGGTGGGCCTCTGGATGTAACACAGGTGCTCTGCCACAGTGAGAAACATCATACAGGAAACATTCTTCTTACAGCCTCTAGAACTGTCATTAGGCTCTGATCTAGGAATAGAATTCGTACATTTTCTGGACAATATTCATTGAGTTCCTGCTTATAACTTCAGGCGCTGTTTCGGGGCTGAAGCCATAACAACAAACAAAGAGCAAAAGTCTCTGTCCATGTGATACTTGTATTGTGATGGGAAAGATGGAAGATTGGCAAAATAATTAAGTAAAATATATGGTGTGTTAAAAAATGAAAAGTGTTAGGGAAAATACATAAAGAAAGGGGAATAGAAATGTTTAGGGGAGTGAGTTATAATTTTACATAGGAGAGCCAGCTAAAGTCTCACTGGAAATGTGACCTAAAGACCTGAAGGAGGAGAGAGAGCAAGTCATGGGCGATCTGGGGGAAGAGCACTCCAGGCAGATGGAGCAGCACATGCCAAACCATGAGGCAGGGCACACTCAGGGTGTATAAGGAAGAGCAAGGAGCCCGTGTGGCTGGAGCAGATGAGTGATGGGAGAGTAGTAGAAGGTGAGGTCCAACAGGAAGCAGGGGCCATTTAGGAAGGACCTTGGGGATCTTCAAAAGGACCTCAGCTTTCACTGTGAATAAGATGGGAAGCCATAGGAGGGTTTTAAGCTCAAGAGTGACCTGACTGGCTTATGATTTAGCAGGTTCACTCTGGTTACTGTGCAGTGAATTAGTAGAAGGGCACTGCAAGAAGCAAGAAGACTTGTTAGAAAGCAGTAATCTAGGTAGGAAAGGTCTTGGATTGGGATATAAAAAAGAAAGTGCTAGGGTGAAATCCAAAGGATCCGATGTGGGTTGAGAACAGGGAGGGTCAAGAATTTGGGCCTCAGCATTTGGAACAATGGGAAAACCGTTTACTATGAGGAGAAGATCAGATTTGTAGAGGCGGGAAGGGAGATTGTAGAAACTCAACTTTTGACATGCTAATTGGAAATGCCTACTAGACATTCAAGTGGAATTAGACGTTTGGACCGAAAAATGTGAAATTCAAGGGAGAGGGCTTGGCTGGAAATGTAGATTCAGGAGGCATCGCATATGGCTAGTGTTACACTGAAAGTTAGGAGACCGGAGGGTATCAGGAAGAGAGAAGTAGGTAGAGAAGAGGTGAGGCCCAGGACTGATCCCCAGGCTCCCCCAACATTGAGAGGTCCAAGAGATGAGAAGAAAGCAGCAAAGTAGATGAGGAAGGACTATCCAGAGACATACCAGGAAAATGCAGAGTGTGATGTCCAGGAGGGAGTGACCAGCTGTGTCATGTGTATCACAGACAGGTCCGATTAGGTGATGATGGACAGCTAACCACCGGATTTAATGACCTGGCAGCAACTGGTTACCCCGAGAAGGTTCTCTGGTGTCGTGTTAGGAAAGAAAGCCTTTTAGGTGTGGGTTCAAGAGAAATTGACAGAAGAGGAATTCTAGACAGAAAGTATGGACAACTCTTTCAAGGAACTTTGCTATAAAGTTCCTTGACCAAGAAGAGGGGTAGAAGCCACGATGGGAAGAGAAGTCAGAGGTTTTTTAAACTGGATAAACAGTAGCCTATTTGTGATGATGATTGAATAGTCCCGTGGGGGGCAAAAATGGGTGATGCAAGAGAAAGGGAATTGCCAGAGCTGCGTCCTTATATGGGTGACAGGGACCGGGATCCCGTGCACACGAGGGGGTTGCCTCTGGGAGGAGCACAGAGAGCTCAACAACAGCTATGCGGAGTGAGCCAAACTGCTTCAGGCCACAGATGACTCAGAGGAGCTAAGGTTCTGACCTGTCCGCCCTCAGACTTCTGTATCTTAACTTGCATTTCATTACTGAAGGGCTGGCTCCTCCAACAAAGATTCAGCAAGAGGGGAAAACTAGTACAAGGGAAGGGGGCTCCTTTGGGAAGAGAGGAAGCAGGTTCCTTCTCCCAGCCCCCTGGCCTTTGGTTCAGGCTATTTCCCAGGTGCTGCAGGGCAGCCTGAGGGGAGGCCAAAGTCTACAGGTGTGACTCAGGCCCGAAGGTCAAGCTGTCACTCCCCCTCCCTACAGGGACGCCCACCTCTCTGCCTTGTTTCAGGTTCTCATCATCCCCCAGAGCCCCAGGTCAGGCTCTCACAACTCCCTTGCCTCTTCCCCCTCGCTCACCTCCATTAAGTAGTCAATTATTAATCTTATAAATTCTGTTTCAGAAATGTTTCCCCTGAATCCTCATTTCTCTCCCTTCCATAGTGCTGCCTAAATCTACACCCACATTCTCTCCCTCTGGTCCTATCTCAAGTCCTTCTGCCGGTCTCCCTGCCTCCTATTCCCTTCTCCCTCACCATTATATGGCCGCTTGAGTTAGCGTCGTAAAAAAACAGCCGGATTTGTCACATACCTGTTTTAAAGCCTTTCTAGCTTGCACATGGCTAGAAGCAGGAGTTTGAACCTGGGGGTCGATACGCTCCCTCAAATCACAGGTTTAATTTTGGGCGGATCATTACGTGTGATTTTTGTGTGTGGGGGAGGGGAAGGCAATAGCTCATTCTCAGAGGTATCCATATCCCCCACAGCCTAAGAATCACAGGCTTGAAGGTTAACATGCAAACTCCCGTTTTTGGAATACAAGGTGCGCCGTTATTTGGCCTCCCTTGTACCTGCTGCCACCGCTCTGCATTTAACAGAACGTTTGTTGAGCATCTGCGGAGCGCCAGGCACTGTTGTAAGTTCTGGGGGAGATGGAGACAGACGAGACCCTGAGTTTACCTTTCATCAAGGCTGGGGTTGCAGAGAATATGGACACAGAAAACAAACAACAGATAACTGAAAAGAATAAGATTTAAAAACCACAGTAAGTACCATTTGGGGAATTAAAGTAAAATTATGTGAATGCATGTAGGCGACTACTTTAGGTGGTATTGTAAACTGAACTAGCCAATCGGGTCAATGACATCTTTTAGATTCTTTTTGGTCACAGTGGGAGTGATTAAAGAACTTTGAAGAGGAGGAATATTGGCGACCCCCCACAGTTTTACAGCCATGTTATAGGAGAAGCAATTACAGACCGAATCACCCCATCATAAAGCCTGTCGTGGACTACACTTCTACCGGAAGGCAAACCCAAAACCCAAAACCCAAAATGAGTTCATACGCTCATTCTGTAGGCTCAAGGAAATCCTAGCGCTCTGTCCTTCCAAGCACTCCAAAAAACACCAAGATTCCAGAGGCAGAATTCTTCTTACCCTGATAGCCCAGGAGCAACCAGAATCTCCCAGAATTCACAGCTGACTGATGATGGAACCACTTGGGATTTGGCTTACAGCATCACCCCCGTGGGTAACACCTGCAGACTCCACTGGACTCTTACATTCTGTCATACAAGGGAGGGAGAATGCTTCCAGAACATTTTAGCTAGACCTTGGTACAGTTATTTTACTGGGGAGATGATTTCAGGAAGCACCAGTGAGGGACTAGGGAACTAAAGTAGGGAACAGAGAGAAGATAGCAAAGGGCGTGCTAAGGAGAGAGGGTTGGCTAAGAACAGTTGGTCCTTAACCCATCTGAGGACCCTCGAGACACCATGCAGAGCAAATGTCAGAATCTTCCCACCAGAGGACAGGGAGATGGGGGTATGTCCTATTGGTTGGGGATTGGCCCACGGGGCATTAACTCTCCTGGATGGGCCTGCTTTTAGCAGAGCAAGCTCCAGTGGTGGTGGAGAAAACAGGCAGAAAAGAGAAAAAATACAGGTGCTTGAGGTGGGAGGTCACCGGGACAACGGCCACCCAGACGTGAGTGAGCCCAGGTGGGCAGGGCTGGGGCATCCATAGCACCCTCTCACAGGGATCTTCACATTTCCTAGGAGAGCTCATTCATAATTTACCAGGAAAAGTCCCTTTCTGACACTCACTTATGCTGCCTAGCCAAGGGTTGTTTATTCATCTAGACACAAATACCAGATGCTCCGACCGCGGGCCTCCTGGGTGATTACCAGCCCTCGCCCTGCACTCCACGTTCTTGATGGAAATGCTAGTAACCCTGGGATTATAGCTCAACCTAAGTCACACGCACACTACGTATCACACTTACATGCCGGGGTCTTTTAAGGTAAATTATAGACACTCTAACAGGTGGGTGGCCACGAAAGGCCTCTCTGAGGAGCTGAACACGAAGCTGAGATCTGAATGACAAGAAGGAGCCCACCAGACTGAGCATTTTAGGCACAGGGACCAGTTCCTGTCCCCTCTCCTTTTTTTCCCTCCAGGCATGCCAGGACCTTCTCTGCTTTTCGTTTGTCTACCTGGTACACAATGCCCGTCTGCCTCTAATTCCTGGCAAGGTCCTCTTCAGGCTTCAAAACCCAGCTCAAAAATCTCACTTCTTCATAAACTCTCTTTCCACAACTTGACTCAAGTCCTGGGCACTTGAGTCTACTTCTGCCTTAGAATTTAGTCTGTTGCATCATACTTTGTCCTTCCACGTTCACCTTCTTAAGGTTTGTTCTTCTCGGTATCTGGGTCCTTGGCCCAGGGCCTGGCCCCAGGCCAACGCTCAGTAAACATCCATTCAAAGAACGGTATCAGCCGGCTGGGCAGGGAAGGGCGGTTTGTTAGGGTAATGGGCCAGCGATGGCTCCTCTTCCTAAGCCACTTGCTACCAAGTCCTCCCACCCTCAATCTAGCACCTCGTGCCCAGCAGCACCCGGAAGGGAAATGCTAGTGATGTCTGAAAGGGAGGGACTTTCTTCTGTGTGAACACAAAGTCAAGTCTGGGGACAGGCTATGGGGGAGGTCCGGCCCTCTCCCATTGCACGGTTTAATGTGTAACTCGTCACCTTTCCTGAATGTCGATTTCCTTTATTGCCTATGACACTTTCACCTTGCTCAGTCTCCTTGGTTACAATGTGCCGCCTAGTCCTACTGCAGACCTGCCACAGGCCCAGCCACCTCCGCTCCAGGAGGACTCCGTACCCTTGTCTCCAGCCCTAGGGACCTGACCCTGGCTAGATTTCTCAAATCCACTGGACAGGCCCCAAGCCACCCCCACCCTGGGGCCAGCTCCCATGAACATGGGGTATTCCTGGAGGGTAGGTCCTCGGGGCTAGGGCCTGTCCTGTGCCTCCCCCAGGGCCTTGCACATTGGAGGTGCTCCACAAGTATCTGTGGAATTAAACTGAATTGCTGTCCCTTCTCCTGCGAAGGTCCCTTCATTGGAAGACTGCTTCTGTCTCCAAAAAGAGTTCACACCAACCTATAAGCTCTCCCTCCCTCCCTGCTACTCTCTTTCTCTCTTCCTGCCCTCCCTCCTTTCCTATTTTTCTTTGACAAATATTTGTTGAGCACCTAAGATAAGTCAGGCCCGGAGGGTCTCATGGTAAATAAGGCGTTCCAGTTACCTCTCTTATGGAGATGACCTTACATGGGAGCCGAATCAACAAATGCACAAGGTGACCTCCAAGTGGGGAAGATGCTGTCAGGGAACCAAACAGAAGCCCCTGACAGAGAAAGGAGAGGGGTCTGCTCGGAGAGGGTGGTGAGGGGCGGGGCCATCAGAGGAGGCGATGGAACACCTGATGGACAGGGTCAATGTCTTGATGTAAATTTTGTTTCTTAAAAAAAAACCAAAAACCTGTAGCTTATGACATAAAGTTAACATCTGTTCCTTTCAGTGGGCATTTGGGTATTTATTACCTTTTGCACTTTTCTGTATTAAACGTATTCCTATATTTAAAATGTTTACTGCATTAAATCATCTATTTGAAAACTTCTGCTCCAACAATTCACCATTTGTGACACCTGAATGATGAGTTGTCTGTTGGAGCATCATCGCCAGGCCCCTGGTCCACCCTTGCCTTTTACCTTTTCTTTCCTGGCAGACTCTTACTCATCCTTCAAAACCCAGCTCAGACATCCCCTTCCCAGGGAAGCCTTCTTTTACCTCCTCGTAGGGAGATTCAGTCATTCCGTGGGTCGTGGTCACTCAGTACATTGCTTACATATTTCTAATAAATCCTAGCCTGTTGTATCGTAGGCTCTTTGCTTGAATACGTAGACTCTTCCAAGGCACCCCCTGAGCCCTGTCTGTCTCTTTACCTTCGGCTGCTAACACAGAGCACACAGTAACCCACTGAGCGTTCTCAGCAATGGCTCTCCTGCACGCCTGCTGGACGAACGAGTGCGTGTTTAACCTTCAAACAGCAACTTCTCAAAAGAGCATTAACAGAAGAGATCTGTATACAAGGAATATGCTAATTAAAATTAGTTTTATTTATTCATTCATACAAACTCAGCAAGAACTCCATTTGGCTGCTATTAATGTTTAGTGTGATTTACTGTAAGTACTCGAAATGTGAAAAATGTGTTTCTTTTCAAAGGAAAGCCACAGTTCTTTTCGGTTCTCCCTCATCCTTCCCCTCGTTTGTCTGAATTAGTAATTAGTAAGGCTTCACTTTAGTGCAGGGCTTTTCCTGAGGTCTGCAGGCTGGTTGCACAGTCGTTTAATTACTTCTGAACCTACTAAAGGCAAATACCAAGCAATCTACGGGGAAAGATTGTGGAGTTCAGGTTATTTATTAAGTAAGCCTCATGCAGTCCTCATGGAGGTGATGCGACCCTTCCTCACCCTCCCCCCCAACCCATGGGTGGCAGCGCTGGGAGGGAAGTCCGGTTAGGAAAAGTCAGATCTTGGAGTTAGCCAGCAGAAGGATGGGATGGCAGAGCTCTTCTGAAAGGGTTAGCGGAGCCAGAGGGCTGCCCAGCTCCTGCCAGGGCTCTGGGCTTCGTCCTGGAGGGACACGATTCATAAGCACAGAACCACTTTCTCTTCTTTCCAGGAAGGCGTGTCGGGGGAAGTGTAGGTCTGGGACTGACATGGCTCACATTCCAGCTCTACCTCTTTCAAGGTGGGACTACTGCAGGGCCTCCCCCTGCCTCAGTTTCCTCATCTGTAAAATGGGGATGAGAGCCGTATCTCCACTTCAGAGGGCTGCTGGGACCAGCAGATAAGTTCACCCAGGTGATGTGCTCAGCACAGTGCCCGGCACAGAGAGGCGCTCAGGTGCTGGAGGAGCCCTGCAAACTCTTTCGCGTGGCCCGACTGATTTAGAGCCAGACAGTGGTCTCATTGCTGTCACTTGTACCTTGGCCATTTCTGTGCCTCGTCCCATCTGTGTGGGGGCTACTGTGATTTAACTAATGGAAAGTCATTTTGTAAAGTGCTACCAAAATGTGCAGGGTATTTTTTCTGGCCCAAAGACTAATCAGTTGGTGGGGGGCAGTGGATTACAACTAAGGGGAGATGGTGCCAACTTATACTTAAGGTCAGAGAGAAATGGAATAACCAAAAAAATGAAATCAAATTCACACCATTGGCATTATTGTACTAATGCTTGCATTTGGGGTTTCTTAGCCTGTGAGGTCTCGGGCCTTTTCTACTAAGTTACATCCAGTTTACTTTAATTGACTGGCCCTCCAAATGCATTGCCTTTTTTAGTCTGACGCCCCGCCCAGTGCATCAGTTAGAATGCTTGGGGATGTAAGTAACAGAAAAATAGGTAATAGTGACCTAAGCAATGGAAACACGCATCGTCTCCTATCACCAGGGTACATGGTCCAGGGCTGGTTTATGTGGTGGGTCACCGATGCCATTGAGCCTCATGCCTTTGGCTTGTGCTGCCAACTTTGTTCTCCAAGCTTCTTTCTTCATGGCTGCAAGATGAGTTCTGCAGCTCCTTCCCCGTCTCTTGCTCTCTCTTTTGACCACGGAGAAAAATATTGCCCAAATGCCCCTTCTTTCCCAACAGACTCTCCCTTAAGTCTTGTCTGATGTGACAACCTCTAACTGTAAGGGGGTCTGGGAAAACGGGTGGCACTTTCCCCCTTTAGAATTCGTGAGGGGCCCAGCCAGCCAGGGAGGACAGGAGATTAGGCAACCAATCCCACGTCTGCCAAACTGGCTCAGCTCCCCTTCCATAACTCTCATCCATGGCCTCTTTTCCCAAAGTCCCTTTCAAGTCATATCAACTGGCCGGTTCTTTTTTTCCTCGGAAGAGGGTCTCTGCCTCTGTAAGTGTGTTCTTTTCCTGGGGCTGCTGCCTGGGTGGGACCTGCATGATCTAGGAGCTGCATGTGAGTGGCGCCCCCTGCGGTCATGCTGTGTTCCACCTTCTCACCCCGCAGCCCCGGGGACCCTTCATTTCTCACTCATGCCGTCCTGATCTCCTACCTCACTCTCACCACCTTTCTCTGCATTTCCTAATTCATTCGCTCTCATTTGTTCATTCAATCAGCGTTTCTTGGTTACTCTTAAATGCCAGGACCTCCGATAGGCATCGAGAGGCGTTGGGATGGAGGACAATATAAACATGGAAAAAGCAAGTCCTCGTCCCTTGGGAGCTACGTGCCAGGGATGGAGACCAACGTGAGGACACGTATTGACGATGTTGTGTGCAGTGCTGTAGCGTGTTGTGTCACAGGACCCTGTAGGGGTGCAGGGGAAGGTGTGGCTGACGTGGGGAAAGACTCCCAGAGCAGGCGACACTGGAGCTGGGTTTTGGAAGCCGAACGGTGTGTTCCCGGCAGAGGTATGAAAAGGAATGCAATGTTTCAGAGGAAAGAGCTCCACGTGGCAGGACATGGTGAGACATAGGACCAGGACTACAGGCTGGAGCAGAATTATAAGTTAGAAGCGGGCAAAGAACTTGGATTTTATCCCATGGCATCGACGGAGCCACGTGGGGAGGGGCCATAGTAGAGAGGGTCAGACAGCAGCCAGGAGCACGATTTCCAGTGAGGCAGACGTGTGTGCAAACCCTGACTCCGCCACGTACCCACTGTGCAACCTCGGGCAAGCCACCATCACCATCCCTCTGGCTACGTTTCCTGGACGATGATGATAAAGGGGGTAATTACCCCTGTCCATTAGGGTCGTTGTGAGGATTACATACGGCAGTGTGGAGCAGGTGCTTTACACAGACCCTGGCATGCAGTAGGTGCTCAGAGCATGGTGGCTTATTTCCACTTTACTGCTCTGTTTTGCCGTGAGGCACATGCACCTGAGAAGACAGCACATGACTCAAGGCAAAGTGGAAGGTGATATCAACACCAAGACACAGCAGATGTGTTATTGGCGGTGGGGGAGAGCCGCAGTCAGAACACCAGCAGGCACGGAGTGAACAGGCAGGACATCACATGTGAGCTGAGCTGGGTAGTGAAGACTGAATAGAGGTTAAGTAAGAGAGTCTGGGAAGGCAGTGAGCTAGGAATGCACCCAGAAAGGATGGCTTGTCTATGGGATGCCATGTAGGCTGGTTGGGTAGCAGGATGGGGTTGGTCTCTTGGGGTAAAGAGTGGAAAAAACATCAGGCCTGGGGGCCTTTGATTTGCTGGCTTTGCTCTGCCATAGGTCCCCGTTATTCCCCTATTCTGACACCTCCTCTTCCTCTGAGAAGAGCCCAGGATCTCCGGGGGGTGTTGTGGATGGGTGTGGAACTGCTGGGCTTGGCAGTTCCCTGGCAAACTGTGATCCTGGTTAAGAGGTGGTTTGCATCCATTGGTGGTGGTGGGAAGGGGGTATTTGCTTCAGGGGGAGCACCTCCTTCCAGGCCTGACCCCCAAGGATGGGGTCAGGCTGCCCCTCCCTTCTCCTCCCACGTTAAGGTGTCGTTGACCTGGTGCTGTGTTGCTGCTCCCTCATCCTTGTGGAATGCCCTCCAGAAGGAAGAGCGGGCAGTGTCCCCGGTGCCTCCACCTGGCCCCTGTGTGTGAAGCCAGCGCCCACAATGGCTGTTCCCTGGTCTCCCGTGTCCTGGTGGAGGATGATTAATGGCCTAGCCGCACCGATGTGTTGTATTTAGGTCTATTCCCAAGCAGATAGATTTTTCTTTCCAGATAAAATAAACGCGAGCCCTTCCTGGGCTGCGGGTCCCTGCCCCCCACTCCCAGCTGCAGTCTGGTAGGGAGCTCTGAAAGGTAAATGAGTTGATAAGCTGGTGGGGGCAGGGATGACTGTACCTTCAGTGGCCCTTGTAAACAGTATAAAGTCACCTTGATGTGCCAGGACTAAGGACGCTGGAGCAAGCCAAATGGAGTCCGGTGGCACCGAGCCAGGGCAGGAGCCAGCATCCGATGGCATGAAGAGGGGCTGTCACGGTCTCCCCTCCCTCTGTTTGTGTCTTTTTCCTGGTGACACTCACTCAGCTCTGTCTCATACTGAGTGCAAAACCTCCTGAACTTTCAGTTGCTTCCTTTGTATAAAGGGATGAATGGTATCCCCCGAAAATGATGTTGATGTCCTAACCCCCAGGGCCTATGGATGTGACCTTATTTGGAAATAAGGCCTTTGAAAATGATCGACTTAAGAAGAGGTCACGAGGGTAGGTCTGAATCCAGGGGGTTCTGGACACAGGCCAGCACGCACACAGAGGGAATGCCAGGTGAGCGTGAAGGCAGAGATCAGGGGTGTGCTTCTCTGAGCCAAGGGACCCCAGAGTTCCCTAGCAAATCAGCAGAAGCGAGGAGGGAGGCCTGGAAATGATCCTCCCTCACAGCCCTGGAAAGAAGTCGATCCTACCCACCCCTTGGTCTTGGACGTCTAGCTTCCTGAACCGTGAGGCAATACATGCCTGTTGTTGTAAGCCCCCCATGTGTGGTAGTTTGGGAAACTAATAAACAGTACTCCCCTTGGGGGGGCAGTGAAGGCGTCCCCAGGAAGGCCTTGTGAAAGCACACAGTGGGTGGGTGCCCATACACAGGCATCAAATCTTCAGGCTAGGGACTTACTCCAAGACACGGGGGCAAGTGCAGGGGTGGGCCAGACGGAGGGCTGGTGAACCACGTGAAACAAGGGCTGCAAAATGGTCAGGCTCTGCGTGTCTACAGGGCAGACACATGGGGCTGAGAGGCATGACCCCATCCGTGTGAAGTGTCCAGACTAGGCGAGTCCATGGAGACAGAAGGCAGATTAGTGATGGCCAGGGCCGGGGAGCAGGAGAAATAGGAAGTAGCTGCTTTAATGGGAGAGTTGCTCCTCTGGGGGTGACAGAAATGTTCTGGAACTAAATAGTGGGGATGGTTGTACATTGTGAGTATTTTAAATGTCCCTGAAGTGTACACTGTAAACTGGTTAAAATGGTGAGCTTGATGGTGTGTGTATTTTACAATAAAAAGAAACAGTTTATATTGGATGCAAAAAAAAAAAAAGTACAGAAAACTCTAGAAGTCCCAGAGTTGAAATCACCTTTGAAGGAGGAGGCAGAGGTCATAATCCAGGGAGGAATGGGTTAAATCATTGTGGTTGCAGTGCCACCTTCCTCACTTTTTTAAAAGCCACGTTCCGGGAAGCTGCTGAAGGGTAGGCTCAAGGTGTGGTACTCAGGTCTTCTGAAACTCTCAGAATACTCAGGGAGGGCAGAGTGTCTCCGGGGAAAAAGGCGGGCATGGAGGGAGGGGTGAGCCTGTTATGAAGCTGGCTCTTTGGGTGGCGGGGGGAGAGATTCAGGGTCCTCTAGGCCTTCCCGTCCTTCCCTACCTGCCCCTGGGCTAACATACCAAATCCCCAAAAGCCCCCACACAGCCCTCTCTTCCTGACCTTGGACCTCTGGCCAAGCTCGGCAGAGAGGAGCTTGTTAGGGGCTTCTTACAGTCAGGGGCTTGCCTTGCCAGGACCACCTGTAGCTTTTGGGGAGGAACCAAAGCAAGCTCAAGTAACGTGGCTAAGATAGGCAGGGGCCACCTCCAGAAGGGGCGCAGGTTGCATGCCTGCGGGCTGGCAATACTACCTGGAGCACCTAGGGGGGATGTCTCAGGTGCCAGGTGCTCTTCTAAGCATCTCCTCACATTGACTCATTTTGTCCTTGTGACAGTCTTAGGAGGTGGACGCTTGGAAGCCCCAGGTTGTAGAGAGGGAAACTGAAGCACAGAGAAGTTAAGGGCTTGCACCCGTTCCCCAGCACTAAGAGGAAGAGGTGAGCTTCTAACCCAGGGAGTCCTAATCCAGCATCAGTGCTTTAACTGTGAGAGTGTGTGTCTGCCGGGGCCTCTGCCGGAGGGATTTAAAGTGAGAAAGCGAAGCCATGGAGAGCCTCCTGCATGCCAGGGCTGCAGACACCAAGGCTTGGTGCAGCTGGGAGAGTTGAGACTGAAGCTGTGAGTGATTTAGAGATCCGCCTGGAGGTAAAAAGCCAGAATCATGGTCCCACAGGGCTTTCTAAGGAGGATGCCTTCTAGGGGGCGTGGCATGGTTCAACCCTTTTGCCCAGAGCTCTTCCTACAGGTAACACACTGTGCTAGTAGAGGTGGGGTGGCCCTGGGAGGGGCTGCAGCCACAGAGGGAAAGACTGGTGCATGATTTCTGGCAGAAACCAGGGAGGGGTCAGGGAGAATCCCAATGGGCACTGCTGGGGAGTTTTAAAAGAAAGCAAATAATGAAGGGAAGTCCGTAGTTTGCATCAGAAAAGTTTTCCCCTAAGAAGGAGCCTGGTGGTGAACAGTGAACATGTGCAGAAGGGGTTATAGCCTCAGTCACCAGCATGGGAAATCTAGAGCCCTCTCGTCAGGGCTGTCTGCCTTCCTAGCAACTAAACTCATCGAGAACCCTGTGGGTGCTCAGGCCTGATTAGGGGGCGAGGCTTGGTGGCCACACTGGCCTGGTACCCAGAGCACAGAGGTTCTCAGATGAAACTATGGGTAAGTGATGGGTCAGTAGGACTATATCTGCCTGAAGTCCGGCTCCTGATTCTGTACCTTTCTGTGGGCCACCCTCAGAATGCACACATTTCTAGAGAGAATATGACTCTAGAAAGGAATGGTTCAAATGGTGCATACCTTCGGCACTACTCACTCACTCACTCATCCATTCATGCATTCATTCAATCGGTTAGTCAGTCAATCCATGTTCAGGAAAGTCTTACTGTGTGTCAAGTGTCCTGGTAGCTCTGGGGATGCCATGGTGAATAAGACAGATACAGGGTCTTTCCTCTCCTGGAGCCTGATTCCCACCTCCACTGCCCATGGAAATGTTCACCGCTCTACACATTAACTTACTGAATGAAGTCAATGCACTAAAAGTGCATTGACTTCAATGGCCTGGGTGCCACCCCATTCTCAGTTTCTATTGACCTGGAGAGTAAAGAGTTAGATCTAACATGAAGGAGAAATTCAACTTTAGGGGCTGGTCCCATGACCCTTCTGATGTTCTGGGGGAACATCACCGGAAATTCCACTGAATTCTGTGTGCACGTGTACCCAGATCATCATCAAGGCAGATGGTCTCCTGTGCAATCAAAGCAAATTGGTCTCCAGGTGACAGGATGGGAGGACCAGGGGTGATCGGGAGCTCACCTGGTTAGTTGTGGGACAGCCCATACTTCTGTTGTTTCTCCTCGACTCTTCTGTCTTCTGGAAACTTTGCGCCGTGGCTCAGCTTTCAGAGTTGGGCTGGCCCGCCCCAGAGAAGCTGTCCCACCTTTGCAGAAATGGGGGCAGGCAGTGTTTCTTCGAGACTCTTCAGCATCCCAAAGACCGGTGCACTTTTCCCCAAGAAGACACTTTTTCAAGCAATTTAGTCTCTTAGGAAATTGTTCTAGAAAGAGTAGAGACATCAATGCCCCCCAGGCCTTTCAATCTCGGGCAATTCTTCTGTCACAAATGTCATCCTCTATCCTTTTAAAAACCCTCTACATGCTGTGATGGGGCCCACTGGACCCTGCTTCACAGGGCACAGATGACTTCTGAGTCCCTCCCAACCCCTCACCCTCCAGGAGCCTTCTGTGGGTCTCCCGAGAAGCCTGTCTGGCCCCCACGCTAGGAAGGCTCTGTCCGCTCCCTCCCTTCCTCCTGATCTGGCAGGAGGAATGGAAACTTTCGTGGAAAGCACTTGTGCTGACGAATGCTCCCAAGTCAGGGCTTTGACTCCAGCCCGACAGAGCCACAGGCTCAGGATCTGGGAGCCTCTCCTTGGCAGGGTCAGGACCTCCTGCCCTGGCTCCTCCCCTTGCCCTCTCTGCCCACCGTCAGTCATCAGCTCTCCCGTGACCCCAAGTGACTGGTCCACCACTACAGAAGTAACTGTCTTTCACTCTTTCCCTCCCTGGTTTTGTCCTCCCCCAGGTCCTCCTCTCCTTGATTGTGTATTTTGCTTCCCCCTTGCCGGCGTCCATCAGTGGCTTTGTGGTCCGCATGGGGCTCGGTGGAGTTGAGAGTCTAGAGCTTTTTGCTGTTTTGTGTAAGACCTGGTTATGGTTGTGGGATTTTTTTTTTGTCAGCTGCCTGTTATATCAATCACAGAGTCGGGATCTATTTATAGGTTGGGAGTACTGTGTCCTTAGTCACAAAGAGACACAGACAGGGGACTGTCAGCTGGTGCCGGAGGAGCTGAGCAGCAAGTCATCAGCAACTGGAAACACCTGAGGGGCAGACAGTCCACCCAGCCCAGTCCTCTCCCGGCCCCAAGCATGTGAGTACCACAACTTTCCCCTTCTCTGCCCAGAACCCGCCCTGTACCTTCCTGTCCTTTTTCCTGCACACCCCCTTCTCTCTTTTGTGCTCTCTCTCTCTCTGTTTTAAATGGATAAAAATATCTCCCCAAGCCTGCTCTTTCATCCTGGTTTCCGACACTGTAAAGCATCTCTGGGTGGCTGAGAGGGAAACATTACCTTTTGCAGACTGTCATGGGAAGGTCAGAGGGACGGGGACAGCTGGTGGGGCAGTTTCACAAACTCATTTGGAATCAGTGGGTTCCCTTTTCTTTTGTTTGTTTTTGCTGAGAAAAAGTAAGTAAATCAAAAGGGCAAGGGAAAGTTTACATGCGGCTCAGCAGGGTGGGTATGTCTCCCAGCGTGAAAACTTTTATTTGCTGGCAGCTCAGGCATTGGGTGAGCTGGGAAGGTTACAGAGGGACACTCAGTGCGCACAGGACAGGTGATGATGGAGGAGGGCTCCCGGCAGACCCTGGCTCAGTCTGGGAGCTCCCAGGTTCAGGGGGGTTCATGACAGTCCCTGTGGCCAGCTTTTTTATAGTGCCTCAAAGGAAAATGACTCCCCCCCAACCCCGCCGGAGTGAGTTTGCTTTGAGAAGTCCAGATGAGGCTGAGGATTTGTCTTACCTTACAGGCTTTCGTTGACTCACTCATTTGGTGTATTTTCTTCACCCTAAAAGGGGGCCTTGGGAGGGGGCTGGGGTCGGGGGAAGAGGCTCTGAAAGGATGAAGCCAGGTGCGGGAGCCTTGCTGATGCATCTCTGCATCCTTCCTGAAGGAAGAAACTTAATATCACAATTCTTGTCACAGCCGTGCTTGTTCCAGAGGGTCAGCGTGCAGGCTCTGGGAGCACATTGGTGGCTCCCAGAGATGGCAGTCCCCAGGCACTGTCTGGTGGTCCATACAACGAACACAGCACAAGCTTCCTGTGGGACATTTGGGGTTTTAGTTTCTGGAGGGTGCATAGTGTTATAACAACCCTGCACTCGAGGTTTGCTGTGTTATTTACAAAGGAAGGAGAGCCCTGAATTTTGAAAAAGAAAATGTGATGACGTCTAACATATATTACATACAACTTTTAAAATGTATCTCATTCTTTTTACAAGTCTAATGATGGTTTCTGTTTACTAATACAGTGCTTGCCATATACTACATTGCTAAGGACTACATCTTGATGTTTTTTTGGAAAACAATATCCTAACACAGAAGTATTTTCAATAATTTAAAAGTATTAAACAAAACAGGCATGTCTGGATTGTTTTTGATTAAAGACAAAATAGTTTTAGCAGCAAATCTAGCTTGGTGAGAGTTGAATAATGTGGACCCACATGTTCAGAGGCAACTTGATCTCGTTTTAATTTTGACCTTTGTGAACTTCAACTTTCCTTCCCATGCTTCTTTATGTTCACCGGTATTTTATTTAGTGCTATTGTTGTCTTGACTCCATTCCTTTATTATTTTGAAGGGGAGAATGGGTATCGGGAAGGAGTAAGAAATTAGAAGGCAAACTTCGCATGTTCAGGTAGGAAGTCCACATTCATTGGTGGAGAAATTCAGAAAAGTGTTGGAAAATGGAAGGGGCGGGGGATGTCACTATTTGAAACCTAGTATGGTGAGTAACATCCAAGAAATGAAGGAAAAAATAAACAGGAGTTGAGCCTATCACCCATGCAGAATTCCCGTTTCTCTCTTCCAAGGACTCTTGTTTTGCTAAACATACCCTGCTAAGGTTCCCCATAATAATGCTGAAGTGGGATTTGGTGGGTTATTGTTAATTAAAGCTCAAGTGAATCGAGTGATTGAGACATTGCATTCAGAAATCACAGCAGTCAGCTGTTGGCAAAATTAAACTATCCTAGGACTTTCAGATCTCAGTGGCTTTTTAGAGAAGGTGTGGCCTTTTTTAACCTTTTAATACAAGAGTAAACCATTCCCTCGCCTCCTCAGCACGCACCCTGGAGCCGGCTGGCCCATGGTGAGGTGCAGAGGGAGAGGCCCCTCGTTGAGCAAGTTCTGTGTTCTCATTCGCGTTAGAAGTTGAGAGAAGAATATCCATTGGAACATTTAGGCAAGAACTGTTCTTTCCTTTGGCTACCTGTGGATGCTTTTCGGTGGGATGGGGCTTGTTTGGCAGCGCGATGGAGGGCCTGGCTTTCTCCTGGAGTCCAGGATGTGGTTTTTTTTCCCCTTTGGGTTTAGTGATAGAGATGCAGTTGGGGGAAACTTCAAGGCATTTTCATAAGGCAGCCTCTGATTACTTAGTTTCTGCTTCAATAATGATTAATTTTACGTGGACTGAGCTCCCCTCAAACTCATCTTTTTTCCCAACTGATTTTTTAAATGCAATTGGTCATGGGGCTGTCTGTGACTTCATGTCTGCAAAATCTAACCCATTCCATCCTGGTGGTTGTTTATTTCTCTGAATGTAAATGCACGGTAGTTTTATGTGTTCCTTCCTCCAACCCCAGCACGTGGGATCCCGGTCCCAGCCTTCCTCCCAAATTGGGGACAGTGAGCGCCGATGAACAGGTGCTTTGGAATACAGCAGGCTCAGGTGCAGGACCATCACTCTCCAGGAAGAAGGAATCACAAATACCTGCAAAGCGCTCCTCTAATTCAAGCAATTTGGCATAGCTGGGGTCTCTCCAAACACCCCATAAATAAAAGATGGCAGCTGGCAGGGTTTTGAAACCACAGACCACACACAGCGCGCTCTCTCTCTCTCTCTCATTCTCTCTCTCTCTCTCTCTCTCTCCCTCTCTCCACCACTCCGTTCAGCACTGTATCTGTCCATCTTTTTCTTATCTCTATTTTTACATTTCATTATCCTCCTGCTCTCTCCTCCCACCCTTGCCTCCCCCCTTCTCGCCTTTCCTGAAGAAACACACTTCTATCTGGCACAGAAAATAAACTCAGATTGTGGGTAGCTGTTAATCTAATTCAATCCTCAGCGGGTTAAGAGAGAAATTCTAATAGTGGAGCTGTTGAGGGCTTTTTTGTTAATGGCTTGGGGATTACATTGAGTTAAAGGCTCATTTCCTAATCAAACAGAGAGGGAGAGAGTGACTCCGAATATTTATGAGTCTCCCAGTGAGAGTTTAAACATTCAACTCCAAAAGCAGGGTTTCTGCAGGAGGAAAGAGTTAAAACCCCTCAGGGCTGCTGGGGGAAAAAAAATTAAACCAGTTAAGCCATCAGCATTTTCAGGCCGCTGTACAACTTCAGCAAAGTGGAAGGTGGGGCGAGAGGGGAATCAGTTCACAAAGCGAAAATGGAAACTGTGGGCTGAAGCTCTGAAGCCAGAGTCAGCTGATGTGCTCAGAAAAAAGTCCCCCGCAGCAGACCAGGGTCCTCGGTTCACCAAGGGCCTGGAGGGGCTGTGTGCAGGGGAACTCCCCAGATTAATTCTTCTCCTCCGGTCCGGAGGTGAGAACGTGGAGACAGGAGTATGGCTCAATTTATCAGCAGCTGGAGAGTCCCCCTGCTGCCTGGTGGAGCTGGGGTAGGGGGGGAAAGTATCCACCCCTCTTGGTCCTGCCTGGAAAATGCAGAGGGCCGCTTCCCCTTGAAGAGCACTTTCACACGCCCCCTCTGCCCCTTTGCTCTGTGATTGGCCGGGTCCTTCGGCCCTCTGCTCTCCCTCTGCTCAGGGTTCTGTGCACAAGAGGACCTTAAAGCCCACCTGGTTCACCATGCCCAGGAGAAAGCAATTTGAGGACTCTCTGATCTCTTGCCAGAGAAGGCAAGGAGCGACTTGGCCACCAAGGTCAAGCAAAGTCAAGGCAAAGCTGAGGTCAGGAGTCTGAGCTCTCTACGTGTGCTCTGGCCGCTCTCTCTTCTCATTCTCTTGGGTGCAGTAGAGGAGAGGGGAACGTTGGAGCCAGATGGCCCACACAATGTGCCCTGGAGTGCTGTTTCCTTCTCCAGCTTGGAAGGGAAGGGTGGGAATCCATGATGAGACAGGAGGGTTCTGAATGCCCTGTGGACACCTGTCCTTTTCTCTGCCACTCACTAACTGAGCAGTTTCCAGGCCTTTCACTTGGGCCCTTTTTCCTGCTCCACGGGGTCGGCAGAGGCACCAGACAACCAACCTTCTATCTCTGGGCCTCTGGCATCTCAGTTCCCCTGTCCCTGGGCATCTTCCTCTTAGAGCTTCATGCTCGGTGGCCCGTGAGTCCTCGTGCATTTGCCCTTTCTCCTGTCAAGGTGGCATTTATGTCTTTGGTAACTTTTCTCTGCAGCCTTTCTCACATGGCTGGCGCCCCCTATTGTTGGAGCCCCTAGCTGGTCTCCCTTCACTATCACATCATCCCCATGGTGTGGTCGCTTCTGCAGGTCTGCCCCATGGCACCAGCCATGGACCAAGAGTGTGGACGGCATTTCATTCTTCTTTGTAAGCCCAGATCACGGATGGTCATTCCTGCCCTCTTGCCCCAACAGGTACCTCGCACGGACCGCACAGAGCTGTGGGTGAGAGTGTGAGCGCAGAGGCCAGCAGCCAGGGTTCAAATGCCAGCACCCCCCTTCTCTCAGCTGTGAGGCATGAGCTACTTAACCCTTAGTGGTCTCAATGTTCCCATCTGCTTCCTGGGGATGATTCTGGAGCCTTCTGTATAGGGTTGTTGCAAAGATGAAATACATATGAAGTACTAGCCCTTTGTCCAATGCGTAGGACCTTTGTTAGCACAAAGCAGTCACTTCTCATGTCACACCACTAACAACAGGTACCGCCCTGGCTGGCGAGGCTCAGGCGGTTGGGCATCTTCCCACAAAGTGAAAGGTTACCCGGTCGATTCCCTGTCAGGGGCACGTACCTGGGCTGCGACCAGGTCCCTGGCTGGGAGCGTGTGAGAGGCAGCCAAATGATGTTTTTCTCACACACCAGTGTTCCTCTTTCTCCCTCTCTTCCCCTCCCTCCAAGAATAAAAATATGTGTATATGAAAAATAAAAGCAGGTCCCAGCACCTCCCACTGAGGGCTATGTCTCAGTTAGCTCAGGCTATGATGACAAAATACCACAGACTGGGTGCCTTCAACAACTGACATTTTCCCACAGTTCTGGAGGCTGGTCCAAGATCAGGGTGCCAGTGTGGCTGGGCTGGATGAGGCCCCTCTTGGTATGCAATGGCTTCCTTTTGACTGTGTCCTCACTGCGGGGAGAGCTCAGCTCTGCCGTCTTCCTCTTCTTCTAAGGACCCTGGTTCCATCATGGGGGCTCTACCTGCATGACCTCATCTAAGCCTAATTACCTCCCAAGGCCCCACCCCCAAATATCATCAACCTGGGGGTTAGGGCTTCAGCAGATGAACTTGGGGGACACACATACATTCAGTCCACAACAGAATGTTTTCCCTAAATGTTGAGAAGCAGAGTCCAGTATCAGCGAGACTTCCAGCTTTATCCTCTGAGGGACTGTTCCATTCAGAAGCCAGAGATCAAAGCATATCCGGAAACGCCCCAACCTGAAAAGAACCTGGGGCTTTTAAGCCACTATGGGAAAGCAGAGGACGTGAGCCTGGCTTCGGTTGGCAGTCCTCCATCTGGGGAAGAAGACCTGACTTAACGTCCGCTCTGTGGAAACAGCTCTGTCAACTCCCGTGGCCCACACTGCAATGGACAGTCTTGTGCATGGGTTCCCTGGGTCCCCCCTGCACTCCCCTCCACCCTACGTTCTCAGGGGGCAGTTTGGGCTCTGCCCACAGAGCAGGCCAGGCCAGTCCTGGCTGTGAAGCCATAGGGGTGTTCTCAGGGCATCCGGTGACAGCTCTGTCCTCTTCTCTCTCAACGTGGCCACCTGACAGATTAATCCAAGAACCAAGTGGGCCTCACAGCAGTTCCCAGAGGTGTCCTTTCGTGGGCGGCCCCCCATCCCTGTGCCCTTGACCCCTTGTGAGTCTCTGTGCAGGGACTCTGTGCTGCAGAGCAATGGACCCTGTCCTGTACCTCCCTACTGCGAAGCCACATCTTTCCTGGCTGAGGCAGGGGACAGGAGTGTGAGTCACAGTGCCACCCAAACATGCCAGGTGCCCTGTGTTCTTCTCCCTCTCCTCTAGTGAGTTGGAGGTACCAGTATTGAACACCCCCTCTCTGTCCCTCCTGCTTTCACATTCCTCCGTCCAGAAAAAGGGAAGACGAGGTGTGTCCTTATTGAGATGTGCACAAACCTTCCCAGGAACTTTATTCTGTTCAGTGAAAAGCTTTGTCTAAGTCGATGTCAAATTTAATTGCTAAACTGGTGTTTCTCCTGTGACTATTTCTCTCACTCGTCACACTCTCCCCTCTCCCTTTCCGGACTGTCCCTGCCTGCTCTGGCTGTTCCTCCTCTTTCTCTAACCACACTGGTCCCAGGGGGTGCACATAAGAGGGAGACCTGCCTTCTGAAGTGTTCCGGAGTGTCTGTTTCCATTAGCGCAGACAAGGCTTTTGAACGGTGGCAAGATAGAAACATTATCTCCGGTACTGGATTCTTCCCAGGACAGTGTTTCTGCTCTTTTGGAAGACACGGGGTAAAAACTCAGGATGTTGAGGGTTAAATGACACAGTGAAAAATCTAGGCATCTCTTGGGGACTGCTGGCCGGCTGAGACAATTGACTGGCTTGGCTTTTTGATCTTTCCAGCAATATTCAGGAGTGAAACCGTTGCTGATTAGGCTGCGTGCGTGTGTGTGTTTGGGTTCATGGTAGTGAGGGGCACAGGATAAGGTCTGAGAGAGAAATGTTGGGATGTTTGCTCCTCAACCAGTCAGTCTCAGAAAGAGACCTAGCGCCCTTCATGTACCTGCGGTATATCAGAACGCTCTGTGGACAAGTCAGCTGGGAGAGGCAGGATGAAGGGTGCACAGGACCTCCCCGTGCACTTTCTCTGTGATTCCCTGTGAATTTAGAATGATTTTGAAATAAAAAGTTAAGAGACAAAGTCACCTGAAGGGAGGCCCAACGTTGAGGGCTGTTTCATCTGTGGCTCAGGGGGCCTAAGGGGTAGGTATCAGGTGGGTCCAGCCACCCCCAGATCAGGGGTGAGTAAGGCGCACATGCTGTTGGGAGTCAGTTCCCCTGATCGTAACATGAGGGCTTGAAAGAAATCTCTTAGGCCCACTAGCTCTAAGAGTTTACATTGCAGAACTTGTTCAAGACAGACCTGGTACATTGAGTTCCTACCATAATCAGTAACCACAGGTCAGCCGCCTGTGTCCCTTGAATTCAAGACCTTGGGCCCAGACATGGCTTTTCTTGGGCTTTGTGCCTTTACTGCCATCCATCAGCCTCTATTATCTATCATTTTCCTCAGCTCGTTCTCTCTCCTCACCTCCCCGCCTATTTGCACACCTGATCAGGGAGCGGAAAACTGGTCAGACTACTTGTTCAGAAACAGCTCTGCTTATCAATTCTGCATTCTTAATTTTGTTTTTAATTTGTAGAGGCTGCTGTTTCATGCCTCTGTGGTCCTAATATTCTCCCCCTCCTTCGCCACCCACGCCACCATTAGGCCTCTACACATTAGGCCTCTACACATCTGGGAGACCCCAGCGCTAGGTGCCTCTCCTCAGGGTTTGCTCAAAGCCCTTTGGCAGCCCCTAAGAAAGGAGCACAGGTGAAATTTGGGGAGACAATTTCCCAGCAGGATGACCTCAGCGAGTCCTTCACCTCGCTGCACCTCCATTTCTTTACCAACAGGAGACCGAAACCTGCTCTGCGTGTCTCCCGAGGTTGGTGTGGGGCTGAGAATAGAGCATACACTTTCCTTTAAAAATGGAGTGCTTGCCAGTTTTAGACAGGCTGCCCCGAACAGTGATTTATTTCCACGGAGGAGCTTGGGCAGTAAGTGGGCTTTAGAGCCCCGCTCCCGGACCCATGTCCACCTGGTACTAGCTGTGAGCCACAAGATGAGGAGACCGAGTTCCCCACACTCAGCTTCCTCACCTGTGCAATGGCTGTGATCTGAGCACCTGCCTTGCGGGGTTGTCATGGAGACTAAAGGAGACATGCGTCCGGGCCCTTGAACAGTACCTGCTAGATCGGAAACTCTGGGCTCCAGTGCCATTAATGATGACCACGATGATGACATGGCTGTTGTCATTGTTTTCTGGGGCCCCGTGCCAGAAAGGCCGAGGGAGGAGGTGCAAAGTCCCTGCATTCCTTTAAAAGTCCCCCTGAACCACTTGCAAACGCAGCAGAAGGTCCTGCTCTAGGGGTGCAGTACAGACACGCCCTGGTCTTCCATGGTTCCCTGCATTTCCACATCCTGAAACCAAGTGAGCATCTTCCCAGTGCCTGTCCAGGGCTTGGGGGATCCGGCCAAGCCTTTCACCTCTCGTGGAAGTCAGCTCTCCACAGCCTACCATAGATGGCTACTGAAGGCCGGAAGTCCAAGTCCAGGTGGGAAGGTTGGACATGGTTTCAGTGGGTTGTCTCTTGTGTCCCTAAGTCCTGGAGTCGCTGGAGTATATTTTCTGCAAAGGGCCCGTTCCTCCTCCTTGTGTAGTGTAACTAAGTGGGGCTGCTTGCTGTCCACATCCTTGATGGTGTGTCTGTAGGGAGCACTTAGCAAGGAAAGAGGAATGGGAACAAGTGCGGGCGATTTCTCATGCCTGGGGGCGGGGAGAGGTGATTGCATATTTCATGGGACTCGTAGCACCGACATCACGCTCGTAGGGAAAATTCCCAACCCAGACTTGGGACCAGCCCGTGTGCCTGCGCGCATGTATGCACGTTGAGGGTATTGTGGTCAGCCATCCATGACTCTCCTTTTTTCCCTGTCTTGGGCTGAGAGTAATCTTGAAGGAAAGTGTAATTACTGTTTACTCTAGGGCACTCACTTGAGAACACCCTCGTGTAATGACTCTTGAGTTAATTCTGCCTTCGGATGCCCATCTGCTGTTGCTGCTTTGGAAGCCAGTGGGAACCAAGCACCACTTTTAGCCCAAGGGAAAAAAGATCAGGAGATGGATATTAGTCCCAACAAGTTCAGGCTTCACTCTCGGGCGACAGAAACATGGTGGGGGCATTTTTTTCTCAGATGAAACCCTCACTCAGTTCTCTGCCCTCAGCAATAGAAGGTTCAAAGCAAAGCCAACGTAATCTAATGAGCTGTCTTGGTGGATCTGGACAGCCAGCAGCATTGACAAGGGAAGTGTGTTCAGAAAAATTCTAGAGACAGGATCTGAAGCATGCAACAGATGCCATTCATCACCCGGGGTCAGAAGTAAGGGGTGCGTGGGAATGAGAAACAGCCACTTCGGGAGCAGAGTGCATGCCTGTTAGAGTGCTCTGCCTACCCACTGGCCAAGTACACGTGTTTGCCTCGGCTTCCTGGGCTCCTCGCTTGCTTTCTTCCCCATTTATTTTCGACGGTACATTTGCCTCATCATTGAAAGTGGGGAATGGGGGCAGAAATGAGGCAAGTGGGTGCATTATAATAAAATCTTTGGAGTCTACATGCTAAAAATATCAGAAATATTACCTTGAAGTAGGACCCTCTGCTGATGTAGTTGGACACCGCTTATGAACGTAAAACTGGTTTTTACAGCAGGGTACTGAGCAAGCCTTTGGGTTAACTTCCCAAAGCCCCCCCCCCCCCCCCCCCCCCGCCCCGTTCTGGTGCGAGCTCTGCCACTGCCTGGTGGCTTTGTCCAAGACACTGCATCCCCTGCCTCTGTTTCTTTCCCTGTAGAAGAAATGGTGGGCCAGTGGCCTCCACGTGCTCTTCTGGGTCCCGCCAGGAAGTTTCTCCGTGCCCCACCCAGGCAGTGATCTCCATGTATCACAGCTGTGTGCACGGTGGTTCCCTCCCAACCCTCAGAATTAAGGCTCTGTGCGTGGTGGCTGGATGTGACGGGCACCCAACATGCTTTTGTATGTATTGATGAAGGAAATGACACAGGTAAATGCCAGCCTCCCCAACCCAGAATGAGCTTTGCTGTTTCCAGAAATGCTGCAGGATTGGTTCGGTTTTGACCCTCTATGTCCACCCTGGTTGGTAAGGGGTGGTGGTTCAGGCCTCCACAGTGTGAACTGGAAAATCCTTTCACCATAATATGTCAATTGCATTGCCTAGACAAACCCATGGAAAACACCCTTGAGGAATGACATTAGTTTCCAACCGCCGTGCTTACTTCTCTCCATGACCATTGTGCTGCCTGTTTCTGTTCGTTTTTTCCTCTCCATCATACTCCATTAACTTAAAAATATTACATTTGGAGACTTGCTAAATAAAGAGACCTCAGAGCACATAGTATCCCTTATCCATTTTCTGGGTCCCTATGTGATTCCTCGTAAAGATTTTTTTTTTGTTATTTTTGACTAAATGGCCTTGATTTTATCATTAATCGTGTTGTGGCAATTCTTTTTACTGTGTCTAACTTATTTCTAAAATATTCTCCCCTAAGTCCCTAAGTCTACTTCTCTTGATCCCTGTGCCCCTTTTCACATCTGTCTGCCATTTCATAAGACTTAGAAAGTGATGCCTTTACATGTTGGACCCTTGATCTCGGGCCTTTCCGAGTCTTCCACCAGAAGGTCCCAGAAGGACAGTTTCTACAATTGGACTTCCACGGTTGGGGTGGTCTGGGGTCTCTGTCATTTCCATACGGAGCCTGGGGACAGGCTTTGTTCTTTCCCTTAAAACCTCCTATTTTCTTTAACCAGCAGTTTTCACATTGCAGATCCGCCACATTCTGAATTTAAAGCCTTAACCACTCTTCGGGCTCCGTCTTGTGCGCCATATTGTGAAGGAGCCCACCTTTTCCCTGGCAGTGACTCACCGCGTGGCAGTAACACTAGTTGGTATTTCCTGGTATCTAAGCATGGCATTTCCTTGAAGCGTTTCTTTCCTGTTTCCTTGCATTGTCGCTTAGCGCTTGCCTGGTTTGTTGACTTTTCCGCGTTTCTCACCTCTGCACCTGCCCTTCTCAGTGTGGGAGAAAGAAAGGCATTGATTGAAGACCGGCTCTGTTTGGAAACTACATAATTTATTTTTGATCTTCGCAGTGACTGAAGCACGTAGTACTATTATTATCCCCATTGTATGGGAGAGGAGACAGAGGCACTGAGGTGAGGGTTCTTGCTTAAGCTCCCCGGGGCAGTAAGGAGTGAGGCCTGCTGTCACCTTCGATGACATGCCACAGGGCTGAGTGCAAGCAGGCGACCCCCCAAAACCACACCAACACCCTTTTGTGTCATTTCCATAAGCACTGAACTTGGACCAACATTTTCAAAAATTTAGTGGTTTTACTCATCTTTGAAAAGTGTCGGGTGTTCTTTGGAGCAGACCCATCCGAGAGGGACTACAGCTCTTCGCTTTTATTCCCCCGTTCTTGCCTGCTTGCAAATATTATCCCTGCAACACGGGCGTTTCCACCCAGCGAGCCCCCCGAGAAACACACTGTGCCCTCCTTTGTAATACTCACAGTCTCGCTTTCCCACGGTCACTCTTTAAAACCTCTCCAGAGGAGCTGGAAACCCCGTCGGTAAAATGTAGACCTAATCTGTGGCTAAAACAGGCAGCTTTTAAAAACCACCATGATGTGGCTTCCTCTTTCAGGAAGCGTGTGTCTGTTTTCTCCTGCCTCATCATGGCTGCATCTTCCGTGCCACCCCCCCAACCTTTCCCACTCAATCAGCCACAGACGCTGGTTTCTTTCCTTTATTTCCAGTTTTGTCTCCATCCCTCCACACTCTTTCCACGCGTCATCTTTCTTGCCTTTGTCTTCTGAGAGCTTTGTCTACTTCACAAACTTGACGCTGGTGCTCCCTGACCCCTCTGCCACCAGCAGCATCCCAATATCTTGCTGGGTGTTTTGTGTCCTTCCTTCCTGCATGGGCTGCGCCAAGCACCACCCACCACACGGTTTTCTTATTGAGGGAGTGAGGCTGGGGATGAGGGGTCTCTCACCAGTGGGGAGATGGTGACCAAATCCTCCATGGCCTTATCTCCTCTTGATCCGCCCACATTGACTCTTGGGATGCTAATCACATTCCTGAGGACAGTTATCTCCCCATCTTGGGTGGAGTCCAGTATGCGATAACTGTTTGGGACAAAGTGTTTGTCATCTCCCTGTAGGGCTTGGTATCTCCAACTTAGAGCTGAAGGAAGGAATCCAGGCTCCCACATCAGACTACCTGAGGGCATTGCAGACCTACAGAATGGTAAAGATGACTATCCAGCTCGAGCCTGGTTGCCTCTTTAGTCCACATCTCAAACCAGTAGGGCTTGGTACCCAATTCTGAAAACACTAGGGTACGTGAAGGCATACTGGCCCAGTCAGTCCACATTGCCCAAATCACTCCAGTCCCCAGGGGCTTGCTGCCTCTTCCCATGCCCTCCTCAGCCCCTTCCTCTTATCCATCTCCTTGTAGTACACACCCATCCTACTTCCTCCTGCAGCCCTGTACCATCTTTCAGTTATTTTACGTCGCTTCTTCCCTGGTGTTGCCCTAGTGATATAAAGCCCAAGAACAAAGTACCCTGCCCACCTCCCACCCCCGTTCTGCATGGCCAACATCCTTTACAGACTCTCATGAGGTCTCCCTGTACCCAGAGCACACACCTGTTCACATCCGTGCTCATGGATACATGTATTCATGCTCTGTGTACAAGCTGCTCAGCCCTTCCATGCCTGCATCGAATGCCCCTTGCAAGTCTGTCCTCAGCCCTCGCTCCGTGCTCTGCACCATCATGTGAAAAAGATGCTGAAGGGCCCAGTGATGTCCCAGTGCCAGCACAGGGGAGGACAAAAGTCCCGACTTTGGAGGAAGGCAAACCTGGGTTCAAAGTCTGGCTCTGTGGCTTCTTTGCTTTCTGGTTTCAGGCAAGTTAATCTGTCTCTTCGTGCTCAGTTTTCTCACGTGTGCAAAGATGATGATCAAATCCAGAATCGTGGGGTCGTTGTGAGGATTAAATGAGATGAGGCAGGGAAGCATGAGCTCAGGGTGGGCTCTGGAGCTCTCCTCTCCCCCTGGCTAGGTGGCCAAAGTTCAAGAACAATGAGTGGGGTTTTCACAAACACAAATCCACCGCTCGGAGGGTGTTCTGATACTAACGATGTTAGCCTAGCCTAACACCTTGCTGACTCAAGAATTTGATTACAGACCTGGGAAGACAGTAGGCATGAGGTTTGCTTTGTCAGATGTTTGAGACCACATGACGGCCCGCTCCTCCCCCACCCTCAGGCTGCACCGCTGTCTTCTCTGGCGGCACCATGCACAGGGTGGGGAAGAGAGCACCTTTCAGCCAGCAGCTCTTTCCAGTGCTTGGCACGTTTGTGTCTGTGGGTGTAGGTAAGGTCCTGGGGTGCACAGGCCGCCATCTGCTGAGCTGCCGCGCCTGGGCCCAGCACCAGCCCAGCCTCCAGGACCCTCTTCAGCTTTTGGCAGCTGCCTGGGCTGGGGAAGCCAGGCCTGGGCTGGACGACCTCACAGCTGTGCCTTCAGCCCCAGAGGGTCTTGAGTTTCTGTCCCTCTCAGGGGCCCATCCCACTGCCAGGCAGAGGGCCCAGTGTCCTTCACTGCCTGGCCTGTGCCAGCACTTGGCACAGGCTTTCGACCGAGAGGCCTGTGTGTCTTGCATCCATGGCTGCCCGCCTGTCCCACCAGTGGCATGGACCCCGAGTTGGGGTGAGGCTTTGCCAGCTTCTCCGTTTCTCTCTGACAGGTCTGGAAAGTCCTTGGAAGATTTCTATTCTCACATGAGTCAAAGGGGGAAATTGTACAGGTGGCTGTGAAAACAGAGACACTTGTTAAATTATAGTGAAAGGATCCTGATGCTAAGTGAGGCATGGGCTTTCTAACCTGACTCCATGGGAGACACTACTGGTTGTGCTGCTGGGGGCGTGGGGGGGGGGCGCGAAGGGGAGCAGGGGACAAGGAGAAGGAGGAGACAGCCCTGTCACTGAGCACACACTATGAGGCAGGCGCCATGCTTGGCACTGTCCTCTCACTGTTCCTTCTCATATTTAGTGACTCTAGGAAGAAGGTACCGTTATTCTCCCAATTTACATATGAGAAAGATCGGGCCCAGAGGAGCTAAATGACTTGTCCTAGGCCACACAACTGCAGAGTGGCAACACTGGGATTTGAACCAGGTCTCTCTCTAATATTTGCGCTTTTTTTTTTTGCATACTTTTGTATACATTTTAACATTTGAATCAGAAGTATATACTATATACTCAAAGACAAAGAATTTTTTAAATTCAGTGGTTGAAAGTTTGTGTTGCAGTGTTTTTTTGTTTTGTTTTGTTTTGTTTGCCAGGTTTTTTTTAAGACTTTATTTATTTTTAGAGAGGAGGAGGGAGAAAGAGAGGGAAAGGAAACATCAACGTGTGGTTGCCTCTTGCACGCCCCCTACTGGGAGCCTGGCCTGCAACCCAAGCATGTGCCCTGACTGGGAATTGAACTGGCAACCCTTTGGTTCTCAGGCTGGCGCTCAATCCACTGAGCCACACCAGCCAGGGTGAGGTTTGTTTTTTTTTTTTAATTGTGGTAAAATGCATATAACATACAATTTACCATCCTAACCAGTTTTAAGCATCAGTTCAGTAATTCGAGTTCATTCATCTGTTGTGCAATCGTAACCATGATCCACCTTCAGAACGCTTCTCACCTTGTAAAACTGAAGCTCTGTAGCCATCAAACAACTGATCCCCCTGCCCCCTCCTCCCAACCCCCAGAAATCATGGTTCTACCGCCTCTATGAACTTGATTGCTCTAAGTTCCTCTGATAGGTGGAATCATGCAGGGTTTGTGCTCTTATGACTGGCGTATTTCACTTAGCACAATGCCCTCAGGTTTCATCCAGGTAGTAGCATGTGTCAGAATTCCTTCTTGTTAAGGCTGAATAACATTCCAGTGCATGTATGTATAGGCCACGCTTTGCTTATTTATTCATCTGCCAATGGACACCTGGGTTGCTTCTACGTTTTGGCTATTGTGAGTAGCGCCGCTCTGAACGTGGGTGTGCCATTATCTCTCTGAGATCCTGCTTTCAGTTCTTTTGGATGTGCCCAGGAGTGGAGTTGCTGGATCACATGGTAGTTCCATTTTCAATTTAGTTTAGAAAATGCCATGATGTTTTCCACAGTGGCTGTACCATACTACGTTCCCACCGACGGAGAACAAAGGTTCTAATTTTTCTACATCCTCTCCAAAATTGATCTTCTGAGACTTTTTTTGATAGGACCCATCCTAATAGATGTAAAGCGGCATCTCGTTGTGGCTTTGATTTGCATCTCCCCAATGATTAGTGATGTTGAGTGTCTTTTCACGTGCTTATTGGCCTTTCATGTACCTGTTTCTTTTTTTGAGAAATATCTGTTCATGCAGTTTGCCCATTTTTTAATCGGGTTGTTTGTTGTGTTGTTGCTGTTGAGTTTTAGGAGTTTCCCATCTGTTCTGGATATTAATGCCTTATCAGACATATCATTTGCCAATGGCTTCTCTGTTTTCACTCGGTTGGCGGTGTCCTTTGGTGCACAAAAGTTTTAAATTCTTATGGAGTCCAGTTTGTCTTCTCTTGTCGTCTATACCTTTAGATCATATTCAGGAAATCATTGCCAAATTTAATTTCATGAGGCTTTACCCTATCTGTTCTTCTAAAAGTTTTATAGTTTTTAGGTGCTACATTTAGGTCTGTGATCCATTTGGATTTTTGTATGTAATGTTAGGTAAGGGTCCAACTTCATTCTTTTGCATGTGGATGTACCCAGTTTTCCCAGTGCCATTTGTTGGAAAGACTATTCTTTCCCTATTGAATGGTCTTGGCACCCTTGTCGAAAATCATTCGACAATCATTCGAAAATCATTGCCCATGGACGTGGGAGTCTATTCCTGGTAACACCTACACTTTCAACCACTTCTCACACCGCCTGTCAGCACTGTGCAATGCTTAGTGGGATTATGGACTGTCAAAGCTACAGGAGACCCCAACCAAGGGGGGAGCACTTCCCCATTCTGTTGGTGGGAAAATGGGGCCCAGTGGTCAGAGCGCTCTCAGTGCAGTGCTCATGCTGATACAGAACTCCTTGAGGGTCCTCGCCTCCAGGCATGAACTTAGGGGTTGCTGGGATACTTTTCGTGCACCTTAGCAAATGCTCCATTCTGTGGGCAAATGCACTCATGCGTTTTTGAAACCTAGAGTGCAGAAGACGAAGGGGAGAGAGGAAGCTGGGGTGAGGTGTGAATGGGAAGCCACTTAAATGCCCTGAGTAGGGATCCAGCACCAGCATCTTCCAGGCGACTCTGGGAGACACCCTCCCCGACTCCGTGTACAAGGGCAGCAGGCAGCCTTAAAAAGTGTGTGGTGTGCAGATGCTGCCCTTCCTCCATGGCCAGGGCCCCACTGGACCCCCAGCACATCTCCTATGCTCTGTACCCCCACCTCCCTCCTGCCCTGTGCTGCCCATGAGCCCCCTGCTTCAGCCAGGCCGAAACACTCCATTTTCTGACCAAGGGTCAGGCTGAGTCGACTCCTGTGTCCTGGCTCACGCAGGCACCTTTACAACTCTGCTAGCTACCCCTTCTCAGAAAGGCCCTCCTTCATAGCTCCTGCTGGGGAGGTCATCGCTCCTGCCCTGGTCCCCACACGCTCGCCGTGTCCCCTTCTAGGGCCCCAGGAGTTACAGTTCCATATCTGTCTTCCCACCACAGCTGAGACCTCTTGAGCCAGGAACTGTGTGCAAATATTCAAAAGAAAGTCCTAAAGAGCTTGTGTGCGTGTGTGTGTGTGATCCTCAGTGCACACATAATTGCTCAGCACACTTGTGTGAATACTGTTCAGACAGGAGCAGTGACTGAAAAGTCACATGGCACAGGGAGCATGGTCTGGGGATGGCAGAGTGAGGGAAGGGGCCCCTTGGCTAGTATTGCATGGCACTACTTAGGAAAAAGCAATTGGGTATCTCTTTGGCCACCAAGTCCCCCCAACTCCAGGGTGAAAATTAGATTTGCGTTTTGGGGTGGGGACCACCAACGAGCCTGGTTTCCCAGGGCCCGGGATGGAGTGAGGAAAAGGGCGTGGAATAAGTCACCAAGTCAGTCTCAGGCTTAATTCCCCTTGGACCTCCTGTCCCTGAGGACCTCCTGTCCCTGACTGTCCCTGCCACTGGACAGGCCTGGTGCCAGCAGGTCACCTCTGTGTGCCACTTCCCATCCCTGTCCCTCCGCGGGGAGCTGGAGGCCCCGTGCACCCCAATACTAGCTGGCCCTGCTGGAGACAGCTGTGCGTAGCACAGACACCGAACAGCACAAGCCAGGCACTGACCTGTGCAAACACAAGCAGAATTACAGCCACTCATAAACAAATTAGTATCCTTTAAAAGGTGAAACGCTCCATAAACTGTCTGGGTTTTGTTTATGGCTTCGAGGAGGGGGTGACGAGGAGCTGGATTAAGTCACTGGGGTGCTCGCGTGGCGCTGGCTCTCTCTCCTTCCTCTCGTCTCCCCCTACCCCTGGACACACAGACCAGGGCGCAGGGGCATGATGCACACACAGCCCTGCCTTACAGGGCCGCTCAGTCGTCCTGCCGTTGTTCCTGCCAGCCCGGGTCCCAGCAGGTGTTCCCTAATTAGCAATCTCTTCATTTCCAATCAAAGCACAAAGCGGCCCCAAAAGCCTGTCTTTATGAGGGAGCCAGCAGCGGCTAGGGATGTGCGGCGGGGATAATTGTCTTCGCCAGTGGCGGCAGTAAGCGGGCTGGCTAATTCATTATTGTAATAACTTTGCTTGTCCTTGGGGAGGTGGGGTTGGGGGAGGGAAGAAGAGGAAGGGGGGCAGGGGGCTGAGTCGGGGCTGAGGGTGGGGCGGGGTTAGGGTCTGGGGCAAAGGGGTGGGAAAAAGAGCGAATGAATGACGCACCTGCGGCTCCCCTTCCGCCACTGGCTCTGCACCCACTTCCCACTGTGGGTGAGTGACAGGCCTGCCCACCCTCCGCAGCTGCGCCCCCCCCCCCTGGCCAAGTCGCAGGGAGCCCAGCCTTCCCATAAGGCAGGGAGGAGCCTGGGTTCCCTGGGCTCTGGGAAGCACGCACTCCGTTACCTATCAGGCCTGAAGGCTGGTGACCAGAAGTCTTAGTGCCTGGGCAGGGGGTGGGGTCCCTGGAGCCAGGCCTCTGTATTCCCAAGGGTTCCAGTCCCCTGAACTCCTGGACCTTGACTGTCCTCCCGCCTGAGCACAGGGCAAAGAGATGCTGGTTAGAATGCCCCAAAGAGCCGCCTTACACTTTGGTTGACAGGATGCTGTGGGTGACAACTCAAAGACCCTCCAAGTCTGCAGGGACTGCTGCTGCTGATGAGTGTGTCCCTAAAACAAGGCTGAGGTGGCTGCTGGCAGGGGTTGCACCCTTGCACTGTCCTGGTACACTCCCTACACCCTTTCTCCCAGTGAGCAGGGCCTCCTGGGTAAGAGCTTGGAGAGGCCCTCCCTGGCAGCTGTGGGGTGGGTCATCAGGTAGCTTTTGAAGGGTTAGGGACTCCGGCTGAGCCACCACCCCAAATGAAGCACAGGTGTAGAGGCAGGAAGGGAGGGTGTCCCCGGGGGGGTGGGGGACAGCATGGGCAAAGACGCAGGGCAAATCGTGGGGCAGGGGCAGGGGGGGTGGGCGAAAGGAGGCAGACCTCGTGGGATGGGATGGATGGAGGGTATGCTGAGGACTCAGGAGATTCTGGAAATGGAGGGTGAGGCGGCCCATGGAGGGCCTGACTACCAGGCTCTGTCTTCATCTCTTGCGCCTCCCCCGCTATGGTCCTGTGAGTGCCTTTGCCCTGCCCTGGGGGAGGTCTGGGGGCAAACCCGGCCTCCTGTGTCAGCAGTCCTTGCCTGGGCTGGACCAGCACGGGGACTTTCCCGGGGCCCAAAGGGAAAGGGACCTGCCTCTCCCACAGCTGCCATCTCAAATCCTCACCCTGCCCGACGCCCCATGCGGTACGTGGGGTGGGACATTAGAAATGGATCGCTGACCAGCCCTTGCCTGACTCCTCACAGCCTGTTCCTGAGCTCGGAACATTCCCCCTTGGCCTTGGCACACGGTGGAGACCACCGGTGGTTAGGATTGTGGGGTCTAGAACCAGAAGACCGGGGATCCCATTCTGGCTTCATCTGTTCATTCACCAAGTCCTTGTGCGGGTCGGTTCAGCGGGGATGATGAGCCCGCCCTCACCTGGGTGGGTACGTGTGCAGCACACACACAGCACAGGGCTGGCCAGCAGTGTGGGCTGCCAGCTCCCTGCTCCTAAAGACATTGAACGGGGAGGGGGTATCAGAGCTTCACGGCTCCTTCTTTCACCCGTTTTTTCCTCACCTGTGAAGTGGGATGGAGGAGGCTGAACGTGGACCCTCTAAGGTTCTCCGTTTGAAGGGTGCTGGGAGGGGCTGCCAGGCAGGGTAGGGTGTGTGTTGTGCTGTGCAGAAGCCTGTCCTCCTTTCCCGGGGTAACTTGGAGGTATCTACAGGTCCAGCCCTGTCCCTCCCAGCCCTGCTGCTGTCTGTGTGGTTCAGGTGGGGCGTCCCTACGGCTGGTTCCTGGACCCTGCCCCTGGGTATATATGTGTGTATGGGGCGGGGGGGCGCATCCCTGGCCCTAGATGAGGTGTGGCCCATAGAGCAGAGTTTGAGAGGCCCAGTGTCCAGCTCCTAGCCCTCCCAAAGGTCACTTGCTTGGGGCACTGTGGCTTTGGTCGCTGCCTCTCACCCTAGCTTAAGAGTCAGAAAAGCCAAAAAGCCAGCCTTCCTGCCCCCGCCACCCCCGTCCCCCATTTACAGGTCATTCTACAACAGCCCTTCAACAAATGTTTGGGAAGCATCTGTTGTGTGCTGGTGGGGGAGGGGGGAGCCAATGCTACACAAGCAAAGGAGAGGGCGATGGAGGTTACACTGTGATGAGGCAGTGACCTTGAAGCTTCAGTCCTTCTGAGCGACGGGCAGAGCTCAGTCAGGGCCCCATGGGCTGCTGCAGGGCTGGGGGGGTGGGCAGGAGATACAGTACGAACTGTAGGTGGGAACCAGTTGGGCAGTTTTCAATTTTCTTGTAGCCACAGTTTGAAAAAGTCAAAAGAAACAGGTAAAATCAATTTTAATAATACATTTTAGTTAACCCAATATGTCCAAAAACTATCATTTCAATGTGCAGGCAATACAAAAATTATCACTGAGATATTTTACTTTCTGTTTCTGGTGCTCAATCTTTGAACTCTGGTGCCCGTTTTATACTCAGCGCTTCACAGTTCAGACTCGCCACAGTTCAAGTGCCCTATAGCCACACGTGGCCAGGGGCTACAGTGTTGGATACCACAAATGTCAAGGGTAAGAGGGTAAACTCTGGAACCATTTACTAGCTGTGTGACCTTGGGCAAGTTGCTGGACCACTCTGGGACTCAGCTTCTTTGTCTGTAAAATGGGGTAGTGATAGAACCTACCCCTTGGAGTTGTTTTGAGAATTAAATAATCTAAACATAAGAGCTAAATGAAATAGTGCCTGGAAGGCAGAAAGTGCTATCTAAGTGTTCACCATTGAGGAGAATTAGAAAAACAAGAATGATAAATCTCTGCAGGAAGAGCAGTCCAGGCAGAAAACAGAGAGAAGGAAGAGCGGGGAGACTGGGATGGGGCAGGGGCGATGGGGGCAGGGACCATCATGTCCATCCTCGAAGAGCTTGGGCTCCTGTTCAGCTCCATGAACAGAACCTCAGAAACAGGGAAAATTCTAGGGGCTGAGACTTCGCCTGACACCTGTTCCCATCTCAAGGGATGGATGGGGTACTACAGGACCTGGGTGGGGGGCCTGATGTACCCCTAAGTCTTCCCTATCGTGCTTCGACTCCAAAACTGTTGCATCCCTCCCACTCACAGCCGCCTGGGAAGCGCCAGGGCATCAGCTGGAGGGGGAATATTAATGATTCAATTTTCAACCGGGTTCCACTCCAGGGCCTCGCCTGCGACATGCATTTTTAATCATAACAAAACAGAATGACAAAGGGAGTCATTTGCAGCAAGGCAGCCCCTGCTGGCTGGCCCCCTCGAAGGATCTGCTTGGGGGGAGGGGGTGCTGGCTTCCCTGTGCTCCCCAACTTCAGAGAGGGTCTCACCTCTGGCCCTGACATGTGGTGCCAGTCCTTCCCTCTGGGCTGTGATTCCCTTCCAGAAGGGGGCTGCTGGGTTGGGGGAACCAGAAATACTTGGGTGTCCATTGGCTAGGACTGGGAGAAGCTGGAGAGTAAAGACTTGACCATCGCCATACTGGTTCCACAGCAGGGACAAAGAACTATGGGGGTGACCAGGGGCCGTGTGGGTGTGAAGTCTGCAGAGGAATCAAGCGGCCCGTTCTCCAAGGCCTGGAGTCATTCTCCTCTCTCAGAGCCTCTGTCAGCCTTGGGCTTGGATACACCAGAACTGGCCAGGTACCTTCTGAGCTGACCTCCCCTCAGTGGTACCTGGTGATTGGCTGGCCCCTTTCTGGCGGAGGCAATGCTTTAGTTCCCTATTAGATCACCTGCAGGCTGCTGGGTCCTGGCCCATTTGGTTTGGCAACTAGCTCTGCGCTGAGCCCATCTGGAATGATCTCCTTCACTCTTCCTGGCATCCCTGAGGCCCCAGCCCAAATCCCGGCCCTCTGTGAGTCTTGCCTGACTCTCCAGCCAGCCTCTCTCCCTGTCTCCTTTTCACCACATCACCCATTGTCTAGGCCACTCGCTTGGCAATTCTGCTGCCCTCTGACCATCCCTCTGTCCACCCGCCAGCTCTCCGGGTACCCAGTAATGCCCGGTGGTGCCTGCTCGCTCAGCCTAGAAGGGAAGGCCAGCAGCCAGCCCATAAACCTTTTCACTCGGTGGAAAGTGCTATAGTAGGGTGCGCAGGGGCCCATGTACTTTAATATGTACATGCCATTTATTCCCCCAACACGTATGAAGGGCCTACTGTGCCTCAGGCACTATGCTGGGTACTGTAGCGATGGTAGCGAACGAGACAGACACAATCAGACACAATCTCTGCCTTCAGAGTTTACAGTTGGGTGGGGAAGATGCAGCAAACCCACAGACACCCCATGTTTCTTTTTATGTCCGCCCTTGTGTCTTGTACCCAGCAGGCGCTCAATAAATGTTTGCTGGCTTGTTGGTTCAGAGTTAGCTAATTCTCTGACTGTGCCACTTTCCCCCCCACTTGCTTTATGTTTGTGAGGCTGGTTCCTGGGTTGGGCCTTTACCTACTACCCACCAGGAAGTCCCTGTCCTGATTTGGCTAGCTCTGATCTCAGGTGTAATAAATTAATAATAGTGACCACCAACATTTATTAGGTGCTCCTTACGTGTCAGGTGCTAAGCGCTTTGCCAATACAGGTAATACAATCTAATTTAATCTTCACAACAGCCCCATGGGATAGGTACTATCATCCAACCCATTTTCCCAAAGAGGCAAATCAGACACAGAGCGGTGAACTCACTCGTCTGAGGTGGTACAGAGCCGGGACGTAAACTCAGGCAGCCTGGCCCCGAGTCTGGGCGCTGTACCACACTGCGTTACCCTGTGGCTGCCTCCTACCATGTAGAAAATGGATCAGAAAGGCCCATTTCACCCCATTTGCAGAAACTCCCCTTTCACTTGTAGGGTGCCATTGCTGGGTATGTCCAAGCTGTGCACCATACCCCCCAGGAACCATGGGATGGCAACATGGTAGGGGGGCCCTCAGAGGTCCTCTCCTACACCCCTCTCGTGTTTCAGCCAAGGAAGCCGAGGCCCACGGATGGGAAGGGACTGGGCCAAGGCCCTAAGACCAAGCCTTGGCTGAGTGGCTCTCCTGACCCAGGCTGTCCACAGCCCTGGGCTGACCTCCTGAGCACTGTTTTACCTTAGTTAGTAGCAGATAGCTGGTCTCCGGTGAAAGGGGCGGAAAGGCCCATGAGCAGCTCCTGGCCTCTTGAGTCTGCAGCTGCCTTTCAGCTGTCCTTGAAACTCCGTGGACCCTTATTCCTGGACTCTGGGCCCACTGCTCCCTGCCCTCCTTGCTCTGTGCCACCCTCTTCAGAGTTGGCACCTCCCCCTTCCTTTCCTTGCCTTTCCCCTGGGGTGCCGGACACTAGCCGCCTGGGCATCAGTCCAGGCTGCCCCGGGAAGCAGTGGGAGTGGGGAGAGGCTAGCCCCCAATGGCTTGGTTGGAACTGTAGCTGCCCTAGCTCAGTTCATCAGCAGCATGAGTCTGTCCCAAGGGCTCTCTTCACTCTCCATTCGCTCATTCATTCCAACACCCGTGCTGGCATGTTCTGGGTGCCGGGGATGCAGTAGTGAACAAGATGGATCTTACATTTGTGTGCGTGTGGGGAGGGCAGGCAGGGGGGCATGAGGGAGGCAGACAAAAAACAAAAAGAGGTACTAGTGCATTGAATCTATCACACAGGTAAGTGCCATGGAGAAATAGTAAAACCAGGGAACCACGGAGACCCTCCCTACCCCTGAGGGAGGCCAGGGAGAGAGCTCCCTAAAAGTCTGGAGAAAAGCATTTCGTGTGGAGGGAACACACAGCAAGTGCAAAGGTCCTGTGGTAGAAATGGGCCTGGAGTGTTCCAGGGCCAGCAAGGAGGGCAGCTGCTGGTGTGGAGCAAATGAGAAGTGTAGATGGAGGTGCAGTGGGAGTGAGCTTCGTAGGGCGGCCACCCTGTCATGCGTCCGAGCACAGGCGTCAGTGAGGGATAGGAATCACTCGCCCTGGCACAGACCCTGCTGCAGCTCAGGCTTCCCGGCCTAGGGAGAGGGAAGGGCTGGCTTGGCACCCAGCTGGGCGGTCGCAGAAGACTTCGCTATGGAGTCAGTCTCCCTGAGCTGTCCTGGCTTTCTCAAGAATTCCAAAGGGTTTGTGGGGACCACTAGCAGGTAGACAGGAGGCGCAAAGGTAGCTATTTCTGTCCTTTCCGAGCCCTGCCTCTTGACCAAGGGAGTTCTAGAAGACTGGTCTACTTACACCCCCGCCTCCTCTCACCGTCCATACCACGGCGGGTGGAATCCGTAGAACTTTCTAGGGATGGTGCTGGGGCGGGGATTTGGGGAGGGGAACAGGTGCTCAAGCTTTCATCTGGCCGAAGTGCCACAGCCTGGACTTTTTTCCCAAGGAAATGACCTTGCTCTTTGCTCCAGAAAAGGACTTTGCAAAGCTCTGGTTCCCACAGCTGCCCCAGGAAGGAGGCAGGCCTCAGTCGGTCACTGACTTTTCCAGATACTTCTGAGGTCCTGACCGTGGTTCTGAGGGGCCCGTCCTGAGAGGGCAGGTCAATGAACACAGCCTCATCTTGACCCCACCCCTGCCTCTCCTGCCTGCTTCCTGGGCTAGGAGTCCCTAACGTGACAGGCACTCTTGGGGACACAGCCACAAAGCTAAGGCGATTTTACCCAGGGAGCCCGAGGCTTCTGCTTTCTGTGCTTCTGTTGTCTCCTTCCTGCCTGCAGCCGCCTCTCTCTGATTTAAGGGCAGGTTTTATTCCCGAGCTGCCTCCGGGCTCCTCTCTCTGATTGTATTAAAGTCTCCGTAATTCTCCCCTCATTAATGATTGGCATATTTTTACCTCTCACAGAAGGAGCTTCAAGGCGACTCCCGGGGGGCTCCACTCTCCGAATGAAACAATTTCATCCTGCTCCAGAAACGCATTAAAAAGGGTTTGTCAGGATCTTATCACCAGTTAGAGAGAGCTAATCAAATTACTTCTATTTATTAGCTGGTACAGCCGTGTGTCTTTCCATCAAGTCCCGGTCCTGGCCCCAGCCGGGGTGGATGTGAACAGCGCACCCTGGCACCCTGGCAGCTGGAAGAGGGCAGTGCTGGCCGGCCACCCGCTGTCCAGTCTCTCTGTCCCCCGTGGGCCCCTTGTGCCTGCCCCACCTAAGCCAGGATGGGGTATTGGTACCCCCAAACCAAAGCCATCTGTTCTTCATCAGTGATGGCTCCTTCCAGGTACCTGTGAGTTCCCGTAGCCAGAGGGCGCGTCTCAGCCCCAGACCGCCTGTCCTTGGCGAGCTGGGAGGGAAACTGCAGTGTGCATAAGAACGCGCATACTCTCCCTCCTTTGGGAGAGAAGACTATACACTATTTTTCCTTTGGGGAATAGGTTTTTCTTTCTTTCTTTTTTAAAGAAGACAGCGTTTTTTTTTTTAAACTACTACACAATATACTGTGTATCTACCACCCAAAATTGACAATTGATCATATGTGTTGTCATATATATATATTCTTAATAACAGAATTAACATTTTGAGTAAGTTACAGACTCATCTGTGCCCATCCCTCAGAAGCATTATGTCCCAACCCCTCATGAATTTATTACGTATCTTTCTAGGCCCTTAAAAATGCTTTTAAGTAGCAGCTGTGCACCCCAGGGTGGTGCAGTCTGTTGGGGACGATTGCTCACCTCCACTGGGTGGCTTCATGGGTATCAGCATAGGCTTGTGTCAGATTGCAGCCCACAGCTCTGTGACCTTGGTTGGCAAGGTAACCTAACTTCCCTACGCCTCAGTTTCCCCACCTCTAAAATGGGGTCATTACCCCGTCTACCTTACAGGATTTGTGAGGATGAATGCAGTAACTAAAGCACTTAGCAAAGTGCTCCCGAATGCGGGACATCAAATGTACACGTTCATGCCCACCCACCTTCAGGTTGTTTGAGCATGTGTGGTGCACACAGTGTCCAGACAGGCCCGCTGTGTGACGTGTGTGTGCTCGGCAGGGCGTCCTGGAATTCTGCAATCCACTGTTTGGAGAAAGCGGGCTGGTGGGAAACCCAGCCTGCCTGGCTCCTGGGCCGAGCATCCCTGATCAGACCTGCACCGCAGCAGAGCCGCGGCCCCCAGCCTGGCCACCCGAGGCCAGGGGCTCTCCCAGCTGCACAGCTGCCTCCATGGCCCCAGGAACAGTTCAAAAGGCTGTGCCTCGTGCCCCATCTCGTCACACAAAAGGACGTATCGATTGGTTTGTAGGAGCATTTCCCGGGGTCCTTTCTATCTCTCTCCCTCGCTGCAGTAATGAAGAGGCTGAGTGCTCAGTGAAGGGGAGAGGCCGGCACGCGTCCATCCGGGCGGGATTTCTTCATCTTATCAATCAGGACTTTAATTAGACACGTCCGAGAGGGCAGTTCCGTCTCGGGGCAGGCGGCAATCTTTATCAAGCACGCCACATCTCTAATTACTGTGTACTGACAGATAACAACGGAGGGGCAGGGCGGGGAGCCCAAGAGGCGGGGAAAGGACAGCAGGACCCAGAGAGTGGCCATCCACCCAAGGAGAGTGTCCTTCCTAGACAACCTGGAAGGACTCGCTCAGGCCCTGCTACCCAAGGGCAGGGCCTGTGGCCTCAGATAACAGCACTCAGAGTGACAGCAGGAGGTGGCCTGGGGAGTGGCTGGCCCAGAAGATGGACAGATGTAAGGGTTCCCTGCCCTGTGCCCCCCCACCCCCTTTACCCCACCCTGGCTGCTGTCAGGACACACACTTCTTTCTTCTCTTTAGCTCTGAATTTTCATTTCTGCTCTATGTTTTTACTGACATGATAGAAAAAGCCAGAAAGTTCTAGGTTTGAATCCTAGGTTGGCTCCTTGGCTCCATGCCAGCCAGTTTCAGAGACCGTGAATGTGTGGCTTCACCTCTCTGGGCTCAGTGGCCTTCACTGCTAACTGGGGACAGTCACACCTACTGGCAGAATTGCTGTGGCCGTGGATTGGAACGAGGCGTGAGTGGCTGTGCGTGTTCTTCTTCCTTCCCGCCTTTCCCTCCTGCCATCCATCTGGTGAACAGCTTCATTTCGGGAGTGGGGGCGGTTTAGATCATCACAGGCTAAAGACAAGGGCTCCTGGCTTTCCGGGGTGAACTTTCTGCTCAGCCATGTGGACAGGTCCTTGGGGACGATGAATCTGGGGGTGGTGACCAGGGCATGGAGCAGCGCGTCGGCACATTCTGTCTTGGAGGTGAAAGATGCAGCGTGAGTTTGTGCACTGGACCCGGGTTGGCCCAGCCGCCAGTGTGCCCCACATGCTGAAGCTCCTGTCCGGGGAGTCCCCTTCTCCTCTGGCCCTCCAGGGACTGGGCCCCCTGCCCCTGCACCCCCTACCCCCCCAGGTCCTGAGACCTGACATTGCTTGGGGGAGAAGTGCGTGCAGAGCTCTCCCCATCCAGACACCACCCAGCTCTTTGTTCACTGGGTCTCTAGCCGGGGACCGTGTCCTACTGTCCCCTCGGCAGCCCCCACATTCTGACCTCTTTCTAAAATGCCTCCAAATTCACACCCCTTTGGCTGAGCCTCCTAACCAGCTCCTGTGATCTCTCCCTGTGGCCTCCTGTCCCCTGAGGCTTGTCTGGTCCCCTCTGGCCCTCCTGACACCATCCCCTAGGGCCCTTGTTCCCAGACCCTGAGGACCAGCATCTCTCTCTCTCAGGAGAGGGTTGACTTCAAATCTTCTGGCTGCCGGGGTCTCAGGCCATGGAAGCAAAGGGCCCTGGCATTCCTGGAGGTGGTGTGGGGAAAAGGCGCTCTTAGGGCTTTACGGATTATTTAATTTATTAAAATGGCCTTGCTAGACAGAGATCTTAATTTCTGCTCAGACATAAATAAACCCATCCACTGTCTCTCGGAACCAGAATTTGAACCTAGTTCTGGTGGTCAGGTTGGTATTTTTTAAATTGCTCAGACAGGGAAGTGAGAACATTTAAACCACAGGCTCGGGGATGTCTGGGAATGCCCTTGGATGAGAAATCTGTGGGACACTTGGACAAACCCTGATCCCCCTTCTCCAAGCTGACAGCAAAGAAGTCCATTGGAGAATGGGGGTGTGGGAGATTGGTGCTCTGGGGCAGGGTCCATGTGTCCCTAGAGCGCCCCATGGGGCCGTTGAGCTGATTGATCTGATGGGGACCCCAGGGTGGAGTTTCAGAATGCCAGGCTGGTGGGGCATGGGAGGACAAGTGGCGGAGGTGGTGGTGAGGGGTACAGAGTGACGAGACTCAGTCCCGCCTTGGAGATGTCAGGATGAGCAGAGTTAACACAAGACGCCCCTAGAGAGCACTGCGGGGCCAGGCTTCCCAGGAGACCATTCAAGTGTGAGCTACCTTCCCCCATCTGCCTCTCTAGATCACACACCTTTCAGAAGAGGTGGCATTCCTTCTAGCAGGGACCAAGGAATATCATGATCAAAGGTACCAGGCCAGCAGGGAACTTGGAGAGAGCCCTAAGCAAGCTTATAGGCAGAGCCTACCAAGCTCTTGGGCCTTCCCAAGACCCAGAAAATATTGGTGATCCCAGTAAGGGCATCCTGCACCTGACACATGACATGCTACACACACTTCCTCTTGCATTCTTCCCCAGTGGCCAGCCAACCTGAGAGGCAGGTGATGCGATCATCTCCATTAACCTCGATGAGCAAACTGAGGCAAATGAAAAGACTTGTTCAGGGCATACTGATGGTTGAGAACATGGGTGCTGGAGCCAGAGTTCTGGTTCAAATTCGGTCCACTGAGCTTTGATTTCTCATCTGCAGAACGGGAACAGTGACGTTCATGCCGTGGAGAGATTGGGTGGCCACCACATAGCATCTTTCCTGGCACCGAGTAAGAGCTTGGTAAATGGTAACTGCCTGGATCCTTCCTTCCTTCCTTTCTTCCTTCCTTCCTTCCTTCCTTCCTTCCTTCCTTCCTTCCCTTATTCATTCACTTGTTCATTCATTGAGAAAGTACTTACAGAGCACCCACTTTGTGCCAGGTATGGTGCCAGGTCCTGGGATCACACCAATGAACTAGGCAGCCAAGCTCCTACTCTTTAAAAAATATCTAGTTTTAGAGAGAGGGGGAGGGAGGGATAAAGGGAGAGAGAGAAACATTGATTGGTTGCCTCTTAAATGTGGCCAACTGGGGACCAAACCCACAACCCAGGCATGTGCCCTGGCTGAGAATCAAACTGGCGACCTTCTGCTTTGAGGGAAGATACTCAGCCAGCTGAGCCACACCAGTCAGGACATAAGTTTCTACTGTTGAGACATTTATGTACTAATGGGGAGATGGGCAAAAACAATGGATGAGACCTTTACAGAGTGAAATAAGCGGTGGTGAAGGCAGTAAACAGAGTGGTGGAGAGACCGTGGCTGGGGGAGATGAGGCATCTTCCAGACAGGGTGTTCAGGGAAAGCCTCTCAGAACTTTCTGACGTCAGGCCTGAAGCGTGAGACTGGCCGAGTCACACTAAGAGCAGCCCAGGCAGAGGGAACAGCAAGTGGAAAAGCGTGGGGTCTTTAGGCTCTCAGAGAAACAGCCTACAGTGGAACCCAGTGAGGGGAGGGGGTGGTCCAGGAAGAGGTTGGACAGACAGACCAGCCAGGACACCAGATGCTGGGTGAGCTGGGTAAGACGGCCAACCATCATGCCCCTCTCTCCTTCCCATTGCCCAGGCGACCTGCTCTGCCCATGCACCTCCGCTGGGCTGCTGCTTCTGAGGCCTGCTGTCCGCAGGCCTGCGCCCTGGAGGCGTCTACCCGGCTGCTCCTGCCAGGCTGCCCCAGCCAGGCTGAGCCCAGGCCCTGCAAGGTCTGAGTAGCATGCCCAGAATCAGCCAGGATTTTGTAATTGGACTGTTGTTCTTTCCTTTTGCCACGTCGTAGGGTGCAGATTATAGACACCACATGCTATAGATTTCCTGTCAGACCTCATGAATCAAGCCCCACTGTCTTATTTACTGTGGGCCAGCAACTGTGAATAACATCGCCCCCAACACACGCTCCCAGGAGCGTGCTTGTGCGAACCCTGCCCGCAGAGCTGGGCTTGTGCAGGACCTCCAGACGCCACTGCTGGGCGGTGGCGGGGACTGAGGTCTCCCCACCCACCTCCCCGGCCCTGGCCTCTTGGGTGTCGCAAGGGCTTGGTGGTCTGGGCAGCAGCCTCACTCTGCAGGGAGATTGCTTCATTCAGACTTTATTTCTCTTCATCCAATTTGGGCTTACTCTCTGCATGCTTGAGGAAGAGCCAGACACCAGACTAGCCTGCTGGCGGTGAGAGAAGGTTAGTATGTGCACGGGCTCTGGGGCCGGAATGATGTGCCTCAAGTCCCAGCAGTGTCTCCTACTACCTGCAACCTTGGGTTGGTTCTGTGGCCCCCGAGTTCTAGTTGTCTCTTCTGTAAAATGAAGTAATACCAGCATGAATGTGTGTGTGTGTATCTGAGAGAGAGAGAATATCATAGACATTGAGCCAACTCACTAATCTGCCCAGCAACCCTTCCAGGTGGGTATGGCTGCATTAAGGACCCAAGGCTCAGAGGGGTTAAGTAATTTGTCCAAAACTGCACAACTCCTAAGTGACAGAGTCAGGGCTCAAATCCAGCTCTGTCTGACCCTAAGCCCCAGAATGTCTTCATTAGGGTCTCTTTGAGGTCAGAGGACTCCAAGCACACAATTCAGAAGGAGCCTCTTCTCCCTACAAGGCCACCAACCAATCCAGTTGCCAAGGCAGCACTTCCTTCCCTCCTTTCTCCTGACCACACAGGGACCAGGAGGATGGACTTTTATCCTCCCTGTGGAGATTAACCCCTGATCCTGGCACTCAGGGCTGCTGTGGGGGGTAGGGGCAGAGCTTATTAGATTTTGCCTTTTGTTGTAAAGTGTCTTTATTAATTACAGTGTGTACATCAGGCTGTGAGCTTCTGAGGGCATACACGTCTAGTTCACTGTTCTGTCTGCATCTGATAACTGGTCGGGAAGTATCTGAATGGTTGGATGGATGGGTGGATGGGTGGATGGATGGATGGATGGATGGATGGATGGATGGATGGATGGTTGGATGGGTGGGTGGATGGATGGATGGGTGAGTGGATGGATGGGTGGATGGGTGGGTGGATGGATGGATGGATGGATGGATGGATGGATGGGTGGTTGGATGGATGGATGGATGGATGGATGGATGGATGGATGGATATGTCCCCACCAGCTTCATACAAAAAGTGTCTGAGTGCATTTTAAACAAAATACACATTTCCCATGGAATCTCTCTTGCCCAATATCTTCAATAACAGCCCCTTCAAGGTGGCACAAACCTGGGAAATCACTGAAATGCAAATTCCCCTCCTTCATTTTTAAACAGAGATGCCAGCTCCTAGGAAAGAAAACACTGATGTGAGTCTGCAACTTGACCCTGCCGGCCCCAGAGGCTTGCCGGGGCTGGGCTGAGAGAGAGCAGCAGGGCTTTTCCCGCCTGCATACCGCTCCATCCCAGCCATGACGGGTTGCTGTCTTGCTTTTCCCTCCTTGAGTCTTCAAGACACAAGTCAGGAAAGGAGACTGGGGCTTCAGTTTTTTTTCTGGGTTTTCCCCCAGTCACCTGTGCTAGAACTCAGAAGCATTCTTGACTAATTTCATCGTCAAAGGCAGTGGGGCTCTGGAGAAAGCAGGTCACTTTGTGTCTCCAAGCCTCATTTCCTGATCCACAAAATGGGACCAGGAACACTGGTCTCACGGGGATGCTGCAGAGCTTGGAGGCTTGATTCTTTCCCCGAGTCCAGGATGAAGGATCATGTTTCATTTCCTCTGTGTCCTGGCAGGCACAGAGGCAGAGCGTGCTGATAAATATGGGTAATTGATTGAAGGGCTTGGGTTGCCACTGGGAGCATCAGGAATTCTAAGCGCAGGTGCTTTGGCCAGGGCCTGGGAAGGTAGGCACATCTTCTCCCCTCCCCCAGGAAGAGGAACTTTCACAGGGCAGGAAGGCCTGCCAGGCAGATGCCGTCTGAGTGAGACATGCTGCCCCTTTGGGGAACCGCTAACCCCAAGGCCTGTTCCATGAGTCATCTCCAAGCCAGCCCTCCCTCCCGCTCCCCCTGAAGTGCTTTCACTGGTGTGTCCTGTGCTCAGAGGAAATGCTTCACCCTCAAATGTAATTGTGTCTGAGGAGGTGTCCTCTGCGACCAGGCAGGTCACGGAGCCCACGAGTGAGTCAGCATGTCCGGGCTGAGTTAATTAAAGTGGTGAGGGCTGTCAGGGGCAGCGGCCATGCAGAGTGTGGTGCTGCTGCAGGGAGGCTGCTCCCATCAGAAACACAGCCCTGGGGCAGACCTGGGTGCCCCTCTGTGGTCTGCTGGGCTCCAAAGGGTGCAAAGGGGGCTATGGGCATGATAGGGGTGGGCACAGAGGTGGAAACAGGGAGGCAGGTGGAGGCCTCAGTGGCTCTTCAACTAGCTCAACATATTGGCTTAATACTGACTCTTTCGACTTTCCTTTGGATTCTGTGCACAATATCCACGGATAGTCAAGTGTTTCCTGTGACTTCTGTGCTTCAAATGAGATGGACTGGTCTGGGGGCGGGGGCAGTTCTCTTAGATTACTACTCAGCCGGGAAGTGTGGCCTCGTGGTAGATGCCCAGGGTGTCTGGAGCCTCGTATGGTGCATGGCACCCTGAGGGTGCTTCATCGACAGCTTTGAATGAGTGGATGAGATTCAGACTCTTCAGTTGGAGGTTATCTTAGTTACCAAGGGCCAGGCGGGTGGTAGGAGAAGAATGGAAAGAAATGAGTTGTTAAAGGGAACAGAGATGCATGCTCTAGAATGTGCATTCTACAAAGGCAGGACTCTGTTTTCTCGCAGCTGGGTCTGTGTCCCTAGCTCCTGGAGCAATACCTGGCACAGAGTAACACATGTTACAGATGTGTTAAATGGTGAGTAAATAGAGAAGAAAGGGAGGAAGGAGGGAGGGAAGGAAGGAAGGAAGGAAGGAAGGAAGGAAGGAAGGAAGGAAGGAAGGAAGGAAGGAAGAAGGATGGACCCTTGCAGCTGGGGTGGGTCTAATAAAAATCAGGCAAGCTTGATGAGAGTGGGATTATTCTCTGTACCATTCTTCCCTTTTCACCCATTTCTCAGCACCTGCTCTCAGGGAAGGCAGATATTCTCTCGATGTTGATGTGAATGATGTTGGAGGTTTCTTTCGTCCTCCGCAGCCTTGCTGCCACCCTCCAACCTGCTCTGATTTCTGAAATATCCACCCCAGGGGAGTCTCCAGACAAGAGCTGTCTCCAGTCCCACCTAGGACATCTAAATGGAATAATCCCTGCTCCTATCTCTCCCCCATAAGCTGGGCCAGAGAATCCAGAAGGAACTTCTATGGCACGTCCCCATCAGGCCAGCTGGGGCTGTGGGTAGGGCAGGCCACGTGCCCAGATTCTTTTGACTGTGGAAGGCACTGCACTTGCTAGACAGGCTGATTTGGAGTATCTGCTGCCCTCACAAAGCGTGCTGTCTTCTGCAGAGACAGGACACCTGTGTATGAAAGCCCCTACACCCAGAATAATTCAGCAGGCTGAGGGATTGCACAGAGGCTGCCCAGGAGATTGCAGTGGCCCTAGCCTCCAGGAGGGTAGAAGCCAGTGGGTCCATATGTATCTGCAGCTTCACAGTGAGGGTCTAGGTCACTCCACAGTTTTCAGATTTGGCACTTGGTGCATTTCCAAACCAGAATTTCCTAAGCCACGTGAATCAGTATTCTGCCTCCCAGAACCAGGCTTGATGACAGCTGCACTGAAGCTCTTTGTGGGGTGACTGTTGAGGGAGAGGGACGGGGCCATGGGTGACTCCCCACAGCTCTGATGGCCTCTGTCTGCCACTGTCGTGGGCCACCTGGACACAGCTAGTTGGACTAGTGTGGCTTGGCCTCCCCCTTTGCCCTTCCCCTCTCCAGGAATCAACAAGCAGTACATCAGCAACATGGGGCACTGGCAATGCTGAGCGAGGCGGGCAGGTGAAGGGTGGGCGCCTGGGCGCACCTGCCAGCTGTCTGCCCTGCCTTTGCCAGCTGGATGCACCTTTATCATCCTGGATGCAGGCCATGGGCTGGTTCAGACAGGTAGAGAATGGCAAGGCTGAGACCATGGCTCGGCTGTGGCCAGGGAGCTTTGTGCCAGTGCGTGGCCATGGTAATAGCCCTGCCCCGACCACTGTGGGGAGGAGGTGGAGAGAACACTGGGTGGGTAAGCCAGGCTCATCCCTGTTAGTGGGAACACGACTAAATTAATGCCATTAGAGAGGTTTCCAAGGGCCCCAGCTGCAAGGCGCCACACACCGGGTGGCCGAAAACAGCAGAACTGCTGTATCTTGCAGTTCAGGAGCGTGGAAGTCTGGAATCAAGGTGTCAGTGGGACCATGCTCCCTCTGAAGGCTCCAGGAGAGAGCCCCTCCTCGCCTCTTCATCTACTGGTGGGGGCCAGTAGCCCTTGGAGTTCCTTGGCTTACAGGTGCAGCACTTCAATCTCTGCCTCTGTTGTCACATGGCATTCTTCCCTTGTGTGTGAGTGTGCACAAGTGTGCAAGTGTGTGTCTTCTCTAAGGACATTAGTCATATCGCATTAGGGCCTACCCTACTCCACTACAACCTCATCTGAACTTGAGGACATCTGCAAAGGCTGTATTTCCCAACGAGATCACTTTCCCAGGTACTGAGGGTTAGGGTTTTACATGTCCTTTGGGGGATACAATTCTACCCACAGCAACCACCAGTTCCCTACCTGCTGGGGGAAGGTCAGGAATGTTATCTCATACATGGCACCATGTGAAAAACACTTGTTTTCCTTTCTGTTCAGTACACATGGCCTCTTCCCATAAGCCATCTAGAAACAAGAACTGGGTTAATGTTACCGAGGAACTCCCTGGAGCTGATGGAGAATGCAGACTCCAGGCAAGCAAGGGTTTTGTCTGTCTGGCTGACTGCAGAGTCCCTGGCACCTAAATAGTGCCTGGCAGAGAGCAGGTATTCAATAAAAGTTTGCCAAATGAACGAGTGAGTGAATGGATGGCTATGGTGGTGGGACCCCTAGGTTTTCATTGTATCACTTAGAGTCACTCACCTCCCTGACTTTATTTCCTTGTGTATACACTAGAAATAAGATCGAGCATGCACACTTCACACATCATTGGGAGTATAGCATGAGAACTGGTTTAAGTGCATCAGCTAAGTTCCTGGCACATAGTAAGTGTTCAATAAATGTTGATTAAATCAGAATCTGTTGGAGGCCATGGCTGGGTTGTTGAGTTTGATAGCTGGAGCAATGCCAAGCGGCTGAGTGGAAATGTAGCTACACACCTCCTTTTCTGCAGGGAGGGGCTGAGCCGCTGTGACCAGTGATCGCAAGTGGAAGGAGGAGAGGGGTTATTATAGCGTGTCCCGTAAGGGAGCAGGCTCTGGGCCCTTCCCTGAGGATTTGGATCCCAGCTGCGGCCCTCGCCAGCTGCGTGTCCTCCAGCACACTGAGGCTCAGTTTGTCCAGTAGTAAAGTGAGGCAATGATAGCATCTACCTCCTGGGGTAGTAGTAAGGGTAGAATTACAGTGCCTGGCACAGAGTGAGAAATGTGTGAGCTTAATATGATTAGTATCCCTTTTCTAAGTGCTCTGGCCTGACTGCTCCGAGCTAGATCATTGGAAAACATAACCCTCGAGTTCTGGGATGAATTCTGGGAAGCAGAGTTTCCCTCCCTTGGTCCCCAGCACACGTGTGCCGGAGCGCACTGGTCCACCCGTGCTTGTGCGCCTCACGCCCATCGCGCCCAGCCAGCTCTGCGCACTCTGAGATCCAGAGCGCCCTCTGGTGGTGCTCGGCCCGAGATGGGCCGCACGAGGCCTCTTCTCACACCGCCCAGTGGAGAGTCACCCCCGGACGTGCCCTGGGGCCTCTGACACTTCCAACTCCGAGGCACCCGTGACTGTGGCTTTCTACCTTCCGTGAGGTTTGCAGAGAAAGCTTCTTTGCTCTGTGGCTTCTCTCAAGCGCTTGCCACTCTCCTGGAGAGCTCTGGAGGCAACCCACCTGGAGAGTGGAGAGAGGTAGGGCAGGGGTATCAGGGTCTGCCCTCTCCTTCCTGGACAAAAGGAGGGAGCAGAGCTGAGCAGCCACTCCGCTCCTTTGCGTTCCTCTGCCCCGCTACTTTTATCCTCACTATGGTGTTGACACCGACTGGGCTGCTAAAAGGGCCTCATATCTGCAGATTTGCCTGTTTGAAGCTTCACCTGGTGCATCTTGGATTCACCGCCATTCGCAACCCCTAAGAATGGGAGTCCGAGTTCCCACCCTGTCTGCCGTGTTTTGGTATTTCAACCGCAGGATCTCAGCAGCAGCATCTCTAACTTTTGTTTAGATTAAGTCCGGGCCAGGCAAGGATTTTAGAGCTTTGTGTGTATAACTCATTGTATCCACCTACGAGGAAACAGCTCAGGGAGGTTAGTGACTCGTGGAAGATCACACAGAGCGGGCATTTGGACCCTGCCTCTAAGCTGATGTCACTGCTGCTGTGTCTTGCTGTCCCCCTGCTGAATTCTGTGTAGTTGGTCCTGCCCCATGCCCCTGTACACGTGTGCCCTGACCATGACCTTGCATATGTAAACCCTCACCCCCAGGGTATCTACTCAGCACACTTCTGTGAGTTCTTCCTTGCCGCTCTGTGGTCCCAAGGACACGCACTGCCACTTTTGAGGACGGGTGGGGAAGGGCAGGGGACCCGCTGGGCTCCAGCAAAGAAGAGCTCTGGTCATGGCTGTTCCTCCAATGGCCAGCCGGGGCTCTGAGAGCTCGAGGTGGAAGGTACAGGTGTGCCTGTCATTGAATTCGCCTTCCCCAGATCCCCTTCCCACCTTCACCGTAAACAGACTGATGGATGGATGGGTGGAGGAGCAGGGGCCAGGGCTAGCCTGGGATTTTGCAAGGGGCACTTGCTACATTCATGAGTGATGGGGTGAAGGTCAGGAGCAGACACGTGTGACCCTTTCTCCTCTGGCTCTGTCTTGCGGCCAAAGCGCTGGCCCTCGCAGCGTGTACAGGGGGAAGTCTGCTAACACATTTATCCTCACAGCGGCCTGTGAGTTAGGCGCTGCATTGCCCACATTCTACACACGAGGACCAAGAGAATTTAGCTCTGGAACCTGTGCCGTCTGCTGTTATACTGTCTCCAGGATGACAGCGAACGTCCTCGTTCAAACCCCTCAGCCTGATTTCTTCTAGCCCCGGCCTGCCTTTCCTGCCCACGGCCGAGCAGGCCTACCCATCACAAGCGGCCCATGGGAGAGCTCTCTACACAGACCTCCCAGCCCTGAGCTCCCTCCAGACGCCTCCTACCCTCTTGGCATGGCCCGGCTTTCCAGGCGAAGAGGGAAGTCCCCTGGGAATGGGGAACGAGCAGCACACAAGTCAATAATCCCCCCTGTCCAGCCCCATCAGCGCCTGGCCCTGTGATTGCTCAAGGAGGCTGGACTCTTTCTGTGGGTTTTAACCCACTCTCACCCTCTTGTCCAGCCTCATGCTCTCTCACTGCACTGCGTCCGTGGTGATTCTCTTCTCCTCTCCAGAGGAGACAGGAGGCCTTTGCTGGGCCTTCGATGACCATGAGGAGCTTCCTATGGGGACCCTAGGGAAGGTTTACGCTCAAACCACCCCCACCCTGGGCAGAGGGCTGTCCTGGCTCCTGCCACTTGCTGGGGCCAAGCTGCAGCCTATTTAATGGAGGGTGAGAGGGGTTTTTTCATCCCCATTCTCCACTCCCACCCAATATCACCAAAAATGTCTTCTTGAGTTCACAGGAAAGTGGGACAGAAGAATCTGTATGCAGAATTCTATGCTGGGAGGAGCTCAAAATGCACAAAGTATCACCTTCATGAGATGGGGGTTTGCATTAAGAAAAAACAACAGTGCCCACGATAAGGAACCCTAGTAAAATGTTAGGGCCTTTCCTCAGTAATCTCACTGCTGAGAGCCGGTTCTGAGGGCATCACTCCAGAGCAGAATTCCTTCTGCACGAGGGGGGTGTGCTGCGGAAGGGAGGGTTAGAAACGGCCTGAACGTGAGGCGTGCCGACATCCACAGACCCTTCAGTGTGACGGTACGGGGTGGGGTCACTTTAAATGATGCCGAGGAAGAGCATATAATAGCAGGGAACGTGAAAATATTACAACTACAGGACGTACCAAACCACCTAAAAGAGATGTGCCGGAGGGAATGAGCAAAGTTGAAATAATTTTGGTGTAAGTGAGTAGGGTGGTAACTTTCCTTCTTTACAATAATTTTCCTCACTTTAAATATTCCTACAATAAAAAAAAAAAGAAATGAACGGGGGCAGGGAGAGTGACTGAAGGGGGACACCGGGGTGCTGGCCGTGCTCCATGTCTTGATCTGGGCGCCGGGTACACGTGTACATGTGTTTCTTTCACGAAAGCCCGGCTTAGCCAGGTGAGCATTTCTGTATGCGTGTTGCTTCCACGGAAAGCTGAAAAAGAAAATACGAGACACTGAAAACGGAAAGAGTGATGGCCTCATGTGTAATCAGACATACCGGGAAGCGCATACCATGCAGTTAGTGAGGGTTTGTTTTCCCCTGAAATGTCCTCTTATTGAAAATTAGTAATGACCGTTTTAAAAAGTCCTTTTCTCTGGGGTTGTCTGAAGCTGAAGGCATGGGCTGCAAGGAGACAGACTGCGGAACTTGGCATACTTCATCTTTGTGAAACCTTTAAATTAGTGGTTTCCGTGCCCGAGCGTGCGTCCAGCTCCTCTGGGGGACCTGACTGCTTGTTAAAATACAGATTGTGGGGCCCCACCCGGGTCTGGGGTGGGGCCTGAGACCGAGCATTTCTAACTAGTGTCAAGGTGGCGCCCGTGGTGCTGATCTGTGGAACCCGCTTTGAGAACCGCTGCCCAAAAATAACCCTCTGGAATCCCAGGCATGCTGGTGCGAGAGGGCCATCATTGATGAGTATTGAGGCATATTCCTCCTTCCACAAAAGCAGAACAGGTCTGGCTGATAATTCTGTTGCATATTCAAGAAGATGTGAGTGCCTTTGCTCGCCTGACACTCTGCTCTGGGCGGACTGATTGATTTTGACTGGCCCTCTGGATGCCTTCGCAAAAGTCTAGTCAAAGTGGGTATGGGTGTCGCCAGGCGTGTGAGGGACCTAGAGACAAAGTCATTCAAGGATGGGGAGTATGCAGATTAAAGCTCTTGGCATTGTATCTTTAAACACAAACGAGTACCTTTTAGGGGTGAAACACCAGTAAGCACTTATTGAGCAATTACTCTGGGGCAGGCACTATGCTGAGAGCCTTATATCCTTGCCACAGTTCAGGGTCACCCTCTGAGGTCACTACGATCACTATCTCCTCGGCCCAGAGAGCTAAGTAGCCCGCCTGAAGCCCTGCGTCCTACATGGGCCAGAGTCAGGAGGGAAGCCCTAGTCCAGAGCCTGTGGCCCCACCAGGCAGAGACGACGGGTACACAGTCATCCACTCCTGGAGCCACCTGCACAAGTGACCAGGGGGAAGGGACACCAGGGCTGTCTGTGTGGACATGCCAGGGAAAGGCTGGGTTTCGTGGGAAGGGATGGTAGGGAGGTGGGCTTGGGGAAGGTAGCCGGGAGAAGGAAGGGGGAGGAAACGGTGTGTGGGGAAAGATCCAGAAAGCAAGGTGACGTGGGCTTTGTTTGCCGTGACCTCTGGGAATGAAGGGAAAGCAGCTCCCCAAAGCCAAGGCCCCTAGGCTCCCTGGCCTGCAGATCTGGTCCTCAGGTGCGGCTGGATCCAGGACTCCACTGCTTTTCAGTCCTGACTTTTCTATAAGACATAATAGAAAAAGGGAACAAAAGTCAAGTCCAGTGGCCAGGGGCCCAGTTTTAGTCCCTGAAGGGTGCTGCCCAAGTGCTTTGAGACCTCTGGGCGGGATCACCTGTGCTGGCGGCCACCCTTCCTCCTTCCCCGTCACACTGCCATGTGGCCCCAGCCTGTGTCCAGCCTGCTGTGTGACAGTGGCAGTCCCGTCCTGGGCAGCACATGCAGACAGTCATGCACCTGGGTAGGGCTCCTGTTGCTACCATTGGATTTCTCCCTGTGGGTGCCTGCTTTCCACTCCTGCCTCGCCTCCCTCCCCATGACCCGAGACACAGCGGGCTCCAGCAGACCCGCACCTGCTCAGTTGCAGACAGGACCTGGGAGGAGAGAGAGGGGCATGGGACTGAGCCAGTTTTGCCTGGAAGAAGCTGGAAGCCCTGAAGGTCAAGTGGACAAGAGAGAGTCCTGGGAAGATGTGCAGACCTTTGACACCAAGTGGCCCTGCCCCTCGTAGAACATGGCCCAGGAAATGTCCTGGGCATAATCAATCCAGTGAACGACTCCCCCTGCCTTTCCTGTGGGCAGAGGTGAATGTGGGGGGGCAGGGGTGCTGGCAGTCCCCCTTTGTCGTTAGCATGCACCGTTCCATTAGGTGGGGCACCTCGCCAAGTCCCAGCGGACAGCTTCGCAGACCGCTCTACCTCAGGCTCTGATGAAGTAACAGTACTGAGGGTAAGAGCCTGGACCGATGATTAAAGTGCACTATCGCCCTGTCCCCTGGTCTCAAGTCTGGGATCGCCTGCCTACCTTTCTGGGTTGTTCCACCCTGAACTCCAAGAACATGCTGTTAATCTTCAATATCTCCTCTCTGCACAAACTCCTGACCAAAAGAGGACCCAGGAGTGTCACACAGTCGGTGGATTGACTTCACGTCCCCCTTACCAGATGGAGGGCATCGCTTTGCCTCTGACTGGGAGCTAATAAGATCCGTGAGATAATATCCAGGAAGGGCTTTGAGATGGCAAGGCATCTTACACACGAACAGCCTCCACCCTGCTTGGACGTGCTGCCACTGGGCCCATCCTGCAGACACTGGACAGGGCACCCCCTCACATTGCTGGTCGTGGAATCATGAAGGACACATTTGAGAAGCCATGCCTGGGTTTTCATTACACTCAGCCCATCCCAGATGACTTGCCTGCCCTGTGCCAGGACCCCTTCAGGGTGGCTGCATTGAGAGGTCCTTTGAGACAGGAGGCTGGGGTGTGAGGGAGACCTCAAGGCAGTCGGCTCCCTCTCTGCCTCAGCAGTGAGTGGAGGTGAGTTCAGCTGTGGGAAATTAATAACCCTGTCTCTCTATTAAGTCCAAAAGGTCCCTCGGTGAAGAAATGGCCAGCATGTGGATTTTTACGTATTGATGACTCTTCCTTCAAGATTAAGAGATGGGAGTAATATACACACTTCTGAGGGTTGTCTTGGCAACACCTGGTGTTTTTAACAGGTGTGTAGAAGAAAGGAGGGTTTCCAAGGATGGAATAAGCCTCAGAGGCTGCAAGAACGGCAGTTCTTTCAGTCCCTGTTGAAGGAGTCAGATCCCGGGGAGGTGTTAGGTCAGCATGAGATTTCATGTTTGAATTACAATGAAGACTCAAAGCAGACTCAAGGGCATCTCTAATGAGTGGACCTGGCTGTGGCCTTGACCCTGATATTGAATAAGAGTCTACAGCTCACCATGTTGGGCCAGGCCTTCAATACTTGGGCTATGTGGTTGGGGAGCTCGTGGTGAGGAGGGCAGAGGTTGGTGGGACTCTGAGGAACTGCACCCCAATTACAGCTGAGAAGATGCTGCTCCAGATCCTCAGGGGTCTGGAAATGAGTTGGGACAGAGAGGGGAACATGTGAATTGCACTGTCACACTGAATAAAGTCAGCCCCTGACTACTGTCGCAGGAGTTCTCTACTCCTGGGGCTGAGTGCAACAGGGATGACGGATATGTTACAGGGAAGGTCACTGTGAAAGGCAGGCTAGAGCTGAGGCCAGGACCTTGTTTAGGGAAGGGTAGAGCGAAACTGGTGTCTGTTGATCACCTACTGTGTGCCAGGCATTGTGCAAAGTGCTTTATACACACTGCCCTGCAACAAAACATTTTAAAGATTGAGAACACGTGGCCAGGGAGGTTACATGCTGCCTCCGAGCCATAGCTAATGAAGGGCAGAGCGAGGACTTGAACTGAAGTCTGCCAGACTCCAAAGCCTGTGCCCTTTTCACTCTGACAGTGCAGAAAGTAATCACCTGGGGACACTCCCATTGGCACACGGAGCATGGCTTGTAATTCACAGTGTTAGGTGTCCCTTGATGTGTCCCTTATGCTCCCACTCAAGAAAGAACATCCCATGCAAGTAAATGCAAGTGACATTATTAAGTACTGAATGAGAAGGAGTATCGTGCTTGCCAATTTTACCAATGTTTCTAGTAACTGAATTCATACCTGATTCGAAATCCACCTGCACATCATGGTGCTGGTTGAGAACCACTGAGACACTCTTCCCATGACAATGGGTTTGTTCCTTGCTCCCAAGTGTACTACAAGGCAAGCCAGCTGAATGGGCGTGGCCTCATTCTCAATGGCAGAGGACATCCACACAAAAATCGAGGGTGTTTGGGAAGGTTGCTGCTTTTTATCCCCAGCCTCCTCTAACATGGCCCTGGGGCCTCCACAGGGGATGTCGTTCTAGACCTGGGTCCGATTTATAGTAGCAATGCTTCTTGTTTTATTTATTGGTTGATTGATTCGATGTTATGTAGACTGATTTTAGAGATTCCATTTTGTTTTCAAAGTGTGCTCCCAGGGGACCTCGGGATCTATAGAGGTGGATTATAGCCACCCCCCCACACACACTCGAGGGTGGGAGTGAAGGACTGAGAGTGGGACCCACTTGTCTAAACCAGAAGGGCTACTTTTTTTCCTGCTTTATATAACAGAGTTCTATGTACAGTTCTATCTGAAGGAAGATCATTCTTTAAAAAAAAATTGAAAATCATTGCTTTAAAAGATTGCTGTTGCAATCCCATAACCAAAAAACCAAACCAAAACAAAAAACTCACACCTCGTGGGAGAGTCTCCTTCCTGTGGACCCACTGATTGGCTGTCCTTGAAGAGTTAAGGAACAGCGTCTCTGTAGAGACCCATCCTCAGCATATCCTTTGGTACTGGGGCAGGAAGTGACTCTCCTTAGTGGAATGGGTAGGTAAATTAGCATCCAGGGGTCAAAGGGAAGTGTGCAATTGGTTGATGTTGGAAGAAACAGGAAAATGAAACCACTTATTTGATCTTGTGGTGGCCTTACAAACTGAAAGGGGGAAAACTATGAAGTAATGAGCCCTCCTTATTTTATTAGGGAATTTTCCTACCTCCATAGGGGACCTCCTAATTTCTTGGGTGTGTTTGCAGAAACCATTCAAGCACATCCTGCTGGGTTCAGAATTGCTGCCTTTTTGAACCTGTTCCAACCAAGCAAATTGGCCCTAATGGGGAAGTTTTGCTTGGCAGTAGGTCATCTTCCTTTTCATCACTTCGTCTTTCTTCTTCCGGTTGCCCTTCACCTTCTCCAAGTCACAGAAAGCTAAAATGTACCCTTTGGCATCATTCCATAAAATCAGTTCATTTCTACCCAGTGTCATACTCCTTTCCTCATCTCCCTTCAGCGCCGACAGCACACCTCATTCTGACTTTAAAGAACCTCCCTGTTAGGAATGAACATGTCTCGCTAAATACCTATGCCATGGGGATAGGGCTAACCCTTGCTGACTTCCCGGAAGCTATGTTCCTAAAGTCCTCTCACATTGAAGAAATAGGTTGCTTGTATCTAAGCACAGGTATTGCCAGGTCTCCGTGATGCTAAGTAAGGTCCCCAGGCTAGCCCACGAAAGCCTTTTCCTTAGTCAAAGACATAATGCCGGTATGGACTCCGTGAAGGTGACATGGTGGACTGGACAGGGATTTGGGGCAAACTAGGATTGGAGTCAAGTTTCAGATTATCTTCTGGCCTTGGGCCACTTACCCTTACTGCTTTAATTTTCTCCTCAATGGATAAAATGAAGTGATGATAGCCACGCAGATGGAAAGTGGGCTTGGTTTCCCTGTGATGGGGCTAACTGGCGGAACAGTGTGGGTGCCCAGCACAGAGTGGGTGGGTGCTTAGTAAGTGTACATCTCCACCACCCCTTTCCAGCCCTCGTCACTGAGTCTGAAGAGTCGTATTGGAGTTAGCGTTCTCCAATGAACAATTGCAAAAGGATGAGAAAAGGAAAACACAGAATTAACCACATCGTGAATAAAAAATAGTTTCTGTCTTTATGGATGGCAATTGATAAAGGGTAGAATTATTCAATTAAAAGAAGATGAAGACATGATGAAGATACTGAGGGGATTTCTGGACACTTTGGGGCTCAGAATGGTTATTACTAATCTATCTGGAGATGGGTTCCCTTAGAACTATCCTAGGGCAATGTGGACAGTCACCTTTCTGTCTCTGAGGACCACTAGCCAACTCGGAGTGGGAAGAGAAAAAGAACAATGGGGCAAGAGGAGGGAAGGAGGGCAAAATTCGAAGATTTGGACAGATAGACCTGCCCTTCTCTGTACAAAATTATACTTAGTACTAATCATATCATAATTAATAATGATCATTATTAGATTATTACTAAAATTAAGTTGTTATTAAAATTATGGCCCTGGCCTTATAGCTCAGTTGGTTAGAGCATCATCCCAATACACCAAGGTTGTTGGTTTGGTCCCTGGTCAGGGCACGTACAAGAATCAACCAGTGAATGCATAATTAAGTGGAACAGCAAACTGATGCTTCTCTCTCTCTCTCTTTCTCTCCCTTACCCTCCCTCTTTCTCTCTAAATTCAATCAATAAAATTTTTAATTATTAAAATTATTTTCCTGATTTGTTGATTAATTAAAAAAACAAACCATAATTCAAAATGAAGAGTAAATTTCTATGCTAAAATATTTTTCAAATTCAATAGAACTTGTCATGTAGGAACTAATATTTGAAGTCACAAATATCACATCTCACAGTTCTGCTCGGTTTCACTGTTTTAAAATTTAAATGCAAATAAAACCTCCAAGTGGTCACACAGAAGAACACGATCGAGGAACCTCAAGTTCTTCCTCTATCTGTAGAATCACTGTGCTCTCATTGCTTTGGAGCCCCCCACTTGCACCTGGGGGTACATCGTACCCGGGGGCAGAGACACACACTGCGCCGTAAGCGAGCTTGAAGTATTCCGCCCCATCATGGATTTACTCCTAAAACACCGTGTAGCCAAGCTGGTGTGTGTGTGGCTGACTTTATATCTTGCCCGTGGAATGCCATTTGTATTCAAATGTAGGTAATAAGAACATGCTAATTTGAAGCTTACATGTATTATTAAAACTCAACACAACTGCAACAGTTGTGCAGAACCTGGAGTGACCAGAGATTTTTTTAGGGAGGGTAGCTGATCGCTGCCAATGTTTCGACTTGCAGGAGCAAGGGGACAGCATAAAGTGGCCTGGTTTTTGTTGTTGGTTTTTGTCTGTACAGACGACGGCCCTCTTGTTGCGTGCATCCATGGTGTCCTCTCACCATCGCCCCGGCCTTGGCCTGCCACCAGGTGTGGCAGCCATTTCCACCTCCTCCCCTAATAGGCGTGGATTTGTTTGCCGCTGAACATCGGTGTTCTCGGAAGCAGTGAGCCTCTTCCCCACTTTGGGGAGTAGACACAATTTAGAGCAGTTATGGGGATCCATTTCTCCTCTGACAGCGATTGGTTTGGGTTGAGTATGTGACTGGATTCTGGCCAGGAAGATGTGAGGATAAGCCTGCCGGGGTGGGGATGCAGAAACCCTGGGGAAGATTTTCCTCCAGACTAAAATCCAAACCAACAACTGAAAACCAATGAGCGTTGTAAGGAAAAACATTCCCCGACATAAATGCACACCCACAACACCCCCTTCCTGGATGTGGGCACAGCTGGGGGAGGCAGTGACACCTGGGCCAGGAGTACCATCCTTCAATCGTGGGGCGGGCATAGAGGGGAGGGGACACACTGAAGGTGGCAGCTGATATGCCGAGGACAGCAGAGCAGAAACGTGAAACTGCTTGCTGCTAGAATGTCTGCTGTGTGCTATCACAGACTTCTGCTCCCGAAGCTGTTGGGTTCTCTTGGCCTGGAAGCCAGCTGTTGGGTGGGTGGGCATGTGGGAAAATGACCAGGGAAAGGGGAGAGCACAGTACAGCTGACCCGTGACCAACACCCTTGACCCTGTGCCAACCCCTCGCCCAGTCAGAAATCCACAGGTATCTTTTGACTCCCCCAAAACTTAACTATTAATAGCCTGCTGTCGACAGGAAGCTCTGCCGATAACATAAAGAGCAGATGAGCATGTATCCTTGGTCAGAATACAGTATTCTTACAGTAATGTAAGCTGGAGAAAAGAAAATGTTATTAAGAAAAATCATAAGGAAGAGAAAATATATATAAATATTTATTGAAAAAATCCACATATAAATGACCCTGCACAGTTCAAACTTTTGTTGTTCGAGAGTCAGCTCTATGCACTTGGCCTCCTGGGTACGGCGGGTGAAGGAAAAAGGCAAGAGTGAAGGGACAATGGGCCAGATGGTCCTGTTGGCTGGCTTCTGATGACACCCTTGACGTGAACTTCTTGGCAGTTGAACCAGAACCGGAGTGTCCGAATGGATGGGAGAGTGGGTGGGTGGGGCAGGGTCCTGTGGGCCTTTGTAAGACAGGCAGTCTGTAACTCACGTGGGCACTACCCCTAGTGATCCATCAACCATTGTCCTCATTGTGCTCCCTCCCCTAACCAAGGGAGGGGGTAGTAAGTAATAAAATAGAACTGAGAGCAAGTCAGTGGCCCTCAACTCTTTGCTGATTCAGTCTGTATATTAGCCCTGGTCCCTTAGAAAACAGAGCCTGAGGCAGGCATTAAAAATGCTGACACCTCATTTGGGAGGTGGAAGACCAGGGGACTGAGGGTGATATAAAGGGACTGAGGTGAGGACAGGTGCCAAGCAATCCAAGTGATGTGCCATGGTGCTGGCCACCACTTCCTGTCCAGGGGGCTCTGGCATGCATGTTCTTTCCGGAAGCGTTATAACAATACATCACCATGAAACGGTGCGCAGAGGGCAGGAAAAGGATATCGGGGAGCTACCCTCCTACACTCCTGGGCCAGCCATCTGGCCCCTCAGAAAACCAGATCTCATGCACTGGATGTGGAGGTGAGACTGGGCCTTGGTGGGGTGCTGGCGAAGAGACAGAAAAAAGAGGCAGTGAAAGGAACCTAAGATGACACTTACAATGTGTGTGTGACACAGGTTGGGAGCCAAAGATTTACTCATCGGTGTGCAGGGACAACCCATCCCACCTTGTCCCACATTTGTCCCTTTCTCCTGGCAGGGGTTGGGGGGCAGCTTGGACAGCTTCAGGAGGCCTATAGCGCCTTCTCCACCTCTCTCCGAGACCTTTCCTCTTCACCCTTCCACTTTGCTTTCAAATCAAGTTCCTCGGGGCCAAGCATAAAATTCCATCTGCACCTTTTGTAAGGGAGAGTAAAGAGGAATTATGGCTGCTCCTTGCTCGGCTGGGTTTTGTGGAATTACCCCAAAGCAGTGTTTATCATGCCATTGAGCTGGAGACCCGCGCTTAATGTGCTCTCTGTTCCGACCCCAGATGTCTCTCTGCTCCACTGCTCTCCCACCAGCTCTGCTCCCGTCCGGCTCCTTTTAGGGTCATTGCTGACAAGTGTATTACTGGTGTTTATCCATATTAAATCTTGTATCACTGACTGCCTTTTACCCATTTTTCTAAACTCTCTTTGGTTCTGCAGTTTCCCTTCCTGCCTTGTCTTGTCCTTCTGGGAAAGGCAAACCCCTTTGAGTTGGGAATCCTCCTAAAGCTTCACATTCCCAGTTGTTTATGGAGAATAAAGATGTTTGCGATGGCCCTGCTACAGAGCCCAAGACTTCATCTGGGATTGGTAGTGACCCTCCATGGCCACAGCGTTCAGAGCAGAGGGCAGTGCACCACCGGGTGGACTCATTGCATTTGTTTTTCTCTGTAAGATGGTTCTAGTAGCATTTAGTTGTCTTTAACTTCATTCAGAACAATTTTGTTAGATTGTATTGTGACAGCTGTCATACCAGTATTGTGACACTGTCATTCCAGTGTGCATTTACAAAAAACTTACCAAATTGGTGAATTTTTGTGTAGCCATTTTAATATTGAAGATGGAAGAAGATATGCAACATTTTTAGCATACTATGCTTTATTATTTCAAGGAAGGTAAAACCGCAACCGAAATGCAAAAAAAGAAAAGATTTGTGCAGTGTGTGGAGAAGGTGCTGTGACTGATCAAACATGTCAAAAATGATTTGTGAAGTTTTGTGCTGGAAATTTCTCTCTGGATGATGCTCCATGGTCAGGTAGACTAGTTGAGGTTGATAGAGATCAAATTGAGACATGAATGGAGAACAATCAACATTAGCCGGCACACTAAAATATCTAAATCAATCAAGTTATTGATGAAAATGAAGTTGTGTCTTTTATTTTATGGGAAAAACCACATGAACCTTTTGGCCCACCCAACACTGCACATTTGTAAGGGTAGCTCTCCACCAGCAGTGAGCGCGAGGTGGAAAGCGGCCACCTGAACTGCGGCTTATAAAGGAACAGCACATTAAGTTTACAAAACACTGGATTTTTCCTAAAACCTAAAAGCATTTGCTATTTTCTCCTCTTTGTGAAACATTTTATTAGAGAAAAAAAGGCATTTTATTCTGAAAGACAATGAAAGAAGAAGTTCTACTCTAATGGAGCCATTAGGAAATGAAAATACATTCGAATGCTCCCCGTCTTGAGTCTTATGGCAAGAATGCCGGGGGGAGGGGCCCCACCAACCTGTTTCTTTGTTCCCGCTTAATAACACTTTACGTGTGTGTTACCTTAGAATTGATTTCCCAAACATTCCATGTATTTGGTGGTTTCTGTAAGACAGTTATCCCGGAGAGCAGAAGTGTTCACGGAGGCACCGTGCATGAGTTCGCAGGGCAAATCGTGCGTTCTTTCTGTGGCCAGTGGTGCCCATGAGGTGCTTACAGTCGTTTTATCATCAGAGAGAAGTTTTCCTTTTACCAACGATGAGACCTGAGAGATAAACCATATTGCTCCTTGGAACCAACTATGATTTATGCTTAACCGGATGCAAAAGTCACAAGAAATTGGATGATAAATTAACATGTGACACAGGATGAAAATAAGGTCAAATTCTTTTTTCATAAGGAAAAAACCATAATCCACTCTCAGCGAAAATATTTATTAGGTACCAGGTACTATCAAGGCACAGAGCCCTCTTCTCCTCCCCTCCCTCCACTTTCCCTCCGTCTTCTCCTTATACTTCTCCTCTTGCTCCCCACCCCCCACCCCCAGAAATTTGGCTGGGACAAGGCTATCACTGTCATAATGTATTCCTGTTCTCCTGGAGATGAGGAGGGAGAAAGGTCTTTGTTTCTCTGGAGAGACATACCCCGCTTGCCTGACCCGCCGCCTGCCTGGTCACGCAGCGGCCACCTTGCACTGTGCCTGCAGAACCGGGGTCTTTTTGGCAAACAGAGAACTGTCATATGCTATTCAGCCGTGTTGGTGATAATAGGATCTTGAGGCTCAGAAAAAAGATCATAATAGATCTTTAAAATATCTGGAATTTATTCCAAGACCCCTGGTAGGGATTTCAGAGAAGGGAGGGGATGACGGTCATGGTGAGAGGGAAGCCGAGCATTGACCCACTCAAGACGCTGTACCCTTCACATTGGATTTCGGTGTCATGTGGCCGTGCTAACAGCACGTGGCCCTTCTTGTCCCAGTAATGGCCCATTACGGCTTCAGGAAAAGCCATCATGTTTCCGCAGCATTTATCTGTCAGCAGGAGACTATTATGGGAGTACAAACTCGCATTGTATCAGTGTTATCAGTTAATTATGATCCTTGGGATGAGTGCCAGCCAATGGGCTGCCAGTCTGCTGACCACCACTCGGGGATATAACTCCACACCCTCAACTCAAGTAGGTGAGAAGAGAGCGAGTGGGACCACAGATGTGTGTGGCCAGGGATGCGTCCCCGAGCCTGGAGACCATGGAGCTCTCGCCTGATCTGCAACGTTCCCAGGGATGCACAGGTTAGGCTCCCCGTCCAGGCCAGGCTCTCCTTAGTCCTCTTGGACAAAGTGTGGTGGATGCACTTTCCAGGTGTGCCTCCGCCAACGCTGACCCTGGGGTGCAGGGGAGCAAGCTTGGTATGTGATTCAGACAGTTTCACGGAGTCCTCCTGCCCGTCCTGGGCTGGTGGTAAGAAGTGGCTGTCCCCCTGGGGTGTTTCCCAAGGCACCATTCCCACCCGGAAACTCGGGTTCAGGGAGTGTGGATGTGGGTGAGGGCTGATGTGACAGAACAAGTGGTGTCCCATACTCACTGGACTTAGGGAGCTTGTGGCCGGCTCTTCACAAATTCCTGGTTGGTCTCACCTTTCAGTGGTGAAGCCATCGAGTCCTTTGCCCTGTTGGGGCCCCTGTTGAGTCCACCAGCTCCCACTAAGTTGCCTTGCTTGAAAGATGAGAAAAAACCCTGTGGGGCTATGAGCGTCACATCATAGGGAGGGGACTCGGGATCCCAAGAGACCCTGCATGCTGCTGCCTAATGTGTGTGGGTATCAGGGGAGGCCGTCTCCAGAGAGGGGAAAAGCACACCAAGCCTAGACCCTGAATGGTGGGGATTTTCACCAGACCCGTGGCAAGGGGATCTGTGCTGGGGTCAGCTGCTGGGATCATCGCAAGGCCACTGAGCTGGCCCTCAAGATCCAGGCATGGGCATTAGGACAGCCCATTCTAAGGACTTAGAAAGGGAAGGAGGGGTGTTTAGTGTGGACCTGGGTCCCACAATCCACCGTACAATGGAAGCCTTTGTACCTAGAGAAGCACAATTTTGGGGAACAGAGTGGGCAGCAGCCTGGGTCCCCACCCTCTCCCAGGTGACATGTGGGTGTTGTCCGTGGTTTGGCTTTGTATTCCTTAGGAAAGAGCTTGAACTTGGGGAAGGGGAAAGGAAAGAAAGTGAAGAGAAGTGTGTACAAAGATGTGGGAGCTGGATAAGTAAAACTCCACAGACGGCATGCTTTGCTAGTTACTTGCTGAGTGACCTTGGGCAGGTCACTTCACCGCACAGAGAAACTCCCAGACTTCCTTAATTGTCAAGTCTTACAGTGGTTCTAAATGATCCCTGAGCTCTCTTACCTGTAAGGTTCTGCGAATGCAATAAATATCTATGCAAGGGAGTTCGTCATGAATGCAAAGTGAGCTGTGTTCCCCTTGTTCTCTGTGCAATTACTGTGTCTAATGACTTTTGTCCCATTTCCTTTTGGCTGGCTTGCCCAGCTGGGGGTGCCAGTCTTGGAGGTGCCATAGGACAGTGAAGGGGGTGGCTTGACTTTTTGTTGGAATGGATCACAAATAGCCCCTGCTCTAGGTGAGCAGTGGGGATAGGAAGTGATGATTGGTTGAATGAAGTTCAGGTTTGAGGGAACGTAGGCACCCTGCCCATCCCACTCTATCCCCTGTACCACCTTAGTTTCCTGGAGAGGAGACGACTTTGGCAAGGTCACATGGAGTAGTCAGGACTAGATCCAGGCATCCTCTGACTCGCCCACACCACTGCCTCTCCGGCTAGCTGTGTGGAGCTGACCCTGGCTTTGGGAAGGAACTCTGTCCCCCGTGACCTGGCTGCAGACAGAGTGGGGAAAAGGCTCTTTCATGGGCTCTGGATACCTGGCCATGGTTGCCTGGCACTGCCAGGGGACCCGATGCCTGGGGTGTCTCTGCCGGCGGGCCCTCATCTCCCCTGTAGCACAGTCTGCAGGCTCAAGTTTGCCGGAGAGGCAAAGGACAAAGAACTCTGCCCCAGGGCTGAGGGGGCTGGACAGGCACAGTGCAGGAGGGCAGTCTGGGGAAGACTGGGTACCTGGGGCCTCGTTCTGGCCCTCGAGGACAATCAGTTAAAGCCCCAAGTGCAGCGTTGCAGATGGTGACTGTGCACAGGCATCACCCGGCTTCCTGGCCAACACAGGCCTCCTGGTTCCCTCATTTGCCCCCAGTGCCTTTGCCTCCACGGCTCGGGGCTGTGAAGCTTTCTTTTCATGCTCCACCGAGTGTGCTGTCTCCCATTAAAAATGGTGCACCCACGCCAAGCAAGGAGTCAGCTGATCCCTTGCAACCTGCCAGGGCCTCAGCCCCTCTGGGGCAGCAGGCTCTGGCACCCCACCTCAAACTGCTACAGTTTACCAGTTCACTCAACAAAATCTTCCCCAAGCAATTGCTGTGTGCCGAGCACTGTTAAGCACTGGAGGTTCTCCGATGAACAAGAACAGACGTGGGCCCAGCCTCCACAGAGCTTCCAGTCTAGTGAGTGTGTGTGTGCGCGTGCATGTGCATGAGGGGGGGAGTATCACTCATACCAATACACATACACGTCATTGCAAACTGATAAATTACCTGAAGCAAAGTGAACAGCAGACGAATCTGGAAGAGGGGGCATTCTGGGTGGCAGACAGAAGGACTGAGGGGAACATGGCATGGGCTGAAGGGGAGTGCGGAGGGACACAGGTGGACCTGTCATGTGAGACCTTCCTCATAGGACACGGGAAGGACTGGGGCCTCTTTTTGAACTGCAACAAGGGCAAATTGTCTGTGTATGTTACCAAGTGCCTCCTGGCTGCCGTGTGCATGGAGCAGGGGTTTCCGAGGCCAGAAAGGATGCAGAGAAACCGGTACTGAGGTCTTGGCAAGATATGGTGGTAGCGTAGAAGCTCAAGGCAAATGTCTCTGCACCCTCTCAGTCTCTAATGGGACCAAGTACTTATGTGGTTAAAAAAGAAACAAAACCAAGGGCTCCTGGGCTTCTGCTGACAGAGCAGACATCTTCATCCATCTCTCTGAGATACCTGCCTGAGCCCCGCGCGCAGAGAATCCCGCGTTCCTGCACTTCAGCACTTATGAAAAATCTCAGCCGTGTCCCAGCCTGCACGCACTTCCATTTATCCAAGTCAAGTATCATCTGCCGTCTTGCTGCCCAGTCCCCAGCTCCTCCCAAGAGGCCGGCCCCTCCTGGGGTTTCTCACAACCCTCCTGCTTTTATTCCTGAAGTGCTTGAACACGGCCTGGAGTTTCTCTCCATTTAGACATTATTTTGATGAAAAAATTATGTCTTCCCCCCGACTGCTCATTGTCTTCTGTAGAATGTAGGAGAATAAGGTAGTGGTCTCTCCTGAGGGCTTTTTTCCCCTTTTAAATAATTCTATATCTACCTCCCTCCCCACACTCATTTGAATCATCAAATTGATTATTATCCCTGTGGCTGGCACATCTCAAAAGATGACAAGCCCCAGAAGAAGAATTGGGGCATGACTTATAGCTTGTACTGGTACCGTGGCAGCCCAGAGCAACCGGGTTCGTGGAGGGAGCAGCAGACAGGGATGCAGGTGTGTTCGTAGCTGGGGACTCAGGTGTGTACGTTGAAGTGTCTAATTGTGTGCCTCCAAGTGGATGTGACAGGTTGGTTGTTCTAACCACTATTGTCTTTTTCTAAGCGGATGGGAATTTACTGGCCTGTGTCTGTGTCCTGGGCACATCTCTGAAAGTTGCCAATGAAGAGAGCATCATTTCGTATACCCAGAGAGCATTTTATAGATGCACGCCCTGCATCTGGCCATATGAAAGGGGCTCAGAATCAGCTGGACCAGGTGAGGGGAGCTGGGCAGGGAAGCATTTCTCTGCTGCTCTCTCTCGCTGTGCCTCACCTGCGGGCCTGGCCCTTTGCACTTCTGCACACCATTTAGGTAGGAGGCTTCGAATTTCTCCCACGCTGGCCTCTTCTTGGTGTGAGAGTGAAGACATTTTTCATCATGAAAACAGACCCATTCCCAAAAGCTGCCAGGTGAGTTTGCCAGGCCAGCCAGTTAAAAAGATAGGATGGAGGGTGGCAGGTATACAAGCAGTAGATCTTTCGACCTCCCCCACCCCTCCCCAGTGCCACAAGCCAGCTGGACAAAAATTGTTTTTCTATAATGGTGAGAGGGCAGGTCTTTTGGCTCTTAAGCCCAGTCCTCCTGCTCCTCAGGAGGTGGGGACCTCGCCTGCGCGCCTGATTCCATTGAAATCTCTCAGGCTCACCCCCCTCCCCCTACCCCAGCTTGATTCTGTCACTTTAAGTCCAGCCCCTGAGAGATAGCCAATAGGAGCCAAACCATACATCAGTCTCCCAGCCTTAAAGCTACAGTAGGGTTAGTGGGCTCCAAGTCTCTGGTGCCCGAGCCTCCTCCACGGCTCCCTGTCCCCTCTGCCCGCCAGGAGTGCGTGCAGAAGTGGGAGCACCAGGCTGTGCGCGCACGGCTCTCTGCCTCCTTCTCACCCCGCCACGGCGCTTCCTCCCACTCTGCCTTCTCCCGCTCACTGTGCCCCAGCCCGGACTCGCACCTCGCCTGTGCCCTTCACTCGCTCTTCCGCGTGATTTCCCCGCGGTCTTTCTCTACCAACTGGGAATGCTAAAACAGGCCTGATGGACGTGTCAGAACTCTGCATCCCGGACCCCCTCGGCTACCACAACCAGTAGGTGCTCTGCTTTTCCGTCGGTCTGTCTGCCTGTCCTTCTGCCTCTCGGGCTGTCTCTGTCCTGGCTGTCGCAGGTCTTCTTCTAGGCATTCTTGAAGTGGCCAGGACCAAGGAGGCACTTGGGCAGTGTTGGTGGGGGAAAGCCACACACTTCCTGAGGTTCCTTGTTGAGGGTAACCTGCATCTAACTTTTCCCGCACCCCCTTTACAAACTCTGACTTCTGGAGCAGCGCTTTCTCATCCACTCTTTCTTTCTCTCACGCAGAGAAAATATTTGAGTTTCTGTGGAATGGGGAGGAGCAAGCCCAGAACAAGTGCAGGAAAGTCGCTGAGATGTCCTGTCCTGTCTGGGAAAGCTTCCCTGCGGGCCCTTTGACTTTAATATTTATTTCCACACTGGAGATCAAAAATGATCGGCAAGGAAGCGAAATCGTAGGTGTTGCGCGGGTTTGGAAACTGCGGGCGGTCCTGGTGAGGCGACCCGAGGGCGCGCACGCGGCGAGGCTCGGGAGCCGAGGCTCACCCAGGAGTGCTGGCGGCACGGCCCCGGGCGCACTGTGCTCCGCACGCCCTGCGAGGGGAGCCCGCATCCCCCAGGAGTCGGGACACCGGCCCTGCGCTGCGGCGCAGGCAAAGTTGGTTCCGGGTTTTGGCAGAGGCTGCGCCCGGCGGAGCAGACAGGCGAGATTTCCGTGCCCCGGGCTGCGTGGCACTCACCTAGAGGGAGCCTGGGGTGGTCCCAGCGGCGTGGGCGTAGGTGGCGGCCGGGGCTGCGGAACTGGGCTCCTAGGAACCGGGGGTCAGTGGGCTTGGGCGGTGCGCCGTGCGCGCAGATTGGGAAAGTAGAGAATTGATCCCCCCAACGGCGGGGGCTCCCCGGAGCACCCAACCCTGGGCTCGCAATGGTGGGGCTCTGGACACCCGCGGTTTCCCTCGCAGGGCCCTCGGCGTCGAAGCCCATCTGCTGCGCTACCTGCCCGGGTCTCCTTCTGGTTCTCCGCATCCCGCTTTGTCCGGCCTGGTGTCCCGGCGTCTGGGTGTGGGAGCACGCAGAGTGGGCCCTCGGAATGCTTAAAAAATAATAATAAAATGAAAACCCGAGGTTTTCGCGGACCTGCGCAACTTCGTGCTCTTCCTTTCTTTGAAGCTAACTAAACTACCAAAGTCACTGCTCCTTCCACCATCCTTTCGTTTTTTGTGCCCCTCCCCCCAAGAACCAGGACATCCCTAAAATAAATACTCTGGATAATGAACGTGGGGTTCCAGGAAGTGCGTTTACCCGTCCCGCTCGCTGCAGACTACCTCCACCCGGGGGGACCGCGCGCAAGAGAGGAGGCAACTTCACAGCAGCACCTCATGTCGCTGACCCCACTGTCCCGGCCTCCTCGCTGACCTTTTTGGTTCTAGTTTTAGGAGTTACCTGGGCGAGGGTCCTTTAGGTACTGCCAGCATGTAGACAAGAGTGTCGAAAGTTGGTGAGTGGATTGGGAAATCAGGGAAATCTTTAATTATAATGGATTCAAATTTCCATCAGCTTGAAAGTGGCGTTTCATTCTGGTTAAAGGTTACACTGATCCCAGCTTGTACGTTCGGCTGGTGAGGTGGGGGTGGGGCAGTGCTGTGAGATGCTCCCACTTAAAGCACTTGCGAGTGGGAGCTGCCAAAGAAACCTCGGCTGGATGAGCGAGGTTGTGAACAACGTTTGAGGCTGGTGGGGCATTTTCTCACATAGAACTACCAAGTGGGACAAAGAGTGGATATTTAAATTATTAAGTTTCCCTCTCACTAGGGGTGACTTTTTTAGTTGAGCTCGAAATATCTATGTATGTGTCCCTGGCTCAAGTCATAGATAATAAATATGAAAATTCCAATGGGGGAAATGCATCCTTTGATTATTTTGACCAGAAAGCAAGGAGAGATGGAGGGTTAAGCAGCTGGGTAATTCATCTAGTTGATGGCAGCCCTGGCTTGAGTTTGAGGAGATATACGGGCAAAGAGGGAACGTCAGCGGAGCAGCAAAGGAGAAGGAGGGAGCCGAGGTCCTGGGTGTCTGGGAAGGGTTTGAAGTGGAAATCATTTATGAAGTAAGTCTGGCTGTGGTTGGGATTCCCAACCCTTCCTGGTTTCTTTGCAAAGAATTAGCTTCTCACTCCATGGGGCACAGGTAAACCCATAAATATACTTACTGTTTCCACTGAGGAGCTAAGCATCCCTGCACAATGTCCCATGCACTGGGGAGCTGGCCCTGTGTACAGATGTGTGCCTCCTAGTGATGCATCGCGCCTGCCGTAATCCAGAGGCACAGAGTCTCCAAGGACAAGCTTGTTGTGGGGACCAGAGGCTGGTGGGGCGGGGAGGCAGCTTTTTGACCTCGACCCCAGTGCTTCGTGACAAGCTGCTTAAGCGCCATTGGCAGCAAAGTTACAAAACAGGACAGCATTTTTTGGTTTGTTGGAAGGACAGTAGGACAAATCCATTCATTTCAGTGCCAGTGTTTCTCAGAGAACATGTACACAAGTGGGTTCATGTGTTCTGTACATGCAGTTTCTATCCATGTGGCTTGATCGGCGTGCCTGGACTTGAGAAAACCCAGGGGTGCAGGACCACAGTGCAGCCCCCCTCACCTGCCAATGTCCAGAGGGCATTTTTTTTTAAAGATTTTATTTATTTACTTTTAGAGAGAGGGGAAAGGAGGGAGATAGAAAGGGAGAGAAACATCAGTGTGTGGTTGCCTCTTGCATGTCCCGCACCGGGGAACCTGGCCCGCAACTCAGGCATGTGCCCTGACTGGGAATCGAACCAGCGACTCTTTGGTTCACAGGCTGGTGCTCAAGCCATGCCAGCCAGGGCAGAGGGGGCATTTTTTAATGCTTCAGTGTTATTCTCACTGTCCCAGGTGAGAAATTCTCTCCCTCTCTCTCTCCCCCCCACTCCCCCCCCCTCTCTCTCTCACACACACACATTCTTTCATACCTTTCTATCCTTCACTTTCATTTTCCTGTAGCCAATCCTGTAGGTGACTCCATTACCATTTCTAATCAATATTTTATGTACATATATAATCAGCTGCAGGAGGAGTGAGTGCGCTGGCCTGTGTGTGCCTGTGTACAAATGTCTCCCGGACCTGCCTGGCTGGAGACCCCCTCGGCATAAAAACGGGGGTGGGGGGTGGGGGCTGCCAGTGACCACTTTTTGCTATTAAAGAAACAAAGAACAAATTGTCCCAAAGGTAAAATATGTGGCTTCACACGTAGAAAAAATGCCACATGGTAATTCAGAATCAGTGACCCAGAGAAAAACAAAGGGGGAAATTAATTTTTAATGGTACATTTAAAAATAAATCAGAGTGAGGACATTCGTCTTGGTTTTCTAAGGGAGGGGCTCTAGGAAATAAACCTATGGGCCTGCCACCCTTCTGGAAATGCAGGCCGCCGTGGAAAAGGACGGGTGACAGGAGGCCGGACTTGTTCGGGCCCAAGGGCGACGGACTAGGAGGAATCAGTGGGTGGATGAGGAAGGCCCCAGTCCCATGCCCCGGTCCTGGCAAGGCCCTTTCCAGCTCACTGAGATTCTGACATCAGCCGGAAATTTCCTCTCAGAGCTTATTATTTCCCCCATTCCCTCTACTTTAGAAACAATCCTTTATTTCACCAGTAATTGAAAAGACATTTCTTAAAAATATGTGTATATGAGGAAACAACCTGGCCCACCAATAAATATTACATTTAGCCTGAGAGAGGAGGGACAGAGGGCAGTTCTCCGGGAAAGCGCTGCAAGGGAAGTGGCTGTGACAGATTTCATGTCGCAGCCCTGCCTTCTCAGAGCGCCCCCAGCCCTAGCTCAGGGGGGGCCCTTGCAACTTTGTCCTGCATACTCTATTCATGTTCTTAATAATTGGACATTTTGCCAAAGGGTTTTGAAATATAATCTAAACTCATTGAAAAAGTTTGTGTACTTCCTCAGCCCTCTGCAGAATGCCATGTTTCTTTTGAGTGCTCGGAACCGGAAAGGTCCATGCAAGTGCAGCAGGCCGAAGGGAAGGCCGAGGCATGAGAAGGAGGGAGACCCGGGGGATGTGTGTGCGCTGCGGGTGGGTGATGGAGTCGGTGGTGTGAATGAGCAGGATGCCAAAGGTGAGGACTCTTGGAGGACAAAGAGACAAAAAGCAGGATGATCTGACAGCGTTCAATGTGTCCTTCTCTGGAACTTGTTTCCCAAATGCTCTAGTGGCTGCCTCAACGTGATTAAAATTGTTTGTGGTTCTAATTCAAGGAGAAGGGTTAGCAGGTATTTAGACCATAGTCTATCCCTTCAGAGTGAAACCCAAGCCACACCCGACACCCCACGCTGACGCCTTCCCACACCTACTGGTCGTCATGGGGTTCCTGCCCTTCTTCCAAAAGTGAGGACCTCCAACTGCTTGTCCAGCTTGGCCAGGAGGTCGGCCCAGAATTGGCCAGAACTTTCCACAGCTCTGCTGGGGGCTTCTGTCTTGACCAAATGTGTCCATGGGGACCCCAGCATGGCTTAGTGTTCAACCTCTCGTGTCCTCCATAGGTGCTTAGTTCTTAGAGGGCACATAGGCTCAGCAGGGGGCTTCAGGTGGAGGGTCCACAGACCACGCCAGCAAGCCAGGGAGGGCAAAACTTGGGGATGGGCTGGAAGCAGACAGATCTGAGCCCACATCCTGCCTGTTTGTCCTTGAGGCCATTTGCTGATCCCTAGGCATAAATCAAAGACCTTACGTGCTGGTGGAGCCTGACGGGACTTCATTGCTGGTGAGCTCCCCTCTTTTAGTCCCAGCAGCCTTGGACCTCCAGGGACCATCATACATGTGGTCATCCCTCAGAACTGGGGCCCACAGGCTTCCTCGGGCCCGATGTCCCCTGGCATGGCTGGTGTGGCCTGGGCCCTGTGCAGGGGAGGTGATGGTATTTATAATTGCAAATGTAATTAACAGACCAGCTCTGGGGGCCTGGGATGCTCAACTTCTCTGCGCATCACAGTGACCCTGTGATGGCTGGTCAGGCAGATCGACTCTCACCGGGCCAGCCTGCCCCCTGCCTCTGGTAAGGCCACTGACCTTTCACGGATAATGGCAGAACTGTCCTAGGTACAGGTTGGTGGGACCAGACTTCTTCCTCAGAGGGGATGTCAGGGCAGCGCCAGGGCGGGGTGAGTAGCTGGGGAGTCATTTCTTCCTAAGGCCACTGGACAAATGACCCCTGCCTCTTGTAGCAGTGTGACCCCACATGGCAGGCTGCTAGGGGGCATTTCCTCCCTCACTTCCCCGGCACACTGCAAGGATGTGCCAGGAAGACTTTGGGCATGCACTGGTGCCCTGCTTGGAAGAAGGCAGGCTGTACAGGGGACATGACTTCCAGCACGTGCTCCTAAGGCTCTGCAGGCAGGGGACGTGACTGCCCCATGGCCCCTGGGTTCTGCAGAGCTGGACGGCCACAGTAGACCCCCTCGGGAAGGGACTTGTGGGGAGGCCAGCCACAGGAGAGCACAGGTTCAATTTGTCCCTGGAAGCAGAGAACGCCCAGCAAGAGACACCGAAAAACCAGACAAATGGGGAACCATGGAGCTGCCTGGTCTTTACTTTGCCCTGCCTACAAGCACACTTGTATCCGCCTGTCTACAGCATCTTTCTGTGCTGGTTGGGATTAAAGTAGTAGGGATCTTAAAGCACTTTTATTTATAAGCAGTGGCTTGAGGGAGTGGCGAGCCCTGTCTTGTTGCTGTTGTAGAGGACACCTCTGAACCCCGCAACATCAAACACGGCATCCGTTCCTGGGAGAGCTCCCACCTGGAGGGTCTGTGCGCGCGGGTGCGTGAGAGAGTGTGTGAGAGAGAGTGACTGTGCTGTCCCTCTTTAGGGTGGGAGAAAGAGGAGGCAAGGGGCTCCGCTCTTCAAACACAGCCCCTGCTGTCTGCGGTACCCCAGGCCTGGGCTGAGGTCAGGCTGTGGGCACATTCCGGTGGGGGGGTGGGTTCCATGGTGTGAAAGGGAACACAGAGGGGCCTGAGGACAGGCTGTCCCTGAAGCTAGAGGAGTTCAGCCTTTCTTAAGAGCCTCTCCAGTGTTCCCGCCTGGGCAGGACTGGGCAGAGAGGGCAACCCTGCCCTTCTCTGGGGTGACAGATGGCCACACTCAAAGGGGCCTGTGGGCAGTTCTGGTCCAGGCTCTCGGCTTCCCCTTCTCTCCCTGGAGGGAGCCATTGACAGTCCATAGCTGGAAGGGTCAAATGTTTTCTTAAGTCTAGGAAAAGGATACAGGTCCGTCTGTCCGTGGGACTTTCAGTATGGAATTGGACAAAGCAGGAAAAAAAAACTATTGGCTGAATGTCTTAAATTCAAATTTGCATGAGCTGGGGTTAGGGTAAACCCCAGACAAAAGTTTCCACAGGGGTTAGAGAAGTACTTTGTGTTCATCATTTTAACCTACACACATTTTAGCCCCAAAGCAGTTCTCTCTCTCCCTTTGGACTTTAAAATATTCTATTCAGTGTTGTCATTCAGCATCTCCAGGACTGAGCCTTTTCTGGGAATGGTTTTCTGGATAATGTTATTTTATTTCTCAATGTCATTTCACCCAGAGGTCAAAAGGCAGTTAAACAAACTCCGACAAGGTTTTGTTTTTATCTCCTGCCTTCGAATGTGATCAATTTTCATTTAAAACTATATCAGGGTCCTCTCCTGCCAATTATAGTGGCAGCTAGCCTCATGCCGCACCTCCGGTGTTTACGAAAGGTTGCATTTAAAATTGTGCGAATGCAAAGTGCCAGAGTCAAGCTTTCTCATCTAGGAAACTAGGAGTTTCAAACCCCCAAATACTGAGTGTTATTTAAACTTGGCTATTTTTTTAAATTGCTCGAATCAGCTTGAATTTATAAGTTAGCTTTTGTTTTCTTTTTCTTGTTAATTTAAAAACAATTTTTATATTTACTTAGATTTATAGTTTTAGTATTTTTTACCTGTGGTGTATTTTTTTTAAAAAGATATTTGGAAAAATGGTTTTTGAGCATCACTGTCCTCTCGGTGTGTTCTGGGTTTCCGAAGGGCAGAGCAAAATCAAAAGCTGTCATAAGGAAGCACTATGGGGAGGGAGGGGATGTGAGGGGTGATGTGTTAGAGGAGATTCCTCTCATGTCTTAGGAGTTAACGTTTTCCTTTGTCTTTATTTATTTTTTCCCTCTATCTTCATTTCAAGTTGCTCTAGTTTGCCCTTGTCCTTTTATCCCTCTTGGATTTTTTATGTTTTGGAGGACGGAACATAGAGTGTGTGGGTCTGTGTGTGCCTGCCTGTACATGTGTGCGTGTGTGTGTGTGTGTGTGTATGAGGGGGGAGGTTCCAGCTGCATTGAGGGGCTGAACACGCTTAGCTGGGTGAAGTCCCAGAGCAGTATGCCCGGGATTGGGTGCCTGGTCCCATTCAGCCATCCGTTATCCTGATGCACTGTCAGTGGTCTGCTCCCATGCATGGTGGAAACAGGAAGGTAAAGGCCCCTGTTCACAGGCAAACTCCAGGCTTGCTGAGTCCGTTACCCGAGGAAGAAGGCGACAGGGACTGGAGGGGTAGGTGAGAAATCAGGAAGCCCGAAACTTCATTCAAACCCAGTTTTTAAATCTCTCCTCTCGCCTCACTTCCTGGCACTTGGTGCCCTGGTTTGGGGCCTTGGCGGCTGCGGAGTGAGCAAGCTGGTGTGCCCTTCTGTTTTCCCTTCCCAATCGATCAGCAGAAAACATTCCCTTTTGATGGAGAAGCAGCCCGTCAGCGCCCATGCCGGGTGCAGTCCGTATCCTGTTCCTTCCAGCCTCACTCTGTCGTTTGTCTCTTGGGTGTGTTGACATTGTCTACCTAAGCAATCAAGCTAACAAGTTTTGGCAGAAAGAACACCGCTTTTACAGAAATAATAGCAATCATGCGAAGGTTATAATAATTATGATAACGGTAGTAACAGCTTGTAGCTTTTTCCTCCCCAAAAGCGCAAAGCAATTCTCATAACCAGTTTCTCACAGTAACCGGATAAAGGTTGCTGTGCCTTTCCCCTGAACATAAGTATTTTTCTGCAAACATAAACATGCATGTCTAAATTCCTCCAGGAGCTGAAACTACCTGGTCTCTGAAACAGGAACAGACGGGTAGAGGAGAATATGGTGTTGGCCACATGCCCCCAATCCCCCTGAGAAATGCTGGGTGTGTTGCCTTTGAACTAGGAAGGGAGGAATGTGTCTGGTTAAGGATGCTGTGTCAGGTCTGAACTCACCACCGCGAGCTTCTGAGGCTCCATGCCATGCTCTGTCCCTCGATCCCCCCAACTTCCCTGGTTCCTCTGGCTGCAATCTCAGGAGCGGTTTGCAGACCAAAGGCAGACGGAGGACGAGGGGGAGGGGGGTTATGGCTTGGCGCATGTGAATAGCTGGGAAAAGAACTGTGTGAAGAGAGAGGCAAAGTCACCTCGCCACCCTTGATTGCCTTTTTGGCCGTTTAGCTTCTCTGAGGCTGTTGTTTGCTCCTCCTGAGCACCTCAACCTGCCCTCTGGAGGCAGAGCCTAGAGGGAGGGAACCAGGGAACTGTCCCTGTGGGTCCTGTGACCCTTCATTCTGACTCCCAGACTCGGATCTGTTTATCTGCCTGTTACTTTTGGAATCGGCGCTGCCTTTGTTATTTCCTCTCCTTCCTCATCACCTCCCCCCACCTTTTTTTTTTTTTATAAGTGTCTGGGAAATAGGAGGCAGCCTAATATACCAGCCTAATATAATATAGAAGGCACTTAATATACCGGGGTTCCTCAGGGGTCTTTATTTTTTCTACTTTAATATTTTTACTTATGTTCTCATTCCATTTTTTTTCTAAAAAAAACAAAACAGCCCAAAGCTTTGGGTTATTAATTGATTATTAACTGATTTAACAAACAAAACAGCCAGCCCCCCGAGGATCCCAGCGAGAGTCTGGCCGTGCTGCTCAGGTCAGATCTGCTTTTTTCCCCCTCAACTGGTGAGAGACGTAGGAGCTTCAATCCCCTTGTTGGACGCCGAGTGAAAAATTAATTCATGAATAATAAAAACCAATCAGTCTTGTTGAGTTTAAGAAGGATTAGGAGAAAGGGTGTTTTTTCTTACAGAGAACACTTGGAGTGTGCATGTCATTGTCACCGAGTGTTGGGGTGGCTTGAGTGTGCTTTTATTCACGGCAAGCGAGCTGTTTATTATAGGGGGGGGGGAGGTAACACGTCTTCCTCAGTTGTGCGGCCAGCTTCCTGAAGACTGTTACGGGTTTCCCACTCGCTTTTCTCCCACAATCCCATACCCCAAGCCAGTGGTGATTTATTGAAATGAAGACCGTTTCCCATGTAAGTGGCACATAACCAAATAGCAACAGACCTGGCGTTGCATTATGAATGAGCAGGTTTGTTGATGGGATGCCGTCCTTCTTGGTTTCCCTCCCCTTTCCTTCCCTGGGAAGCAATTGACCAGAAATTTACGTGCCTTTGCAAGAACTACAGAAATTAGACCTGTAGATACTATTTTTAGTTTCCACTAATAGTGTCTACCTCCAGGGTTGTTGTGGAGATTGAGCTGAGTTAATTCATAAGTGGCAGGACGTAGCGGGGGTACAGTAAGGGTTTCACCTCCTTATTAATTTCTTGATGCTGCCTGTTGGAAGTTACTTTTTATTCCTTCGACATAACCTCACAAGGAGAGTCCTCGGCAGTTAAGATTGGGGTGCTTGAACTGATTACTTTGTTTAATGCGATCAATGTAGCTTGGCTTTGCATATGTAACACAGGGGATTAGAGAAGGAATTATGATTTGGGGTGGGGGTGATGAATAGGACATTTGCTCTGAATGAATCCCTGTGTCCTCAGTTTGTGGGCAGGGTTGCCTAATAAAATGTAGGGACACCCAGTTAAATTTGGATTTTAGATAAATAATTTTTTTAGCATAAGTACGTTCCATGCAATGTTAGCTAAATCTGGCAACCCTACCCATGGGTGTTTTCTTAAATTGTTCTGATTAAGAAACACATTTACTTTAGTTTTTTTCTGTTTTTGATGAGGCCCAAAAGAAAGATTATGTTTTGTGTTTTCAAATTGTTTTTTTAAATGACTGTCTTTAACTTTTTGCCAGTATTAACTTGTTCAGTTGACCATATCCTTAGAAGTTAGTGGGTGCAAGTGGTTTCTGTCATCCAGACATATTGATAGAGTTGCAATTAGGTAAGTAAATTTGCCAAATGAGGTCTCCTAACACAGGACCCAGAGCTATTGAATTTTGCCTTAGGGAGGAACAGGGCAAGCCCAGCCTTTTCAGGAAATTGTCTCTGCATGATGCTTCCCCAACAAGCAGGCTAGGCACTGGACTGCTGGAAGCTGAGACCCCGGCAGTTGGAAGCCACCGTTGCTGCACTTTGGAGGCCGAGGCAATGGCCTCTCCCTGCCTTCCCACCCAAGGACAGGAGGCCGACCCTTTGAAGGCAACCCCTAGGCTGCTGCAGGGAAACTGCCCCAATCAGGGTTAGATGGTGGAGTAGGGAGGACAAGGGACTAAAACTGAGACAGCTAGTTGGGAGCAGATATGCACTGGGGCTCACTAATGGGGGGACCAGTGAACACCAGCTTCTCTTCCCAGCCAGGGTAAACACACCATTGTTTTAAGCGTTGTACCTTCACAGCCCAGAGTACCGGGAATGGAAGAGCTCTAGAGCCCCCTACAGGCCCTCCGTGGCACTGCACCTCATGGGCCACTGCGGAGCCTTCGCAGGATGGGAAGGCGTGTGGAGTATCCCAGTGGGTGAGCCTGCAGAATCGCAGGGTCCTGGAGGAATGAGCCCACAACTCCTGCTCCAGAAAGCAGCTCTGGTTTGGGAGCTGCCTTTCAGAGCCATGCTCCACGCATGCTCTTTAGCACACACACATGCACCCAGGTGCACACATATGAACTCTCACCACATGCTCACTGAGTCCATGGCCTGCCTGACCTCCAGGAAAGCGCTCAGGCCTCATTCCCTCTGAGGAAAGCCCGCCAGCTGCTGCACACGCGGAAGCGATGCAGCCAGCAACATTTTCAGAGCCCGGTGCCTGTGTTTAGATTCTCTTCTCCAAGACACCTGACTCCCTGGGGAGCATTTTAGGGTTTGCTGGAAGGAAAGTTTTGGGGGAGACCAGAAAGCTAAACATAAGCTATAGTGGCAGAGGTGGGCAGTTGTAATAACAGTACAAGTAGCAATCGTTGACATTTATTGAGCACTTACTATGTGCCAGGCTTGGCCCTGAGCACATGTCACATATTAACTTCTTTCTTCCTCAACAACAAGTCCGTGAAGTAGCTCGTATTACCATACCCACTTGACAGGTAAGGAAACTGAGGCACAGAGACATGAAGTCACTTGCCCCAGGTCACACAGCTGGGATTTGCTCAGGGCCAGTCAGGTGGCAAGCCTGCTCTCCTAACCACCAGGTTCAATGTCACTCATTGCGTCTGGAATGTCAGCTTTCTAACTCCGGCTTTCAGATCACCCCTTCTTGGCTGCGTGGTCCGGACACATAGGTGAAGCTTAGGGTGCAGGTGGAAGGGAAATTGGGCCCCATGTCTCATTTCTAAAATGGCAGGTAGAAGAATTGCCTCTCAGCCTGTGTCATTGGCACAGGGGAAGGTGGAGAAAGGAGCTTCTGGTCTTCCTGAGGTCATCCTCCAGAGGCACCCAGATGGGCTGCCACACCTCATGGTCTCACTGCGAGCCTAGCATAGACGTATTTTGAAGCTGAATCCCTCTCTCTTCTCAGCCTGCACTTTCTCCTGTCTTGTGCCTCCACCTGTTCTCTCACTTCCTGCTCTCAATGACCCCTGTGTCTGAACCTCCATGTCCAGCCCTGGTGACTGACTCAGGGTACCTCACAGGAGCCCACAGAAAATGGAATTGCAGCACCACACTCCAAGTCTGCTTCTCCCCATGTCTTCCATACCTCTCCCTCCCCTGATGCGGGAACCCCAGCCAAGATGTGGAGTATGTCTTATCCTTCCTTCTCCCTCTTCATTGTCCAATCCCCTCCGCAGTCTGGGCAACTTTTATACAGATATATACGTCAGATCTATTCCTTTCCTTTTGTACTATTGCATACCCCCCAAACCCGTCTTCTTGGCAAACTTCTATTTATCCTTTAAAACCCTACTCACATATGCCCCTCTGGGAGCCATCCCTGACTCCTCCGAAGGGGAATAGATCTCTCTCTTCCTGCAGCTTCAATCTGGCCCATGCCCCTGACTTGTTGCAAATGTGTTGGACTTGAGTGTGCATTTATCTTTTCTCACTAGACTATGAGCTCCTAGAGTATAAACTCATCTCTCTGTCCCCAGTGCCCACAGCAGCCCCTGGCACAGAGTGGGTGCCTAATGCACACCAGTGGAGTGAAGCCAGGAAGATGGGAAGTGGGTAAGGGGAAATTCCAAGGGCATAGAGGGAGGTCAAAGCTATGGGCAAAGTGGCCAGGAGGGACCTGATTCTGCAGAGTCTGTTGCCTTGTTGATCGACAGAGGCAAAGCTGGCTGGCTAGGTGGGTGCCCACATCCTTCTTGGGGGTGGAATGTGGAGTGGTAGGAGGAAGCCTCTGGCTCCGGATGGACTGAGTTTGAACCCTGGCCCCGGTGGTGTGCTGGAACCAGCTCAGACTGACTAGGGACAGCTGACTGTTACATTTTCAGGAATTTTGTGAGCTGATGGTTAAGTACAAACACTATTAAAAATGAAATTCTATACACTTACAATTAAGTACGTTGTATTAAAAACTGTGGTAAGAAAGACTCAAAACTCATTATTTCCTAATACTTTACTACCTTTAGCTTCATATTCGTGAAGTAAATTTTCATCTAATGTATCTGTGGGTGGGAATACTACAGGGTCTGGCAGAAGTAAGGCCTGCTTGAGTGTGCTTGGTAGGGTAATGATATGGGCGTAATAATTTATAGTTTCAATTTAAACACTTTACCTAAAATGCCATGCGGTGTGCTTGAGTGTGATATTGTTATGTTACAGAATTATGTGCTTATGATTTTGTAATAAAAGATTTTGTGACAAAAAGGGGCGTTATTTGTGCTGGACCCTGTATATATAGTGGTATGTCGGGGGACACCTCTCCACGGGGGGCACAATGTCAGTGATGTTACATTGGCAGCTGGAAACCAGCCATTATGGGAGTATTTATGCCATGGAGATTGGCAAATGCCCCCTCGTCCAGCCCATTGTCAAACCCGTGCCATCAGCCCACTGCCTGGCTGTGTGACATCCCAGCTCTGTGACCCTACATGAGTGACTTAACTTCTCTTTGCCCCAGATTTCCTCCTTGGCAGTGATTTCCTTGGCAGTTGTTATAAAGAGTAAACGTGGATCACCATCAGGTACTTAAAGCAGAGACTGGGACACAGTAAGTGCTCAGTTAATTTTGGCTCCTTAGAGTATTTCTTCCTCATGGCCCCAGGCATGGCCCTCTCTGAAGTCTATCGAAGTGGAAGGGCTTCCAGGGTGGAATGTGAGTTTTATGCCTAGGGTGGATCGTTATTGCTTTTCCCTGCTGCACTCTTGCCTGTGGGGTTTAACTGTTGTAACTAAAAACAGGAAACATAAAACACTACTTTTTCAAGGGGAGAGGTGGGGAGATATGCTCAATCCCTCAGGCCAGTAGAGGGTTGCCCCCAGGCCCTGTGAGGAATTGGGACCACAGCACAGACTGGCACAGGTGAGTCAAAGCAAATGCTAAGAATATCCAAGCTTCAGACTGAAGGGAGGCTCTGCAGGTGGCTGTGGTGGGTTCCTAAGATCACATGAAGGGGTTGTTCCTCTCCCTGAAAATGCATGGGGGTGGGGGTGTAACCATGCCCTCAAAAGCAAGGGCCCCTCTGGCTTTGGGAGGTGAGGGAATAATCCAGACCCTTCCCAAGTTAGCGCACATGCTGGAGAGAGCTTGAGTTGCAGTTGCTTCGGCTGCCAGAGGAAGGGGTTGTTGAGTGAGAGCATCTGGTCTGCAGCCCCCAGGGCGGCGGTGGCCTGGGGGACGGCCAGAGTGCACTAGGCCCCTGGAGGAGGGCTTTGCACTGGCAGGGAGTTTGCACAGTTGGCTGGAAACCACTTCACGCTCAGACCTTTGGCATCAGGAGGCCCAGCTCGGTTGTTACACCCAGCTCCCGGCCAGGCCACCCCACTTCCAGTGGTGAGTGAACTGCAGGCCTATAGACTCCAGGTAATGTCTGGGTCTACCAGCTGTACGAACCAGAAAGTGATTCTCAGCAGTGAGGGCTCATTTCATTCTTTGAATCCCTGGTCTGTCGAGAAATGCCCTTGGAAATGGCCTTGCCAGCAGGAGGCAGCCTTGAGAATTAAACCATCCCTCCCACCTCTCTGTAAGAGTCCTTCCTTGACCCTGAGCCCCTCCACGACCTGGGTCTGATTCGTTTGTGGCCCTGCAGCACAGGGCCACGCGTGCAGGAGCCTTCGGTAGACGTGAGGTGAGAGCTTGGACACAGTCTGAGAAAATGTGTGCACTGGGCTGAGCTGCCGGAGGGCCGCCTGTGCAGGTGGTTCGCTGGCCAACAGTGCCTGATTGAGGGGATGAGAGAGGTCTGAACTTAGAGTTTCTAACTCACCTCAAGGCATACATGGCAGCAAGGTGAGAATCCAAGGGGTTCGGGGCCTGTAAGGGGGCTGAGGAGGCCCAGGCCCTGACTCCAACCCTGGCAGCAGCCCCCCTAACGTGCGCCCTGGTTCTCTGACGGTCACTCTGTTTCTCTGTGCCCAGCGCCATCCCTGCAGCCAGAATGGAGAGCTTGATAATTCTGCACTCAGAACACTCACTGCAGTTCTTAGTGGGTCTCGCACAGCTGTCAGCCAGCCTGTAGCAGGAAGGGCACCCAGGCCCTGCTCTTGCTGCTGCTGATAATTCAGGATGACCATGGAGCAGAGATGTGCTGGGACTCTGTGTTCCCAGACCCCAGGTGCCAGGTGGGGTATAGGTGTGGGGATGCAGGGGCACGTGAGAGGTGCTGTGGCCAGTACCTAACAGACCTGCCTTAGTGTTTGAGGTTTTATCTCTCGCGCTGCCTGAGTGCTTTGCCCACCACCAGCCCACCCGCTTCCCAGTTCCATGCCTAACAAGCGGAGCAGCCCCAGCGGGAGACCCTGTAGGTTTCTTGACTTGTGGCAACAATGAGGGATTGGACCGGCCCTCCCTTAGGGATGGGCACCCCTCAACAGAAAGGCTCTCATTGCTCTGGGAAGTGCTCTGGGAAGTGCCCCAGCCGTGGCTCCATTACACACCCCCAGGTGTGAGCATGGCCATCAGTCTTACTGGTCCCCTCCACCCCTCGAAACCTCCCAAGCCTTGACCAGCCAGGCACTTCCCTGTAGTAATAGTGAAAAAATAGTTACACATGGTCTGGCAGTGGATCATTTTGGGAGGTCTGTAACTGTAGTTACCTAAAAATTTTTACATTTTATGGCATGAAATATCCTTATTACAAAGACAAAAAGTTACGTGGGATCAGAGCAGTCCAATAAAAGAGGGACCCCGGTAGCCACACCCACAGGGAGAGCAGAGGGCAGGCCAGGAGGTGGGTCCACAGGGCGGGGCCCATGTTGAGGGTGTGGCCAGGTGTGGGCTGCAAGTAGGGGAGTCTGTAGTGTTTCCAAGCAGGGGCTGGACCAGCAGCAGGTGCCCGCACACAGCAGACACCTGTAGGGTCTGAATCAGAGGCCTTTTCACAGTGGCAGGGGGTGCCGGGGTGCCGGGGAGGGCGTACGCAAGGGTCTCCATGGCTGCTGTCTTCTTGGGGCAACGCTTTGGATTCTGGTTTATACTGTCCACCCAGAGGTGAGGCCAGAGATGGTGCTCATGACAGGTTGACTTGACCATTCCGGGCTAAATTAGTTTCTGTCTGATTCTGCTGCTCTTGGCCTTCTTTCCATCATACTAGCCCTGTATTTCTGCCTCTGTCACCCTAGGCCAGTGTCACTGTATTTTTCTCTTCTGTGGCTAGTGACAACAGTAATCATTTGCTAACACCTGCTGAATGCCTGCTATGAGCCTGGCATTGTGCAAAGTGCTTTTTCCAGCTACTCACACCTTTGGCCTCCTCTCTGGGCCTTCTATTCTAAAGACACACCCCTGGGAACCCCTGAGGGCCCTGCATGACTTCCCAGAGGAAGAAGGCAGGATGTAGGGGCTGGGGAGCTCCCAAGAGGCTCATCGGTCAATTTATAGATGGAAAATCTGAGGCCCTGACCAGATGGGGCCTTGTCTACAGTTCTGGAGCTCACCTGCAGAGCGAAGCCCAGGCCCTGGCCTCTTAAGTCCCACCCAGCCCTTGGTCGCTTGTCTTTCTGAACCTAAATTCTATTTGCCCTCAGCTTCAGTAGGTGTCTCCGTGGTCCTGTGGGCTTGAACTGTGAGCCTCAGGGCTGAGTAGTGCAGATCAAAGACTCCACGTGCCACTGTCACACCGGCCCCATGTCAGGCCAGGCCACGGGACCGCAGAAGCCAGACAGAACCAGAGAAGGGCTGGACAGACTGACACAAACAATTCCAATTCAAAAAAAATAAAAATAAATCAAAGAATTGAAAGAGTTTCAATAGATGGAAGCTGGTAGGATATAGGATGAGCTGATCTTCCTGGCAAGGTGGACTTCTCTTCCAGTGGTTCCTCTGTCGTTGTCCTTTGGTGCAGGCCTTTGACCCCCTCAGGCTTCCCTCCCCAGGTCATCTCTTTAAGCTGCTCTCCGTAATCAGTGATCGAAGAGGAGACACAGTAAGGGGCTCGTCTTCCCATGGGCGTGTGGAAGTGACGACGGGAGATTCCAGCTGCGTGACAATAAAGACCACATCCTCTGCCTGGCTTACGCTGGCCTTCCTGGTATCTCACCCCACCGCTGACATAAAGACAGGAACGCTGTGCCCTGCTGCCAGCCCTGTGGGTACTTCTAGGCAGCACCCAGCTAACTGCAGCCTGTGTCCAAGGCAGCCCCTAACTGGCCGTCCTGGAGCTGAGGTCAGAGTCAGGGTCTGGCAGTGCACCCACGCCGGCAGACACAGCTGGCCCAGCTGGTGAGGCTGGAGAAGGGATCCTTGAGGAAGGAGAAGGAGAGGGTGGGGCCTTTGATGCCGGACAGGTTCGAATACACCTGGCAACTCTGCCCCCCACCCTTGCTGTGTAGTCTCAGGCAAGTCACCTAACCTCTCTGTGTCACGCTGGCCTTGTCTGGAAACTTGAAATAATAATCATTCCTGTAATCCTTATAGGGTTACAGGAAGATGCAATAAAATTGTACTTGTAAAATGCTCATAGGGGGCATTGCTGGGACTTCACTGAGTCAGTGGAGCCCTCAGCATTCTTGGTAACCGTGGCCATGGTCAAGTGCAGATGCATTTTACCGTATCACTGGACTGTGAGTTCCATATGTCTTTTCCAGCTAATGGAGAGAAAGGAACCAAGATTGTGATGCAGGGGCTCAGGAAATATTGTGGCAGTAAAAAGAGACCCTCGTAGATCCACCTGGACTGACACCAAAACATGAGCAACGTACAGTTAAGTGGGGAAAAGTGGGCGGCTGAACAGCACACAGGGTGGGCAGAAGCAGGTGTGCAGTTGTGCTTGTGGGAAATAATCCAATAATTAATAAACAGTGACACAAGCATAAACCCTGGTTCACGTGCTCCTAACTGTAAACCCACTTCTCTCCCAGCCTATGTACCTGTGTCCAGTAAGATTGCACTGATGGTTTTTAAGTTTTAATTGCTAGGCACAAGCTTTGGAAACTTCTGGAAGGGGAAACAAAAAGCTGTCATTTGAGTCACCTCTGGGGACTCTACCCAAGAAACCTGGGGTTGGGACGGAGTGCTACTTTTGACTCTGCCCTTTCGATCATATACAAGTGTGTAGTCTCCATGAAAATGATTTTCATTGAGAAGTTCAGGAAGTCAGAGCACACAAGTCGACTAACAGACCCGCCTAAGAAAAGCATCAAAATGAAAAAGGGTCCTTCTACAAACCCGGAAGGCAGCGTCTGGCCAGAACGACTCCTAGAAACAGGGTCCTGTCCTTGCCCTGACTCCTGCTGCCTGCTCTGCCTCGTCCCCTGCCATGCACTTCTCCCCAAGCTCAGGGGCATCTCTGCTAGTCACCCCGACAAACACAGACCCAGGAGGGGGCTCAGCCCACAGGGAGCTCCCAGTGACTGCCCTGATGGCCGACAAGGCAGCCCAGCCAGGCTCTGCCCAGGTTGGCAAGGGTTGGCCTCTCCAGCTCCTTTCTACACTTCACGCCTCACGGAGCCAGGCCCGGGGAGTCACTGGAGGATCCACCCCCCTAACCTAGGAAGCCATTAATCTTGTGTCTCCCACCCGGCCGCCCTGGCAGAGACTCATTCAGGGAAAAGACATGAAAAGGGGCCCTGGGCTCCTCTCCACGGTGGACCATGACCCTGGAAAATACCATCTGGCTTTTCTGTGTGTGTTCTGACACCCATTCCCCAGGTCGGAACACATCAAAGAGAGCTGTGTCTGGTGACATTTCTTATTGTTATTCCTTTGGCAGGGCCTTCGGATTCAAGGTCACAGGTAGACTCTTGCCTCCAGAGGCTGTCTGTTGGACCTGGGGCCTCCTGTCCTAGAGATGCCTTGGGAGGGGGCTTGTAGAGGGTGACCAGGGCCATGCAGAGGGCAAGACCCTGTTCCCTGCACCGGACAGGCCATTCCTGCAGGGCCGGGCCAGGCAACAGAGCCTCCTGGCACGACCAGCTCTGCATCTCCTTCCCTGCAGTCTGACTCTTCCCACACAGAATAGCCCGCGTGCCAGGTACCAATCTGGGCTGCCAGCAAATGTGCACGGTTTGACCTTGGCCCTAGGAATCTCGGCTGTACTCTCAGATTAGTATTTTTCTTTAAGAAGGCAAGGTTGCTGGCTTTAGAGTAATTCCAAAATAGAATTATTTGGGGTAAGGTCAATTTGTGTAGAGGGTCTTTGATTAACCCAGATGTTTGGTACTCAGAAGTGGACTACCTACTGAGCACTGAGTCCTCCATTGCTAGAGGCGTGCAAGTGATAAGGGACCTGTTTGGCAGGATGCTGAGCACTCTGTGGTGCACTTCCCCCCTTTAGAATAGATGTCTTCATTGCATATCAATGGGGAGCACTTGGTGAGCCTGCATGGGGCCTCGTTGGACATCTCACTTTTTTTTTACATTGTCTTACTTATCTTTCCAATCGGGGGCAGTGCCTCCTGAGCCAGCCTGCACTGTTGGAAAATCGGTTCCATAATCCTCATAGCTAACATATGTAATGTATTTACTGTGTCAGGCACAGCACTGCTTTTACCTACTTTTTGTTTTGAATCTCAATCGTACTGTAAAGTGTGTACATACATTTCCATCATTTTGGAAGATGGGGGCTCAGAGAGGTTGAGGACCCTCCCCAAAGTCACAGAGCTAATAAAAGGCAAAGCTGGGATTTAAACCCAGGTCCACCTCCAGAGTCCACCGCTCTGGGCACCCCTGTGGACAACGACTCCCCCTGTGTTCGTTCCTCTTCACTGGAAATCATTTGGTTTTCCTTTTTGTCCCTCTTCCTGCCATCAGGGTTCAAAGGGGATCAGGAAACTGGGTGGCCTCTGCTTTGCTGCTTCCTGCCTGGGCAGATCCAGTGGGTGGGAGGAGGGGCCAGGCACCACCCTAGGCAATAAGGAGGCATTCATGGGGTGAGAACCGTTAGTGGGGCATGAGCCCTTCCAGGACTGGAAGCACATGCTCATGAGTCCCCAACAACCCTCTGAGGCGGAAGCTCTCCCACACCTCGTCATGCAAATGTTGGAGCTGAGGCCCAAAGAGGCTGCGTGGTCGTTCAGCTGGTGGACCGTGGAATCCGATTCAAGTCAGGGTCTACTTGACTGCTAAATGCCGTGTCACTCCCGCCACCCTGCCCTTGATACAGTCCAGCCCCTGCTGTTTGTTGAGGGGATGTCCAGGGAACAAGCAGGAGGCAGGTGCACAGGTATGGTAGGGGTTGTTTTAGTCCTCATTTTCCAGATGGTCACCTGAAGCCCCCAGAGGGTCTTGTTGAAGTCAGAGGTTGGGGACCGAAATTACCCACAGGCCCTTCTGTGTCCCCTGGCCCCAGGCTGCCTTCTTCACGTACAGATGGGTCCCCCAATGGATGTGGATCGTGTGGGAGGAAAGGGTCACGTGGCTGCGAGCTCGGGGAGGAGACTGGGTGACATGGTGGCTGGCTGGATGTCTTTTCACAATCAGTGTACACACCTATCTATTTGAACAGGTAGAGCGCTTTGACCACTCCAACAGGAAACTCTCTAGGGTGGATGTCTGAGGCCCCAGAGCGGCCCCTTTGGTAGATCCGTGACCTTAGACAAGTCACTTAGCGTCTGAGCCTTCATTTCTCAGCTGCATAAGGGGAATGAGTAATAGCACCCAGCTCATCCCATGCTTGTGAGGGTCAAGTCTCCAACCACAGTGAGATCTGGCTCCCTGGGAAGTGGGTTCTAACAGCAGCTCCATCCCTCACTCGTCCTTGGCAGGCCATCAGAGTCTGCATCCTCTTCTCTGAATACGCTCACTGGTGGCTAATCTTCTTTCTTTCATTTAATTTTTAATGCAGCCGAGGTCGTTTGGAGGCAAGTGTAGGGAGTTAGCTGGGAGACAAGCTGAGCAAAGCGATTTTTGATCACAAAGGAAAGTGAGGATGTGACTCTGTTTCCCAGGTACTTTGGCTGTAAAGGCGGTTCCCAAGAGGAACTCCAAAAATGCTTTGGCCAAAGACAGCGTCACCGGCCACTGGGAGGAGATGCCCAAGGTGACCACACTGAAGGGGACAGCACTCACCAGGGTGTATAAATATCAGTTGGTCACAGTTGGTCTCCTGACTTCACAGTCACACCCTGCTGCTCCTGACCAGCTGCTACGGTTTTGTGGAGCAACCTTGGTGGGGGCTCTGCGGGTATCCAGGGGGAATGTGGGTAATTATGGCAGCCTCGGGTCAGGCCCAGTCCCTGTTCCATGCAGAATAAGGCATGGCCTGGCAGGATGCCTATAACTTTCTCATCCTACCAGCCAAACCTGCAAACTACTGGCAGAACCCACACAGCTTTGACTAGGAAGACCCAATGAGCTGGAGTGGGCCAGCGTCTAGCTGGAGGCAAAAGGGGAGAAGGAAACCCCTCCCACCCCATCCCCAGTGCATCATTTTCTCTTGAGAATTAGTCTGGTAGTAGGAGCCCTAAAAGTGGGCACTAATTCCCCTTTTCTTGTACTGTCCTCTTCTGGCATTTTGCGTCTGAGAAAACTTCTGGAGAAACCATTCTGGGAAAGGTAGAAATATGGAATAAGCTTTGTTTTTTTTTAGGTTTTATTTATTTTTAGAGAGAGGGGAAAGGAGGAAGGGAGAGAGGGAGACAAACACCTATTGGTTGCCTCTCTCACTGAGCCCCAACCGGAGACCAAACCCGTAACCCTGTCTCTGAGTGGGAATCAAACCAGTGATCTCTTGCTTTGTGGGACGATGACCAACCAATGAGCCATGTTGGTCAGGGCTAGAATAAGCTTTGAATATAAAGATTGAAAGCCAAGAATAATTTGGGGAGAAAGGTACAGCATGGGAACAGAGAACTCTGGACAGTGGCAGATGGACCTCCAATGCCACTCTGAAGCCTGATAGAGATTAGAACAAAATGGGAGGGTCAGAGCGGTGCCGTGGGCCTTCCAGAAGTGCTCAGGTCAAGTGGAAGGTTGTCCTTTATTCTGAGTTTGTGGCCTTCCTCATTTGGGCTGTGAAAATGGCTTTGCTTTTATGAAATGATGGTTATACTAGATCCCTTTTTTCCTTAATGTTTTCATTTGACAAAATAGTCAACCTTGTATCGGTCCCCAAATTTGGAGGTAGTGGAGTGGGGTAGTGGAGGTAGCCTGTGGGTTGGAGAATGGGGAGCTACTGGCCTAGAACCCAGAACCCAGAACTCAGACCCCAGGTGTCCTCAGGCTGGACCACAGGCTCTGAAGAGAGAGCTGGGGCTCTGTCTCCTCCACCATGGAGTTCTGTTCTTTGTGCCCCTCTGAGGGCTGCTGGTTCCAAATTGCAGAGATGAGAGACTTCTTCTCTGCTTTGATTGAGCATCTCAGAGAGAGCCACCATCCTCACCCTTCCTGGATCCTGCCAGCTCTGCCGTCTGGCCCTCCTGCAGGGAGTTGTGTGTCTGAGAAGAAAGGCTCCTGTCCCCCTTTGTCATGAATGAAGGTCAGGGCCAGGCTACTGCTGAGGCTAGCACAGCCCTGGGCATTCACGTGGGAGGATGGGGAAGAGAAAAGCACTGAACTCCTTGTGTCAAAGAAGGGAACAAAAGGAGAAATCAGAAACAGACTGGGAATTGTCATTCATGAAAGAGCTTGCCTGCTTAATACCAGTCTTTTCGGCCTGGAAGACTTCAGATTAAAGAGATCATGGTGAATGGGGACCATAGTGATACATTACTTCAGAGAGCACCCCACTGTAGGCTGAGGGTAGCCCCAGAGCAGAGGCCTGTGGGCCTCATAGATTCTGACCCTCAACTGCAGCGTTCCTCGAAGACTTTATGGAATTTAATTACTGCAAGATGCTCTTGGAGGGAAAAATGGTTTCTGCAGTTGTATTAGTCAGGGTTCTCCAGAGAAACAGAACAAAAAAGTATGTGTGTGTCTATATGTATGAACACACACACATTTACATATATAAAGAGATTTTAAAGAATTAGCTCATGCAATTATGGTTATAGACAAGTCCTAAGATCTACAGGGTGAGTTAACCAGTCCAAAGGCCTGAGACCTGGGAAGGCTGGTAGTGTAGTGTAGATCCAGTCCAAGGCCAGCAGGCTGGAGGCCTAGGAGGAGCTGATGTTTCAGTTTGAGTCCAAGGGCAGGAAAAGGCTGATGTCCCAATTTGAAAGCAGTCAGGCAGGAGCAATCCTCTGTCCCTTGGGAAAGGGACAACCTATGTGTTCTCTGCAAGCCTTCAACCAATTAGATGAGGCCCACCCGCTGTAGGGAGGGCAATCTGCTTTAGTCAGTCTTCCCATTTAAATGTGAACCTGAGAAACAGCCAGAACAATGTTGGACCAAATATCTGGGCACTTGGCGGCCCAGTCAAGTTGACACAGAAAATTAACCATCACTGTGGTCCAAGGAATTTGGGAGATTCTGTCTCAGACCTGCCAGCATCTGTCGGTGTGCTGAAGGTTCTGAGTTTCACAGCGACAAAATCTGCCTGACTCGTTCACCCAAGTCTTTGCCCTGTTTTGGGTAATTTTTTTTCGCAGAAAGGGTTGGGGGAAGAGGCAAGATACCCCATGGAATTGGGTTCTATGGACCACACATTAGGAAACACTGCCCTGGAGATGGCAAATGAGACCTCAGTGGTCCTCAGAACTTCCTCTGCCATGACCTCCATCCCTGAAAATACTGGATTTTGGCTCCTCGGCCTTCCCCTCCCTGCTCTCTGCTGTGCCGTGGCCTGTCCCCGACTGGCACTATTTTCATGCTGACACCTCCTTGCACTGTCATGGTCCAACTGCATCCCGAAGGGAAAGGGCTCGAGAGAGGACTCTCTGAGAGCTGCTAATTAGGCCGCCTTTATGGGGCCTACTCAAGGAGTACTCACTCGGTGCTAAGCACTTTATATGCCTGAGCTTATTGAATCTCTGAGTTAGAAACTGGTGTCTCATTTTACAGACCAAGAAATAGGCACACAATGTTTCCAGGACCTTCTAGCGCGTGGGAAGGAAGGATTTGAACCCGGGCCTGCTACCACCCTACCACCCTGATTCCCACTGTGCAACTGAGAAACCTGTAGGAGCAAAGGAAGCAGAGACCTCACCTGGGATGTAGTTTGAAGTCGAACAGTTTATCTGAAAGCCCTTAACTGCCAAGATGCCTTTTGATGGTAGAAGAGAAAATTGGAGAGATGAGCGATTGGGAGGAATCATAATGCCAGTTAGGGAAGAGAGACTTGGCGTGTTTATAAAATGTGCTCACCTTCCAGAGGGAAAGGCAAAAGGACATAGGCTTAGGATGTCTTGGGCTATCATCCCCTTGCTGGTGACATCCCCTTGCTAGACCCTGCCTAGCTCTGTGTTTCTCTTGGTGCAGGAATGGCCTGGTGCCTAGGCAGGTGAGCCTTGAGAGCACCAGGGGGATGGAGGTGGTAACAGGCAGCAGGACTCTGCTCACTGGGAGCAGGACTTCTGGTCCAGTATTGGTGTCAGTTGGACAGGCCTGGGTGTTCTCAAGGGTCCGGCATGCTGTCTGCCTCTCTGCTCAGTGAACAAGGTTGCTGCATGCCATTTTGCACAAGGGCGTTCCATAGAGGAAGAGAAGTGTGTGCACACATGGGTGACTGTGTCTGTTTTCAGCGGCCACTGCTCACCAGGGGCCCAGCTCCTGCCACAGAGGTGCCCAGGAGCAGTGTGTCTGCTGCACGTGTGTGTGCACGCGCATCACCTTAAATGTGCGCCTGCATCACATGGTGCTTGTAAACTGTTCATATTCTATCACGTTGTAGTTGTATCTAATGTGATATGATATATGATGATATGATTTGAAATGATATCCTTGTTAATCATCTGTTTCTCCCATTAGAACAAAAACTGACTGAGGTCAGGGACCTTATTTTCATTGTCAGACAGTGTCCAGAACATTATCCAATAAATATTTTGAATAAAGGAATGAATGGACAGACTGCTAGGGCATTGTAGTAAGTGCCCTGAATTTTATACCTTCCTATGAACTGCACCCATCAACAGGGTCCTCAAGAAACAGCAGTTAGCTGTCCAAGCCTCCTTCATCTCCCCTTTGTCGCGATCCGGTCCGGCAGGACCGCATGTTGTTGTGGAATGCTTGTCCTATATCTCTGGACAAGTGATGAACAAATTCACACGGACTACAGGAATCCAGTGGATAAAAAGGGATATCGAGCCACTCTCTAAGTGAGAGAGTGCTAGGGCTTGCGTGGCCGCTCTCTTGGGGTGGGGGGGCGGGCAGGGAGAGGCCCAGAGTGGGCCAGAGAGTGTGAGAGAGGGCTGGCCTGCATGGCCACTCTCTCTCAGAGAGAGAGAGAGAGAGAGAGAGAGAGAGAGGGCGAAAGAGGGCCAGGGAGAGGGTGAGAGAGTATGAATGTCAGGGAGGGCCAGGGAGAGAGAGAGAGAAGGCCAGGGAGAGGACGAGAGTGTGAGAGAGGCCCAGAGCGGTCCAGAGAGTGAGAGAGAGGGCCAGCCTGCATGGCCACTCTCTCCCAGAGAGAGAGAGAGAGAGAGGGCCTTGACCCCTTGCCTGGACAGGCTTTTATTGACACTCTAGGTACATTACATCCAGATGGTTCTCACTAACTATGCACAGGTTAGCTTCAGGTGGTTACCATAACAAAAGAGAGAATGTTGCTAATCCCTTTAAGATAAAGGTCATTTGCAAATGTAAAGGGAAAAGAGGTTGAACTGGTTACACCCAAACTTGAGAGGTTTAGCATAGATTTTAGGAAGTTACTTTAAAGATATGCAGTAAATATTTGTTTCCTCAATTCAAGGTGAGGGAGTTTTTAGCAAAAGCAAGTCTCAAAGTGGCCTAGGTACAATGCAGGCCTGATTCCCCATGAGAGACCTATTCACAGATATTCTCTGCACACCACGCGCATCTGTCTGCATTCAGAACCAGAGCTGAGCCACAAGATCACATCACACATGGATAGGTTCCCTATACCCCTTCCTCTCCTTCTCCCTCTTCTCTCTTTTTCTGGCCCTCCCTTTCTCCTTTCTCCCTCTTCCTCCTTTCCCTCTCCCCTCCTCCCTCCTTCTCCTAAGCTTTTTCCTTCTTCCCTTCCCACTCCTCCCCTTGTCTCCCCTCCCCCTTCCTCTCCTCCTCCCCTTCCCCTCTTTCCTTTCCTCTTCTATCTTCCCCTGCCCTTCCTATCCCCTCCCTTTCCCTCCCCCTCCTGCTCTCTCAGTATCCCCTCCACTCCCCTCTTAGCACTGTGCTCAGAGTCATCTCTGGCTCCGCCCAGCCTCTTGAATGTCCTTAATGATGATTTTTATTTTTTTTCCCTAAGAGACAAAGTCATCTGAAACCAAAGCATATGAGCTGGTTTGTTGGCCAAGTTAGTCACTAACCCAGAGATGATACATGAGGTGTAGTGATCAGACTAGTATTTTCAAATACTGATAACATGAATATTTTTTGAAGAGGGCCCAGTGCCCAGAGGCTTCCTTGTGAGGGAGTTTGGGAGCATCTCCTTGGGCTCGGAGTTCATGGGTATGATCAGAAGAGGGTAGAAGGAGGGCCCGGCAGTTTCTCCTAGTGAACTTGGGAGCAAGGCATCAGTAAATGTCCACAAACAGATCAGAGAGGGAAATGGACAAGACCTAGAATCTTCCAGCACCTGCTGTGGTCAGGCCCGTAAACTGCCCTTCGGATTCTCCTCTGCTAAGGCTTCCCTTAGCAGTCCCTTCCCTTCCCTCCGCGTCACTGTCACTGTGGGACCTTGGCAGGGAGCTCCCCCCCCACCTTCTGTGCTCAAGCCCAGCCCCACCCTTGTGTGGGCATCTTATTCCACCCTGTGCTCCATACTGCCTGGGGGAGCAGCTATTCAAGTGGCGGAGCCCATCCCCTGTGACACAGGGACTGGCCTCTGCAGGGGCTGGCCCTGCTCCTGGATGTGTGCAGTGGGATGGAGTGGCTGTGCTCTGCCTCCCAGATTACCCTTGCTGGGCAGGCTCCTCATTCTGTCCCAAGCTTCAGGCCCTGGGCGCTGAGCCAGGTTTGGAGCTGCTGCCCCTGCTTCTGTGCGCTCAGCTCCTCACAGAGCCAGGCACAAATCCACGTCATAGCACACACATTCCATGCTTCATCGATACAACTCTTGTGTAAAAATTATTTGAAAGGATTAAAAATTATTTGGAATGTTTTAGATGTAAATAACTCATTGAATTGAAAGTAGGCTGTGATTCCCTGGAAATCATCAAGGCAACTTAGAAATTCTTACTAAGAAAATCTAACCTACCAGCTATTTTCAGATGCACCATCTGAATGATGGCGTGAATACACCATAAATGGAGCAAGTTGACATGTTATGCTTTGTGGACATTTAATTAAACATGAACATTTTGTATATTTGTAGATTAATATTTTGTGTGTGTCCAACACATGAAGGTTTTTGGAAAAATTCATAGGCCAGGGCTCTGTGTACATAGAGCTTCATGGGCAAGCCACTCCAGTTCCAGCCGTGGTAGTGGCCAGGTAGGGAGGGGGCAAGGGGGCAGGGGGGAGAAGAAGGAGGTGTTGGCTGGAGATGGCCAGGCTGGTGTGGCGGGTGGGCCGGGGCTAGGAGTCCGGCCAGGTTCTGGACTCTTCACAATGTCGTTAACGTCATCGTAAAAGGGCTTCTGAACCATGGTCTGCTTCCTGGAGTGCCTCTCCCCTAACTCTCCAGATACCCGCTTAGCTCCCCTCCCTCTTCATTCAAGACTCAAATGCCATCCTAATGAAAATGGTGCCCCGTTCTTTTCTAAGATAAGATATAGCGTTAAGAAGCCAACCCTGGCCACTGTGGCTCAGTTGGTTGGGGTCATCCCACAAAGCTAAGAGTCGCCAGTTCGATTCCTGGTTGGGGCACATGCCTGGGTTGTGGGTTCGGTCCCCTGTCAGGGTTCAGGGCTCATAGGAGAGGCAACTGATCAGTGTATCTCGCTCACATCGGTGTTTCTCTCCTTCTCTTTCTCCCTTGCTTCCCCTCTCTTTAAAAATAAATAAATGAAATCTTTTTTTTTTTTTTTTTTTTTGGTAAAGGAGCCATGAAGGCTGTGAAAACAAACATGGCGGGGGGGGGGGGAGTGTCCTGTCACGTGCTGGTTTGCTGACGGCACATGGTCTGGCTGGACTGCTCCCTGAGGGCGGGGATTGCGTTGCTCACCAGCCGTCTGTGGCACCTCAGGCAGCGTCTGGCACCTAGTAGTTCCGCAGTTAATGATGCTGGCTGCGTGAACGAGCGAACGAATGCGTCTTTGCCCCCCTGCCTGCAGTGGCTGTCGGGAGAATCTGGTGAGAAGAAGACGCCTGTTTCAGATGTGCCAGTGGCCCAGGAGCCAGACACATTTTCTGCCTGCAAAGCGCTCTCCAGAGGTTTGCCACACGGCTCACAGGAGAGTGGTTCTCAAACTCCCATTGGGGGAGCAGCCACCTGGAGAGCATATTGTAGTGCGGGTTGACGCCCAAAGACTCCTACTCGGCAGGTCTGGGGCAGAGCCCTGGCATCTGAGTGAACAAGCCCTGTGGGTGGTACTGATGCTGCCGGTCCCCAGACTGTCCTGGGAGAGGCCCTCGCCGAGAACTAGTGACTTTCACCTCTTTTTGCAGATAGGACATAAACCTAGATCCCACAGGCTGTCTCATTCTGGAATGTGGTGTGACCCAGGGGTCCACAGTTCCAAAGCTGGTGAAAGGGTGAAGACTGGGGCCGCCCCCTCCGTGTTTGAGGGCCTGAGAGCCAGACCCCTTGGTGCTGGAGTTCTGGTTTTCTCACTTCTTTTTACTGGAGCTTCGGGCTGCACAGGCTGCTCAGTGCGCACGTTGGGTTCTGCAGAGCCATGCAGGCTGCTTCATGCTCAGCCTGAAGCCCTGGTTGCTGAGTATCAGTGGGGGCAGGAGTGGGTCTGGGTGCCTCCAGGAGGGCAGGGCTGCCACCTTGCTGCCTGATGACCTTGGAACAGGGTGCAGAGATGCTGGTGTTGGAGGCCAGGCGACCTGAAGCCAGTGAGGCCAACACGGCCAGTTTGCTGCTTCCCCAAAACGGGGCGGAGCCTCCCAGCCTGATCTGCTTGTGCTGAGCTGCCTGTGAATTCCCCTGGTGCTGCCCCCGGGTCAGTGACTGTTGATGCCGGACAGCGGGTTCTGGCTACCCAGCCCTCTGACAGACACCAAGCAGCACTCAGCATGCAGGTCACACACATGCTGGCAACCTGCGAGGACAGGGTATCAGGCTTCCAACTCAGAGCAGACTCGGGACCCTGAGTCACCAGGCTGGCAGTTGCCTTGAGTCATCTGGTCCCACTCATTGATTCATTCCTTTGGTCATTCCACAAAAATGTATTAGGCACCTTCTATGAGAACACAACGATGAATAAGACAGTCCCTGTCCTCAAGGAGCTTAACTGATAAATGATGCCCTAAAGCACAAGAAATCTAGAGAGCAGTGAGCTCCCCTGGTGCCCAATGCCTGGCACTCAGCAGGCACTACACTCTGTCAGTCTCATTGAATGAGCAGGTGCTGGGGAGCATCAGGAGACAGTGAGAGTGGCCAGGGAAGGCTTCTTCATGAAGAAGAGGGGAAGAGTGTTCCAGAGAGAAGGTGTGAGGTCATCGAATATTTGCAGAAGGACAAAAAACTTGGTGTGAGTGGCAGTGTGTTTATTGAGCACGTAGTTCTAATCCAGCAAGTCTCTGAACACAGCTCACACACTATCTCTTTAACCCTTTGAGATGGGTCCTATGGCTGTCACTCCATATGGCTGTCACTCCTGTCTTACAGTTTCGTGGCCTGAGGCCCAGAGAGGGCAGGTGATGCTCCAGGCCATGCAGGTGGCAGTGGCGGAGCCAGGTGTCCAGCCACTCCCCAGCTGGCACTTGACCTATCTGGGCCTCCATCACTCCATCTGTAAAATGGGACTCCCAGGCTTCCCTTGCAGGTTTCTTGGAGGGATGAAGAAAGCTGTGCGTGAATGCACATGGAAAACCTGTGAGAAGATCACACAGTTCACCAAAAACTTGGCTACATTGAGGAGTCTGTCTAGGGGGCCGAGGATTAGAGGAGAAAGAATAACACACCAGTCACTGGCTCCCTTATTGGGCCGGCAGCGCAGGAAGGTTAAATGTCAAGGAAACTCAAGGGGAAGGAGCTGGGTGGGGGTTCAGTTTGAAAGGGGAAGGAGAAGTTGAGGCTGGTGTTCTTGGAGTAGGGGTGCCATTCATCTGTGGTGGACGCTCCCCTGCACCCCACTCCTCTCAGAGGGGAAGGACACTGTGGCGATAGGGTTCCTCCTTAATACAGTATGTACGTTTTATCTCCGCACACTTCTTGCAGACTCGGTTTAAAGATCTCAGCTCAATACCATTAGTGTATCTCTGCAGAGGGCCCTTTGTAAAATTGATTAGGAAGTGGGCTTTGCATGTGGGGTGGGGAGTGGAGGTGGGACCTAATCGCATTTGAGCACTAGATGGTATCTCATTCCTTGTGTCTGCCTACTGGCTTGGGGACCTCCCTGGGAGCCAGGGCCCCTAATTTGGTTTGCGAATACATTAGCCAAACAAGCTGAGGGGGCTCCTTTGGGGAGTGAGTTTTGGGGGGATGGGCGAGGAGACAGTGGGAAGGCCGAGGAAATGAAGAAGGGGTCCTTTCTGCATAGATCCTGGGCAAGAGCTGGAGCCCAGGTCACCGGGGTGTGCATTTCTGATAGTTTTGCCCCATGCACGAGAATGAAGCAGGCTTTAAGGGGACTCGCTGTTGTACAACCTGTCGTTTGCGAGTGCCTGTATGCATACTTTCTCATGTTTCAGTCTTAAAAGAAGTAATACTCACATGTATAATAAAAAGTCATGCAGTGCAGAGTGTAGGCAATGGCTGTGTGTTAGTCTTGCCTTCTCCTCTAGCCCCGGATCCCCTAGACAGACTCCCCAGAGTCACCACTGTTACAAGATTTCCGTGACTCTCGCGTCTTTGCACAGATTTTCCATTCACATTCACGCACGGCTTTCTCTGTCCCTCCCAGAAACCCGCGAGGGCAGCCTGGGTGTCCTGTTTTACGGAGGGAGACACTGCGGGTTAGATCGGCTAAGCCAGTTGGTGTGTGGCAGGGCCAGGACCCAAACTGTCCATGGTCTGGCGTAAATCCTGGAGTCTTCCCACGGAATCATGTGCCCTACCTGAAGAGAGAGCTGCTCAAAGCTGAACAAGAAGCACTTGGATTCTTGCTGCTCCAGCTCTTTTCTTGGGTCCCTTTACATGCTATCATTTTGCCTGCTTATACCGAAGCATCCTCAAAACAGAGTGGAAGCTTCCAAGGGCACCTTTGGTTAGAGCCTCCTTCAATTCAACAGCTCTCGTGAGTAGAGTCCTTGACGGCTTTATTAGAACCTTGCAGGTGGCTCCTTCTGCCGTCTTTCTGACCAGGCACTTGTTGGGGGGAGTGGGTGCCAGTGGCTATACACGCTGCACAATAAGGGTGGCATCAGAACCTAGGGTCAGTGCCAAGCTTCACTGCAGATAACAATAGTGCCACCCTCGTAAGGTTCCTGGGAGGTCTGCATGAGGTGATGTCCTGGCAACGGGCATGTGGTAAGCTCCCAGTTCATATTAGGAATTATTGGTATTACTAGCTAATAAATTAGTAATTCATTATTCATCCACTCTGTGTAAGTTAGGTCAACCAGAATATAAGAATAATATTGTTCTTATATTATTGTAGTACTTTTAAATGGCTAATATTTTTTAAAACATCATTGTATTTACAGAATGAAATAGTATTGTTTTAAACAGAATTAGTGTAATGCCAGTCATACAAGAGATGCTCAATATATGTGATTTCTCATTGTTCCTTTCCCTTTACCAGCTTTAAATCAGGTCTTGGTTCTCTTTTATCTGCATTCTGAGTTTAATTTCTATAAAGTGAACCAATGTTAATTTCCACTCGACACATTTACTGAGCACCTGCTGTTTGCTTGGCACCATGCCAGGTGCCTGGGTGGGCCGCAAAGGCCAATATAGGCCGCAGACCCTGCCATTTTAGAACAGGGGGATCACTTGCAGTATAAGCTGTTTGGGGGGGATTGGGGAGTGCCAGTCAGGTAAAGGGATAGACATGACCTAATGTTCTCCAGTACCTCAGTTTCCCCCTGTGAGCTGGGCTACCTTCCTCTCTGCTGCTTGGTGTTTGGAAGATGTGAGACAACCTGGCCGATGTGATTTAAGTCTGTGGAGTCCAGAAGGGCCTAGCCCCTGTCTTCTCCGCACCGGCCTGTCTCCATCACCGAGTGCTCTGTACCCCACTGTGCCCACTGCTGGGTGCCTGCATGCAGGCCTGCAGGCACCCAGGCTGCAGATCTGAGGACCCCCATCCTTTCAGTCGTCCTACCCTGACAGCAGCCTGTCCTACTGCCTGTCCCCGTACAAGCTGCACCTTTTCAACAGTTCTTTATCCCAACCCCTTCCTCCCCCACAAGGAGGGTTTTGTTGGGACCAGAAGACCTCAGCCCCCGGTACCGTAGTAAAGCCAGGGCTGTGTAGCAGCTGGATTACAGGGGGATTACTAACTTTGCTTAAAGATTTTCCGTGTGCACAAGGATTAGCTGCAGGGTTCCTTTAAATAGCTAGCTTTGCTAATGCATTTGTACTGCAAAGAAAGGGTGGATGGGAAAAAGGTAGGTGGACAGGACTAGGAAACAGACTGCGATGTGAAGGGCATTTCACCTCTTGGGGCTTCAGTTTCCTTGATGACTGTGAAAAGTGGCTGCCCCGCCCAGTGCCTGCGTTACCTGTGGGAACACAGAACGCGGCGTGTAACTGACTGCCCGGTAGATCTAAGGCGGAGGGGGCTCCAACTGCGGGGCCTTTGTGCCAGGTGGGGCGGACCGCCCAGCGTGGTGTGCGGTGTGACCAGCCGGCCTCCCACATGCTCCAGGATCGCTGGAGCCGGCGCCGCAGGGTTCCAGTTCCAAACCCCTGGCTTTAGCGCCCAAGGATTTTCCAACTGGTCCTGGCTCACCTCCCATCTGGACCACCTGCTCTGTCCCTACCTAACGTCTTCCTGGCCCCGCCCCCTGCCCCGCACCTCTAGTCCCAGAATACCTTGGCACTTCCCTGGGTGTGTATCTCAGAGATTTACACCTGCTGATCCTGGCTTCCTGGAAAACCATTCCACACCCACTCCCTTTATTGGCCTGGTTAACGCCTTACTTGTCCTTCAAGACAGCCCAGACCCTGACTGGGTAGCTCAGTTGATTAGAGAATAGTCTGCATAGTCCAAGGTTGTGGGTTCCATCCCAGTCAAGCTCATACAAGAATCAACCAATGAACGCATAGATAAGTGGATCAATGAATCAAAGTTTCTCTCTCTCTCAAATCAATAAATAAGTTTTTTTTTTAAAAAAGCCCAGACTCCTCCTCTTCCAGGAAGTCTTCCCTGACCTCCTTCTCCTAAGGAGGGTTAGATACCCCTCTCTCTGCTTCAGAAGTTCCTGTGAATATGTGTATGTGACTCTGTCATCGCACTCTGGCCACGTTGTTGTGATTATCACTTGTTTGTCTCTGCCATGAGCTGCCGAGCTTAGGGGCAAGGTCCCTGTTGTGCTGAACTCAGTAAATGTGTGGTGAATGAAATGAAATGAGAATAACTGCTTTTTATATGAGATAACTGTGCTTCCTGCCCAGGCACATAGAGCGCCCCACCTCCCAGGAAGCAAATGGCATGTCCTTAAGCACAAAACCTTAGTGCTAGACCACAGGTGTCCAAGTAAATCTTGGCTGTACCCCAGCTGTGGGACCAAATGTCTTTGCTCCTCAGTTTCCCCACCTGTAAAACGGGATCGTAGCACTTCTCCGATCTCTTAGGGTTGCTGTGTAAACAAAATGAGTTAATCTGTGTGTCGCACTCAGAACAGTGGCTGGACATAGTCCCATGTTTGATAGTAGGTTTTTTTTTTTTTTGAGGGTCCTGGAGTCCCAGGCCCCCAGCATCTCCTCCCAGGCCCTCAGTGTCCCCAGCTTGCTGAGCTGGCTGTTTCTCCTCCCTCTCTCCAGTGAACTTTCTCACTTCCCTCCCCTCCCCAACCAGTCAGCACAGAAATAATCCAATTTTACTTGACTATTAGTCATTACTTTCTGCTGCTGCTCTTGTTTATTACTTGTTTTTAAGCATTCTAGATTTAATTGAATTGATTGATTAGCACAACTGCTGATTGGAAGGATATACTTTGTAACCCTCTCTTCCCCCAGCCTGTAACCCCACTCCCTCCCCCGTAGACACCTGGGGCTGACTGCAGGGGTCCAGGGCTCCTGTCCCAGAGGTGCAGTGGTATGGTGGGTGGGCTAGGAGCCTGGTGCCTGGCTCTGACTGGCTCAGTGACCTGGGACCAGTTCCTTATCCTCTCTGAGCCTAAGGTCTTCATCTGCAAAAAGAGAATTGAACTAAATGAGTCTTCTGATCTCTTCCAGCCCTAAAATTCTACGGAAACTCTACATCTAGGCTCCCCTGCTTTCCCCTAGTTTTTTTTTTTTTTTAATTCTGTATTATTGATTATGCTGTTACAATTGTCCCGATTTTTCTCCCTTTGCCTCCCTCCACCTAACACAACCTACTCCCTCAGGCCATCCCCACACCATCATGGGTCATGCATATAGGTTCTTTGGCTGCTCCGTTTCCTATGCTGTACTTTACATCCCCATGGCTATTCCGTAACTACCCATTAGTACTTCTTTTTCCCCTCACCTTTTCAGTCTTCTCCCCACACCCCCCACCCATCTGGCAATCATCAAAACCATCTCCATATCCATGATTCTGTCTCTGTTCCTCTTGTTTGCTTAGTTTTACACATTTAGTTTTTCATAGATATGTATTTATTGCCATTTTATTGTTCATAGTCTTGTTCTTTTTCTTAAGTAAGTCCCTCTAACATTTCATATAAGAATGATTTGGTAATGATGGAGTCTTTTAGATTTTTCTTGTCTGGGAAACTCTTTATCTGCCCTTCAATTCTAAATGATATCTTTGCGGGGTAGTGCAAACCTGACTGTAGGTTTCTGCTTTTCATGACTTTGAATATTTCTTGTGAATCCTTTCTAGCCTGCAAAGTCTCTTTTGAGAAATCAGCTGACAGTCTTATGGGAACTCCTTTGTAGGTGACTAACTGCTTTTCTCTTGCTGCTTTTAACATTCTCTCTTTATCTTTAACCTTTGACATTTTAATGATGATGTGTCTTGGAGTGGGCCTTTTTCCATCCATCTTGCTTGGGACTCTCTGTGCTTCCTGGACTTGCATGTCTTTCACCAAATTAAGGAACTTGTCTTTCATTATTTTCCAAATAGATTTTCAACTTCTCATTTGTTCTTTTCTTTTTCCCTTCTGGTGCCCTATGATGCAAATGTTGGAATGCTTGAAGTTGCCCATAGGCTACTTACACTATCCTCATTTTTTTGGATTTTTTTCCCCTCTTGTTCTGATTGCTTATTTTTTCTTCTTTATGTTACAAATCATTGATCTGATTCTCAGCTTCATCCACTCTACTGTTGTTTCCCTGTAAATTGTTCTTTATTGCAATTAGTGAATCCTTCATTTCTGACTGGATCTTTTTTATGCTGTTGAGGTCCTCACTAAGTCCCTTGAGCATCCTTATAACCAATGTTTTCAATTCTGCATCTGACAGATTGCTTCTCTCCATGTAGTTTAGCTCTTTTTCTGGAGCTTTGATCTGTTCTTTCATTTGGGCCATGTTTCTTTGTCTCCTCATTTTGGCAGCCTCCCTGTGTTGTTTTTATGTATTAGGTAGTGTTACTATGAGTCCCTGTCTTGGTAGTATGGCCTAATGTAGTAGGTGTCCTGTAGGGTCCAGTGGCACAGCCTTCACTATCACCCAAGCTGAGTACTCAAAGTGCACCCTTGGTGTGGGCTGAGTACTCCCGCCTCTTGTAGTTGAGCCTTGATTGTTGTTGTAAGGTCAATGGGAGAGATTTACCCAGGCCAATCAGCTACAAGGACTGGCTGTGATCACTGACCACCAACCTCTGCCCTCCGTGGAGTATCAGCTGTGGAAGGTCAGGGTAGTGGTGCTCCAACGTGGCCTGTAGCTATCCACTGGGTGCACAGGCTCTGGAGTTTCCCGGGTAGTGTAGGCCAAGGTCAGCCCCAATCTGTGTTTTTCCCAGGGCCACCCTGCCTGAGCCATAAAGCAGTCTGAGATGGCTGCTACTTGTGCTGGGCTTGGAGATTCCCAGGCAAAGCCAAACTCTGAATCTAGGCTGGCTGCTGCTAGTGCCATGCCTGGGGCCACTTAGCAACAGTTGGGGGCTGGGGCCTCACTGAGGTGGGCTATTGTTTGTTTGAGAGGATTTAGGAAGTTCTGAAGCATGAACCAAGATCAGCCATTCATATAGAAAAGTCTCTGTAAATAGCTTGGGTGGGCCCATAAGTTGGGTGGGCTGGAGTCTCAGGGGATCTCCAGGGTGGGGCAAACAGTCTTAGCCAGGTTGATGGAGACTCAAATATGGCACCTGCCTGCCAGCTCTGTGGCTCTGTTGGTGGGGGGTGGGGGTTCAGAAAAGGGACAATGGCCTCTGCCTGCCTTTCTGTCTGGGAGAGAGCTGTCCCCCAGCTCTTGCCTTGATGCCAGACACGTCAGTTCATTCCTATGTGCCACTGGTGCCTTTCTAGCTGCTACCCCAGTGCTGGTGCTCAGAAGGAGTGAGTCTGAGTAAGTCTGTCTGTGGGTTCTTTTAGGGGAACTGCTTGGAACTCCAGAGGTTTCTTCTACTAACTCACTCTCCTCTGGTTTTTGCAGCCAGAAGTTATGGAGACTTACCTTCCTATCAATGAAACTCTGGGTTGGGGGAGCCTGGTGTGGTGCTGGGATGCCTTGCTCCCAAGATATCTCTCCCGAATTTTTATCCACCACATGTGGGTGTGGAACTAGCCCATCCATGTCTCTTCCCCTCCTACCAGTCTGGATGGAGGTGGTTGTTTTTTTTTTTTCTTTAATATTTTATTTATTTTTTAGAGAAAGGGGAAGTAAAGGAGAGAGGGAGAGAAACATCAATGTGTGGTTGTGTCTCGTACCTCCTACTGGGGACCTGGCCCACAACCCAGGCATGTGCCCTGACTGGGAATTGAACCAGCAACCCTTTGGTTCGCAGGCCCATGCTCAATCCATTGAGCTACACCAGCCAGGACTGGAGGTGGTTTTTTTTAATTCTGTAGTTGTCAGACTTCCATTCAACTCAATTTCTGATGGTTCTGAGTGATGGTTGTTCTATAATTTAGTTGTAATTTTGATGTGGTTGTGTAAGGAGGTGAGCTGTGTTTACCTATGCTGCCATCTTGACCGGAAATCCCCTGTTTGGTGAATCATTCATTCATTCAGCACCACTGAGAGCTCTCTCTGTGCCCAGACCTTAGCCAGGTTTTGTGGGATCCTGGGTAAGATGTGAGTAAGACAAGGACCCTGCCTTCCAGGACCTAGTAGGGGGAGGCTGACAACAGCAAAGTCTAGGGTGTGTAAGTTATGTGTGTTCTGAGTTCAGGAGGAGTCCCTAACTCTGGAAAGTTGTAGAGGGAGAAGCATTTCAGTTTGGTCCAAACAAAAACAAGCAACACACACAAAATTGAACAGATTGTGGTGGGGGCAGAGGCCTTTGCTAAGGCCACCCCCACATGCCAAGTACTGTGCTAAGCACTTTCTTCTCATTTTCTCGTTCATCTTCACAGCAGCCCTTTGAATAAGGGATACAATATTAATTTTATAGATGAAACACTTGCAGCTTGGAGGAACAGAGTGGCTCACTTAAATGAGCAGGACAGATAGGTGTTGCAGTGAGGTCTGAACAATATCCAAGCATATCTTCTTTATACAATATCATGGCATGTTACAATATTAACTAACCTGAGAAATGTTTTTTAAAAGTTCAGTTAATTTCCCAAGTATCACTTCTCTTTTCATTTTTGCACATTATCTTCCATACATACTCTTTTTATATTGTTTATATATGTAGCCAGTGCAAAGGTCCTGGGGTAGAAATGCCCTTGGTGTATTTGGGGCAGAGCAAGGAGGCCAGTGTGCCTGGACATGGGGAGGAGGGTCAAAGGTGAAGTTGGAAAGGTCGCCAGGGCTGGTTGCAAAGGTCTTTGCAGACCATGGAAGTGACTGGATTTTATTTCCAACATGTTTTTCCATTTTCTTCCAATTCCCAGTGTTTCAACAACTGCACAATTCAACCCAGTGGATATGGCACTATAAACCAACACTAAGGTTGTTTTCAGCAATATTTGTGTGTGCTGGCGGGTGTGGGGACAGGTGTGTGTTTGAAGTGAATACTACAGGTCACATTTTCAGCGTGTGGCTATTTTCTTCTGATGAACTACCTTAGGCTAAACTGACAGGCGTGAGATAACTGGTTCACAGTGTCTGGTCATCTCTATGGCTCCAGACCACTAAGGCCACGGCCCGACTGCTGGTGGAGAGGGGAGAGGACATTCCCGGTGGTGCCCCGTGTGTGCAAAGGAGCAGGGCTAAGGTGGAGCTAGGCCTGCCGGAGGCCTCGGCCTCGGCCTGAAGGGGGAGCTGGTGGTCGGGAAGAAGATGCCTCCTGAGGACAGGGCAGCACAGGAGTCACCTGGCTCTTCACCTTCTCTTCAGAAAGCAAAGTCGGAGCTTTTAAAATTTTTCTAGTTAAAAAAAACTTTTTATTAGAATAGCTTTGCATTTACAGAAAAGTTGCAGAGATAGTGCAGACAGTTTTGTGTACCGGTGTCTGGTTTCCCTCTCGCAGACCCCTTACATTGCCCGAACGTGGTTACAGTGAAGACACGGACGTCGTTGCATTACTATGAACGGAACCCCACACTTTATTCTGATTTCATTCATTTTTCCACTGAGGCCTTTTTCTCTTCCAGGGCCACAATCCCACATAGCATTTAGTTGTCCTGTCTCTTTAATCTCCTTTGGTCTGTGACAGTTTTTCAGACTTGCCTTATTTCATGACCTTGAAATTTTGGAGGCAGCTGGCCAGGTAGTTTGCTTTTGCATATTTAAACGATTTCCACTTGGAACTGTGATCTTGAGAGGCTGTGAAATGTTGAGGTCAAGCTCAGAACTCAGGAATTGGAGGGGCCTGGGTTCAAATCTTGGTTCTGTCCCCAACCCACAAAGGGACATTGAACAAGGACCCTTTCCATCCTCAGCTCCTCCACTGTCACCCCGTGGTGGCGAGACTTTTTACCTTGGTTACCTGGGTAGACGTGTAAGCGCTCAGCAACCTGGGTTTGCTTTGGGTTTCCTTTGTGAGTGGACACCACCTGGTGGGACTGGTTGCCCTGAAACCTTATTCACTTCCTCTCCGGGAGCCAGGGCTGTGAAAGGCCAGAGTGAGGGTAGGGAGGGTGTGATGACATTGCAGGAGACTGACAGTTTGCAAAGCTTTTGAAAAATAGTATCCTAATTGGATCCTCACAGTAACTCCATGAGGTAGCAAGTGGGTTATCACTGTTTTAGAGATGAAGAAACTGAGGCTCAGAGAAGGTCAAGAACCTGCTGAAGGTCATGGAGGAAGGAAGGGGCAGAAGCCAAGACTGGGACCTGGACTGGAAGAGCCGATTTGAGTGGCTCCTCCTCACAGTGTAGCCTGGCCTGAGCTGGCTGGTGGGTGGGCAGGCAGCTCCGGGCTGGATGTGGGTGGAGAAGCCCTGCTCCTCTGATGCTGGGCTGGAGGAGGGGGGGTCTGCTGTGGGGGGCAGGAGGACTGGTGTTTCGCTGGGCAGACACATCAGGGTGGGAGACTCAGGAGTTATGGATTCCCAGTCTTTACACATGATATTGATCTCAGGTCATTGTATTACAGGGAGCGTTTCATTTTGTAATGTGGATTTTTTTTCTTTAGGTGATTTCATTGTTAACCCTTGAGTTACCTGTGAAACCCACAGGAGCTAAAAGCTTGTGACTGGTGCCCAGTTTTGCGGGTTAACCTTGGGACTAACCTTCCCGTTTACTTCCTGAGGGCCCACTGTGTCACCTCCTGTAGGCCTCTCTGGCAGAGGTCTAAGAGCTGTCTCCATTTTCCAGAGAGGGCAGTAGAGTGACTGAGACCAGACAAGACAAGTGCCTGTCTCAAGGACACACAGTCTCAGAGCTGGGGCAGAAGCTAAATCAGTTAGTCTCTGGGTTCTTTCAACCAGGTATAATAAGTTCTCAGAAGACCTTGTACTGTTTATTATTTCTTTAAAAACCTGAAATGTAAACTATAAAATTGCAATTCTACCTTTGAAATGGTGACTGGGAGGGTATGTGTGTGGGGTGGGGGGCACATTAGGTGAGTGCATTTTGCGGACAAAGGACAAAGCAAAGAGCCAAAATTTACCTTCGGTCTCACCAAGACACAGTCTGGAGGCGTGGGCAGTCCTTGTCAAAGGGGCCTCTGGGACCTGTGGCTGCCATTCCCTCGCCATTGGGAGTCCCCACTCCATCTGCTTTGAACTATGGGTGGACACATCTGGTCTACGGCACCTGCCGTCTTCTTTCTGGCTGTCCACAGCCCCTGCTCCTCCTTCCATCCCAGACCCACCAGGAGGAAGACAGAGGCCATTTCTTTTCTGCCACCTTTAAAGGCCAATCTGTCCAGGAAAGGGAAGAAGTAACCTTTAGGAGTCAACACACTTCTCCAGAGTCAGTCCTTGATCTTCGTGTGTGGAGGGCCATGGGGAGGAGAGCCCCGAGTGGCTGAACCCCCAGACGCAGGTGTCAGAATGGATTAGAGTTCAACACTTCACCCTTTAACATACCCGAGACACTCTGTGACCCACGACATTCAACGTCCTTATGCCTCAGTGGGTTTTCCCATCTGTAAAATAGGACCGAAAACCCAGTTGTCATGAGGACTAACGAAGCCGATACATGTAGAGCACTTTGCACATGGTTAAGTGCTTAACAAGAAAGGAAATTTCACATCATTATTCTATTAAATGATACAGCTGCATTACTATCTTTTTTCCTCCAAAGGGCTTCCAGGTCTGTGTTCTTACAATAAGCCAGCGAAGTGGGGTGGTTGTTCTTGGGCCCAGTTCACCCACACAGCATCTGAGATGCCGGGAAGGGCAGTAAAGCCACCAAGGCCACGCCACAAAGCAGTGGGGCTGCTGAGGCCTGACTCTGGGGGCCCGGGGGCCCCTGGGTGGGTTCGGTGTGTGTCCCGTCGGCATACCTGCCTTGCAGTCCTCACTTGTGCTCCTCCCTCCCCTCCTCAGGAGCAGCTGTCTTCCCAGCACTGCCCCCCACCCTCTCCCCGCCCCAAGCCAGTGGCAGGGCTGGTGTCATTGCCAGCAGCATCTTGGTGGAAGGAAGGTTGCATTAGTGAGCAGTAATTGAAATGCAAAATAACATTTTGATCGAGCCAGCAGGCTGTTTATTTATCAGATCAATAGTCAAAATGCTCCATCTGGAGAAGTCAGCCTGATAAGTGACCGTTTTCCCAAGGACAAGCCTAGTGAATCCAGTGCCCCATCCCCAACAGCCCAGGGCAGGGCCAGGAGCCTGGGACTGCCCCGCTCCTCTGCTCCCCTCTTTCCACATTTTCTACTTCGATCCAGTTCCTAGGGGAGACGCCCAAGACCCGCACTGCCAGGCCCTCCTTGCTGTGGCTGGAAGGACCTGCACTTATTAGGGCTGAGGAATAATAGTTGATAGCTCATGTTTATGAAGCACTTACGATGTGCAGGTATTGCTGGGGGGAGGATTGTGTCATTTAATCCTCGAAAAATTCTATGAGGTTTGGCAACTTGATATTACAAATTCCGCAGGTGAAGACACTGAGGCGGGGAGAGGTTAAGCAACTGGTTGCACAAGGAGTGACAAAGATGGGATTCGAGTCCATGGGGACCCTCGTGCCGGGGTCCTCTCCTGACCCCTCTCTAGAGAGCAGGAACAGCGGCGGACCCTTTCACTCACACAGAGTCAGGGTTCTGGCTATTTCTCCAACCCCACTCCCCACAGGTTTTCATAAATTACATTGATTCTTGTGTTAAACAGGGGTGTCCAAACTTTTGGCATCTCTGGGCCACCGTGGAAGAAGAAGAGTTGTCTTGGGCCACACGTTAAATACACAAACACTAACAAAAACTGATGAGCAAAAAAAAGGTTTTAAGTAGATTTATGAGTTTGTGTTGGGCCACACTCACAGCCATCCTGGGCCACATGCAGACCGCAGGCCGCAGGTTGGACACCCCTGTCAGTTAAAGCAGCTTTAATAACATGTCAAAACCTGATTTCTTGATATGTGGGTCTCAGATTCTAGCTTCTATAAATCACTTCCAAACACATTACATGGTTTTGGATTCATACATCTTCCGTAACGTCTTAAACCAGGATTAGCAGAGTACAACGGGAACTGGTGGCAAGGTTGGTCCTTTAGGTCCTTCAGTGGGGACTGTGGGACTCAGGCCTCTAGGCTCTGCTCCTTCGGCACTGGTTGACCCCCTGGCTCTGACACTGGTCCTACCCTATGGCACAGGCCCATGACTGTCACATCCTGAGTGGGTGCTGGGCTTGGGAACTCTTACCCCACCCATTTCTCAGACCTCCTCATTCATTTGTTCAAATATTTGTTGAGCATCTGTTGGGTGTCTGGAAGTGCTCCAGACCATGGAGAGCAGCAGAAAAGAGGCCTCAGGGACAGAGGCCTCGAGGTGGGAGCGTACAGTCAAGAAACAGCCCTGGGGCTGTGTGGCTGACACAGAGTGCCACGGGGGACAGCGGGCAGAGGACAGCACCACAGAGGTGGGGGCCAGGCCCTATAGGCCTTCCCAGCTACAGTAAGGACTCTTGCTTTCTGGTGGGAAGCCCTGGCTATTTTGAGCAGAGGAGTGTGTGACTAAGTCCCCCTTTGCTTTGTAACTTACTCTGGCACTTTCTGGCTCTGTGACCCCTGCCAAGATATTTAGCCCCTCTGGGCCTCAGTTTCCTAATCTGTAAAATGGGAAAAATGTTGAAGTACCTATTTCAACAAGTTGTTGCAAGGAATCAGTGACTGAGTGCGTATAGTGCCATGCCCAGCACACAGTGAGGCCTTTACCATCACACTGTCATCCACATTGCTGAGGTCAGAAGCAGGTTCCTGGGTGGCTGCAGCACTGGGCCCTCACCTGTCCACTTGAGTTAAGATGTCTCCTTGTCATCTGCCCAGAGACCAAAAAACTGATTCAGGAAGAGGAATGGATGCTAGGAGCCTCAAGCTTCCTGTGTCATCTCTGCTGTGCATAAGGCCACACAGAAAGGGCCATAGACATGACCAAGTGGTGGGTGGAAGTGTTGTCCTCCTCATCAGCTCTGTCCTTCACACTGGCCTGTGGGAACACACACAGGGAAGTGGTGGTAAGGCCCACCAGTTCACTGATTCCATCTCGGGTTGCATCAACAGAAGTGTAGTATCTAGGATGAGGGAGGTGTCAGCTCTGCACTGGTCAGAACTCACCTGAAGGGCTGTGCTCAGTTCTCATGCTCTTCTGTGGGAGGAGTGGACAGAGCAGACGGTTATTCTCAAAGGAGGGCGAGTGCCGATCCTGGTGAGGAGAGGAAGCCCCCTCCAGCCATCTAATGGGCTTAGAATTGTGTAGGACTGAGGGAGAACACTCCAGAGGGAAGAAATATTTTGGCTCTTGACAAGAGTTTTTTTGTTTTGTCTTGTTTTGTTTTTAAACGATCTGAGTGGTCTAAAGATGGGAACAACCACCTCCTGAACTAGTGATCTCCCTGTCACCAGGGTCTTCAACAAAGGCAGGTGGCCACTTGGCAACAGGGGCAGACCAGAGGCCCTTTGAGGTCCTGGCCTGGTCTGAGTGCCTCTGGCTGGAGGAGGGCCCTGCCTGCCTCTCCCAGTCTCTGCTGTTCCTCCAGCCCTGCGCTTTCCCTGCCTGCCTCCCTCCCTCTCTTCCTTCAGGCCTTTGCTTAAGCGTTCTCTTCCTTAGAGAAGCCTTCTCTGGCCACCACATTTGGACACTCCACCTACCTACCACCTGCCCCCTTCCTTGTTCTTTCTTCACAGCACCCACCATTAGCTGAATCTATGCTCTTTGGTGGGTACCACTAGCTATTATTACCAGTCACTGTGTTTCAGTGACTTAACCCAGCAGAAGTTTACCTCTTTTCCACTCTATATTCTGGTGAGGGTGTTCAACAGGCAGCCTTTCAAAAGGTTCTTCAAGGGTCCAGGCTTCATCCAATTTGTGGCTCTGCTACCCTCCAAGACCTCAGAGACCCTGCCCCCTGCTGGATCCTCTGCCTGCATCCTCTGGAGCCTTTGCCCAGGTCCTGTGTGGTCTGCAGGGTAGAAAGAGACGGTGGGGTGGGGACGCAGGGGTGGGGGAGTTGCGGGGAAGGAGTGTCATGGGAGATTTTTATGGGCCAGAAAGGGGGAGTGGCTTATCATATTCCATTGGTCAGGACAAGTTGGTGACCACAGCTGACCGAAAGGGAAGCTGGGAAGTGTACTATTTCTGATGTCTAGAAGAAAATGAAATTGCTTTGGGTGAACTCATAATAGTCTCAGCTATAGTTACCATATTTCATTGAATCTATGACATCATCTATTGTTAAAGACACCATTATTTTTGGAACCACTAATTAAATTAAACTATGGCATGCTATCAATTCAAGATGCATTCTGATTGCCAAGATGTTAAAACATGAAAAAAAAATGGTATAGCTTAGAGTTAGTGAAATAGGGATTTGTCACTCCTTGAGGGCAGTAACCTGTGCATAGGGCTGGAAGAGTGTCTGCCCCACCCCCTGCAGATGCTCAAGAATTGGTAATGAAATGAATGAGGGAGGGATGGGGTGAATGAATGAAATGGTGTATGAGTTGTTCTTTTGGTCACGTGTCAGAATCCCCCCCACCCCTGCCCCCGTGTGTGAGCTATGGAGTCAGGGGGTCAGGCTCTTCTCACTCACCTGAGCAGAGGTGCTGCTGGGCTTGTGAACACCCACCAACCGTGATGAAGGCTTCCTCCCAGGACTCTGCCCCTGGCCAGCACCCTTCTTGGTTGCTAGCTTCCATAGTCTTCTCCCTCACTGCACATGGGGGTGAAGTAGGCCTTGTTCACACTTGAGCTGTCCATCTTACTGCTTCTGTCCCTAGAGAGGCAGACATGATGCCACACATCTAATGGGAGAGGCTCATTGTTGGGTCTGGTGCACACCCCTGGGTCAGTCAGCTGGGCCAGTGGCGTGGAAAATTTGGCAATTCCTTCAGGAGCTTGTGTGTGTGTATGACACACACAGAAAGAGAGAGAGAGAGAGAGAGAGAGAGAGAGAGGAGAGAGAGAATATAAATGCTGGAGTGGGATGGCCCCTCCCGGGAGAGAGACTAGTTAGTTCTAATATTTGGTTCTAGTAGTGCCTAAATGAGGAGCCCCTTTACCTGAAAAGGGACGTTCTCAGTGGAAGTCCCAGCATGCAGGGAGGCATGCAAATGCATGATTAAATGGGTGGCGAGGTAGAGGCACAGATGGATGAATGATGGAAAGAGAGAGGGAGTAAGATAGTCTTGCGATGGGATTGGGTTTTTTAGAGGCTGTGAAAGAAAGCCACCTCCTCATTGCCAAAAAGGAGTGCTAGGAACTGCTAACTGCCAACATTTATTTACTGAACACTTACTGTATACCAGACACTGTTCCAAGCTCTTTTCTGTATTATGTCAGTAATCCCCAAGACGACCCTATGAGGTGATAATGATCACCCCCATTTTACAGATGAGGAAGCTGAGGCACAGAAAGGTTAACTAACTTATAAGGGACAGAACTGGAAATCAAACTCAGGCAGTCTGGCTGCAGCCCCAAGGCTCTACAGCCCAGCAGCTGGGCTACTGGGAGGATCACACGTCATCTGGACACTGCCAGGTCTGATCGATAACAGCAGGTGGGATACTTGTGCCACGTCAGTACTTGGCACAGTGCAAGCGTAAAAACAGACACAAGAAGAGTTAAGATAAGTTCAAAGATGTCAGCTCTCCCATAGCTATTGAAAGGAAAAATGCTAGAGGTGTGTTTGGGGCATATTCTGAATGTGTGAAGCTGTCCTTCCTCCAAACATACCCTTTGTGGTGGTCAGAGCCCAGAGTTGGCCGGATGGGCTAAAGTGAGAGCCTCCAGGTACTTTGGGGTCCTACCTAAGGACACTCAACTGAGATGACCAAGGTGGACTTGGCCTCCCTGGCAGGGGGTAGGGGCCCTAATTTGCAGCAGCCGCTGTTTGAGCCAGCCGCCGCTGTCTGCTGTGGGCCCTCCCTGCTGTCCAGAGGCAGCCGCTCCACGTCCGGCTGTCTCTCCCTCCTTTGGCAGATCCTCTCCTCATTATGATGGATGCAGCCTGGAAAGTCATGGATAAAAAGCCCCAATTGAAAGGCACTAATTACCCATCATTATTTTCCATTCCGTAATTTGTGTGGAACGAGATTTCCATCAGTTGTCTGGGATCAGCCTGGTTTTGACTAATCCTTCTAACGACAAGATGCTTAATTACAGATTTTTGCCTGAGCTCCAGTGCACAGGGGGAGGCAGGTTCTCACTGAAGCCAGTTTGCTATTGGGTCATTTTGCCGTCCCGGGTCCCAGAGGGCTCCCAAGGGGAAAAGAGAAAGAGAGTGTTAGGCAAGTATTACTGAGGAGACCAGGTAACATGGAACACCACCGGAACGGTATGCGGTGGTGGCCCTCTGGTGAGGGAGGCGGCAGGTGGGCTGCTGCCTGAGCCAGCTCCTTCCTGGGGGCAGGCCACCAACTCACTGAGTCTCTAAACCCCCAACCAGCTCCCAGCCAGCCTGGCTCTCTAGTTAGTAACTTTGAGCAAGTCACAACTTCTCCGGGCTTTAGTTCCTCACCTGAAAGTCACCAGGGTAGGCAGGAGAATCCCTGGGAACTTTCAACTCACTGACTCCAGCTGTGCTAGTGTGTCCGTCCAGAAAAATGGATCTACTACTGAAAGATACACATACGTAAGGTTTCAATCACCCTGTAGTGATAAAGCCCCATTTATTAAAATATGTGATTCAGGCTACTTGGGGAAGGTCAATTTGAATTGAAGAAACATCTGGGTTTAAGAAAAAAATATATATAATATTATATATAATTATATATGCATATAATTAATGGATCTCAGATGCATAGAATTTGATTAATTATAATCCTTGGTTCATAATACTCCTCATTGGCCTCCTCATCCTTCCTTCCTTCCTTCCTTCCTTCCTTCCTTCCTTCCTTCCTTCCTTCCTTCCCTCCTTCCTTCCTTCCTTCCTTCCTTCCCTCCTTCCTTCCTTCCTTCCTTCCTTCCTTCCTTCCTTCCTTCCTTCCTTCCCTCCCTTTCCTCCCTTCCATACAGTAAGAGCCCATGTATTCATGTCTCAACAGGAATGTTGGGCCTTTCCAATTACTCACATTTAGCCATGTGGTCCTCCCCATCCTACCCCTGGCCAACCACAGATGATGGGCTCAACATGACTCCCTCCTCCCCAGAGCACAGTGTCAGCCACCTCCCCCATTCTAAGGCTGCACTCCCCCTTCGCACCCTCTCAGCCTCGCACTCCGCAGCCACCCCCTCCTGGATCTGCCACCAAGGCTTCACCCCTGCACTCCCCCCACCCCCCGCCACCCCCCAGTCTCCCATCCTTTCCATTTTCTTGCTCCTTCTTTCTGCTGTACCTCAGCCTCCACCTGGGAAACCACCGTGCTCTGTGCCTCTGTTTCTCCCACTTCCACCCTTTCTGACATCACACCCCTTTGTCCTAAAGCTGCACCATTCATTTGCCCAGCCCTCAGTTCCTGTACCCCTTGTCCACCCTCTCCCCTCATACACCTAAGTCAGTGGTTTTCATTCAGCTGGGGGCGATTTTGCACCCTCCACCCCCGGAACGTTTGGCAACGTCTGGAGAAGGTTTTGGTTGTCACATCTGTATGAATGAAGCCAGACCAGCGGGTGCAGCAGGGGACCCCTGTCAGTGTTGTGTCCACCTGCCCCTTTCTGGAGCTCTGCATGCTTGTGTTTGTCAGTGTCTGACCTTCCGTGAGGGCTTCTGAGATGGCCTGTGCCTGGCATGTTCCCCTGACCTGGCTAGCACTTAGCACATATTAGGTGCCCAAAATACAGGTTGACCGTCCCTGGAAAAGAAATTCTAGTGGGGCCAAAATAATGATCACAGTTATGAGAAAGCTGCAAGAATGAAATCAGTAAGATTGCCCCCCCCCCCTCAGCTGGGACTCAGGCATCCAGCTGGCCCTTGCTTCCTTCTTAGCCCCAGGGTCTCGGACCTGGGCTTGCGGGCGAGGTCTGGAGTGGGCAGCCCCTACCCACCCTGGTGTCCTTTGGAGTTGTCTGAGCCGTGAAGCTGGGGGAAGAGAGTGGGGACACTTAGGGCCTGCCGTCCACTGGGAGTGGCTGCAGGGCTCTCCCTCCTCTTCCCTCAGGACACACGCTTCTTGTACATCCGAGGGACAGATCTGAAGCGGGTGGCAGATAATTCGTGCTCACTGAGTAGTAGTTGCTCTAATTACTGTTTGTATCAAGTGTGTCTCCTGGATCCCCAGAGCTCTGGGGGAGGGGCGAGGACGGAGGGCTGGGCGGGGAGCTGTCTCACCCAGCAGGGTTTGTCACTGCAGAGCCCACAGCAGTGGGCAGGAGGGGAGTACACGTGAAAGAGTACCTGGTCTGCTCTCCCTGCCTGCCTCATGCAAGGGCATTGTGGGGAGGGACCCAAAGGTACACTTGTGTTTGCTCCGGTAGATTTTTGCCTGGGTTACATACCGTGCCAGGCTGATGATGTTTCCTGAGGACAAATCAGGACCCACTGGTAGATGGAAGGGAAGCAGGTGGCTATGGGAGCCCAGGGAGATGACAGGTCACCAGCCAGTCATGTAAAAGGACTCGGAAGAGACCCTCAACTGGGCCAATGTGAGCGAAACCTGGGGCTGGTAGGACAGGTGTCTCCAAGGACTTGAAGACTCAGAATGCTCCATTCAGAACACAAGGAACCTGGGCACCTCTATCTCCAAATACCACATTCCAGTAAATAATAAACTTCTCAAGAGTAGGAGCCTTACTCGAGTCTTTTATCTCAGAATCTGCAGCATCCAGTTTCTGATTAGAACTGTCTACCGGGCAGTGATTCCCTATCTCCAGGCATCTTCAAGTGCAGATGAATGGGACAGCCCCTTGGGGGCACATTAACTATGAACTGGGTAGTGGGACCAGGGACAATGAAGGCCCCTCCCTATCACAAGGTTGCATTTGGTGATATGGGTATGTGACCAGGGCTGTGTGGTGGGGGCAGGCTTTGTGGGGGTGAGGAGGTAGCCCCTTCCCCAGGTGGTGACCAGTCCTTTCCTCAGTAGGCTGCTCAGAACACAGGGGCTCCCTCTGAAGGACACTGGAGGCAGGACTGTGGCTGGTTCCCCAGGGGGGACTCCAGCACAGAGACCCTCCTTCTCAGCCGGGAGCCCCCTTGCCACTCATGGGGCTGCATCGCGGACCACTCCAGCCCCTTTCCGTCTCTAGGACCTTTCCCTCTTTCCTTTCACTTGCTCCTCAGGCACAAGCCTTGGCCTCCTCTGTACCTCCACATGGCCAAGCCAGGCCAGGGACTAATGGGCCCTGACCTGCCTCCTGACTCCAGGCCCCGGCTGGCCCCAGAGGGCTGGAGCTGGGCCACAGCTGGGCTTCCCTAACCGCACACCTCATCTGCCTGCTCTGAGCTTTCCCAGGCCATTCCAGAGATGCCCTTCTCCTTACCCAGGGAGCTGAGACTGAGAGGTCACACCCCCGCAGCCCACACCGACCCACCAGGGTTCTAAGAGGAGGGGCTTTCCTTACGGGAAACAACGTGATGCTTCTCAGTGATCCTGTCACGTTGATGATGCTCCGGTGAGGCGATCTGCCAGGAAGGTTGAAATTTAAGGTTAAGGAAAACAGCTGAGGAAGCGCAGAGTAGGGGTTGGAAGGCTCCCTCCTGCTGTCTCTCAGACGGGAAAAGAGCTGGGTGAAGGCTGCCTGCGCAGGGGCCTGGAAGGGAAGTGGGAGAGAGGGCCTGAGGCCACCTTCCAGAAGTGCCCAGGGCCAGTGGCAAAGCCCAGAGGACAGCCAGTTTAGCTGGGACCTTAGCCACAAGCTCTGCTTCTTGCCCTGGCTGGCTTTTTTGGCATCTCTGGTTCTAATCTCGGTGATGGTGGTGTGGGGAGGGGAAGCTCCAAGCTCCAAGCTCCCCCTCCAAGCTCCAAGCTCCAGTGGGACCAGGCAAAGTTGGTTTACCAGGTCATTGTCCTGGACCACACGGTCCAGGGCCTGGCATGCCCGGACATTTTCAAGTGTAGCCGCCATGGTTTTTATTCTTGTGCGGGAAGTTTGGCCAAATATTTTGGCCACATTGTTTGCTACCACTTGTTGTCACCCTCAGGTCAGCAACTTGCAAAGGGCTAGATGCCTCGTCTGAAGTTTATTGATCAAACAGTTTTTCTTTGAGGACTCAGAAGGTTCTGGGAGAAGAGGGGTGGAATGCCAGAAACCTGCTCAAGGCTGAGCCCAAATTGGCCGTCTCTGCTGAATCGTATCTCACCGAGGCTTTCTCATAGAGCCCCTCCCCACCGCCCCACCCACTGGTGCCCGGAGCGCAGAGCTAATTCCTGGGGACGTGTCACACCGCTGCCTCCTCAGCCCTGACTTCCCTCGCTCTGTGTCCCCAGGCTGCTGAACAGAATGTCCGCAGACGACCGGCACCTGAGCTCCAGCTGCGGCTCCTTCATCAAGACCGAGCCGTCCAGCCCGTGCTCGGGCATCGATGCCCTCAGCCACCACAGCCCCAGTAGCTCGTCGGACGCCAGCGGCGCCTTTGGCCTGGCCCTGGGCGCCCACGCCAATGGTCTGGACTCGCCGCCCATGTTTGCAGGTGCTGGGCTGGGAGGCACCCCGTGTCGCAAGAGCTACGAGGACTGTGCCAGTGGCATCATGGAGGACTCGGCCATCAAGTGCGAGTACATGCTGAACGCCATCCCCAAGCGCCTGTGCCTCGTGTGTGGGGACATTGCCTCTGGCTACCACTACGGCGTGGCCTCCTGCGAGGCCTGCAAGGCCTTCTTCAAGAGGACCATCCAAGGTGCGTGGCAGCTGAGCGGGGCCCGGGACGGGTGTGGGAGGGGGTGCCCTGGCCTGCGGCCCAACAGGAAACCGCGTGACCCCCAAGCTGCCAGGTTAGGCCTGGGTGTTGGGAGCGGAGGTTCATGGGCTCCCTTTTCTGTCTCACAGATTATCTCATCACGGCTGTGCCCCCTCTCTGGGATGGGGGACACTGTCAAATGTGTGCCCCTCAAAAAGCTGATTTGGGAGGGAAATAGCATTTTTTGCCCTGCGATTGCAAACTTCTCAAAATATAAAGGGTCTCTCTCTCCCCCACCCCCTTGTAACACAAGTGAAACACGACTTTTTCACGTGGGCTCAGGCTGACTGAGCAAGGACACGTTCCCCAGACCACTCACCCTGTGCAGGTCCCAGCATGGCCTGTTCTCTAGGGTTTTCCTGACGCATCTGCATGTCAGCTGAGTCATGTCCCAGGGGCTATGGGGTGGCTGCCTCTTTCAATGGGTAATGGAGCAAATTCTTCTGATGAAGGTGTGCCAGAGTCCTGATGGGTCCCCTCTGGAAAGCGACCCCTAGTTAAACCGAGGATGGTGATGGGCTGTAATCAAGCTCGAGGCACAGGCCCAGCACAGAGATGGCTGGGCCTGCGGAGCTGAGCTTCCTCCTGCCGCGGCAGGTGCGGGCAGAACACCTGCAGCACCCATTCAGCCAAGTATCTGCCCAGCACTGTTCCAGGTGCTGGCAACAGGGGACACAAAGGACCCTGCTCCTGTAGATCACTGAGATGAGCAGTGCCACTGGGGCAGACACTGCACACCAGCCTGGGGACACCCCAGGGGCACATGTGCTGTCCCTGGCCTGGATCCCTCATCCAGGACTTGCCTGCCTGTCCCCAGGCAGTCCTCCCCCTACTTCCATTTTGGAAAAGGCAGGCCGAGCTTCCCTGGGACTCTCAGGGTATTCATTCAACAAATATTGATTTGTTGAGATTTCTTCAGATGAGTATTTATTTGTTAAACCAGTTGCGGGCATTAAGATTGGTCATGTTTTTGATTCTGCATATTCTTTGGGATGATGTGGCGCAGCAGTTGGCCCCGGGGCTCCTGGGTCAGATCGCTCCACTTGTTACTTTGCAGCTGAATGCCGTGGGCCTCAGTCTCTCCCTCACCTTCAGTGAGAGGACACATCCCTGCCTCACATAGAGCAGTACAAGAGGGCTGGGTTAATACATAGCAAGCACTTAGAATATGCACTGGCACCTAGTAAGTACAAAACAAGTGTTTGTAATTATTGTTTTCACTTTTATAACATCCCTTAAGACATTGCTGAGACAACAGATAGGCAATTTGTGTTCTCTTACAGAGCCAGCTTTTATAATCACGTATATTTAAATAAAACTATAATTATTTTGATTAACAGGATTTAAATTAGTTTAGCTATTTTAGTTATAGACAGTATTTTTTTTTAAAGGAACTCTTTTTTCAAAAAATAAACATTGCAAAAATCCAAACAGCTCAAAAGAGCAAAACAGTAAAAAGCACATTTTGTGAAAACCCCTAACTCTGGTTCCCTGAACCCTTCCCAGAAGGAGCCATGGTAGCAATTTCTTTCAGCAAGTAGGAACCAAGCACTTTTGCCCCAGGCACTGCACTAGGCTCCAGCCCAGTGAGCGAGGGCCTCTGGTCCCTGCCAGCGTTGTTCCCCAGGTCTGGGAAGAGGCCCTGGCATCTCTCAATGTGAAAAGCATTGCACGGTGGTTCTGGCTCCCTCCTGCCTCAGCCAGGGTTGAAAAGCTCCAGTCCAATTTCTAATCAATATCCTCAGATATTTGACAAATAAACATGAGATGTTTAAGCCAATGTAAGTTACTGAAATAGCATTTTGTTTGTTTGTTTCCCTTCACAAACTGGGAAGTGATCTTGGTAAGATGGACTCTGTGAAGTCAGTTTTTGAAAAATTGCTTTTAAGGAGACCATTACTTTTTCTTCACCCTATCATGTTCTTAAATGAGGCGCAGAGTTCTGGATCAAATGTTCTGAAGGCAGAGGCAGGTGCAGACGCAGAAACCCCACTTACCCTCTCAACAGAGGGCCGGTGCTGAGAACGTCCGTGGCAAATCAGGAGGATTTGTCAATAGTCTTAATTATCTGCTACCACGAATAGGATAATGATCTCTTCCTAGAAGTCAAACGGCAAATGGTGGCATTTCAGCGCAAGTCAAAGCTGAACTTGTCTCTCCTCTTTCTCACTCTGAGAGTTTCAGGTTCCTAACCGGAAGGAGGTTTCTATCTAGAACAGGGCAAAGTAAACTCGGCCAATTTTATTGACTCTGGTTTTGTTCTAACAAAGATTCTAACTCTGTTGTTTCTGAATGTGATCACTGTAGAAAAACTGGGAAAAATAAGTGACGTGTAGAAGAGAGGAAAAAATGGCCCGTGAGTAATGGGACGGTCACAGAGCCAACCCAAGAACTGAGTGAGCACTTGTGGAGCCGCCGCTCTGAGTAAGGAGCTGCCGGGGAAGCTAGAGAGGAGCGGGGCCCGCCCTCCCGAAGCTTAGGGCACCTAAGTCTGCAGGCGTGGCCTTGGGCAGCTTCCTAAGCACCTACTCAGTTAAGGATATTTTCAAAAGTCCAGCAACGTTCTCTGAGGGCCTTCTGTCATGGAGGGATCCATTCACAAATAAGTGAACGCCAGAGAGCTCTGAAAATCATGCTCTCTCACACCTGCCGCCCTCCTTGGGTCACCTTAGTCTGCCCAACTCGGTGACTGCACTGATGTGGAAAGAAGCTTTGCAGAGGCAAGGATGTCACGACAGATTTAGGGAGAGAGGCCTCAGTCATTCCTTCTCTACAAATGTTTATTGAGCACTGACTGTGTGCTTGGCTGCGCTAAGGGTGGCTGGAGCGGGTAGGAGAGGTGGGGAAAGCAGAGCCTGCAGGCTGGCCACCTGCTTTTGTAACTCAAGTTTATTGGGACCGGCCACACCTATTGGTTTTCGTAGATAGTCTGTGGCTGCTCTGATGATCCAATAACAGCAGCCCTGAGTAGTTGCGATGTGGACCTCCTGGCCACCAAGCCTAAAACGTTTACTGCCTGGCCCTCTACAGAAACAGCGTGCACACCCTTGCACTACAGCGTTACACAAGGTCAGTGCAGGGCCCCTGCCTGTCAAGCGTTTGTTTTAACTTCTGCCAGATTCTTTGCTATGAAGAGGAGTTTCTTGTCACTGCTGGGGGCTGTGGTGACAGTCACCCACACTAGACGTGCTCAGAGTTAGATCAAAAAGGCACCTTCCTGAGCTCCTAAGGCTCCAAAGAAGCTAACCCTCCACCTGATTGAATTTACTAGCATATCTAAAGGGAAAAGATGTGCCCATCAAAAGCATTGATCCACCCCAGGGGCATAGAACACAAGGTGGGCCTCGGCTAAGGCACCACTTCCAGGAAAGGGAGTCGGCCTAGGATAGCCAGATGGGATCTAGTTCTCCCGTAGGTCTTCTGCTCGGAGTGAACTGGGTCAGGCCAATCTATGTCTCCTTGTACTTGAGTGTGTGGACCTCTCTGGGCTTCTACATCAACTTTCTTCATTAGAGTAGTGTAAGCCTGCCCCTCGGTGATAGAGTCCCTTTCTGTGGCTTCTGGATCCTAGGGCTGAATGCCAGGTTCTGGACCATGACACTGACCCCCAGAGAAATGGAAAGCTGTGTAATGAGTACCAAAGCAAGGAGGAGAACTTTGGGGGAGCCACCCTGGGGCCTTTTCCAAGCCCCGCTTCTTGACGTGGTCCTCTCTCAGCATTGACCCTGCCTCCTGTTCCATTGAGAAGCTAGAGGCTTCCCTCAGCTTGCTGCCACCAAACCAACTCACTCCCACGCCTGCAGTATCTTTCACTCACTGATTGCGTGGTTATTTATAGCTACTCAGTCACTGCTGGGAGGTGTCTTCTCCCCCAGGCCCAGGGCTGCCCGCCTCTGCATCTGTCTCCTCCCTACTTCCCAGAGACCCTCCTACCCATTATCTCCTCTTTTTTATCTTCTCACTCTCTACAGTGTCCTTCCCTCTTTCAGCATTTAAATACCTACCTATTTCCAGGTAAGAAGGAAAGAAATCTCCCCTCAAACTTCAGCTTCTAGTATTCCCTTTCTCTTCCTCTTCTCAGTTCCTAACTCACCTTCCAAGTCTCTCCCAGTGTGCTTAAAATCTCCTCCTGCCCAGGGCTTCAGCTGCCCCTGGAATCAGGATGAGAGTCCCAGTTCCACAGCTCTTGCCCTCAACTTCTCCCCAAGTCTCAGCTCCTTGAACTTCCAGTGAACATTTTCACGCAGTTGTCCCAGGAGCCCCTCCAAAGGCAACAAGTGCTGACCATCAAATGTTTCTCCTTGCATTCCCAATTCATCCCTAATCATTCCTCCAGCATTTAACCCTTTCAGTACGAGTGCTCTTTCCGCTGTGACACTCCCGCTGTAGGAGGTGAGCCATTGTGAGCCATTGTATGGGCGCCAGATATATCCGGCACTCGTCCGCACAGGTCATCAGATGGGCGCCAGATATATCCGGCACCTGTACCAAAAGGGTTAAGCCACAAATGGGTCTTTTCTTTTACTTTGCTTCCTGCCCTTAGTGTCTCCTCCATTCCAACCCAACAGCTTCTCTCCAGCCCCTGGTCCCAGCTGCCAGGCTCACCCCCTCCCAGTCTGTTGCCCTCAGTGCTGCCAGAGAGACCTTTCTGAACGCACATATGAACATGTCACTCTCCTGTCTTCTTGTGGGTAGAATCAAAGCTCCCGCACATGGCTGATGATGTCCTTTGCTGTCACCCCATGATGACCTTGCGGCCTCCTCTTGTGCCCCTCTCCCTTGCAGGCTGAAGGTCGGCCTGACTGCTCTCTTTTCTAGTTCCCAGAACTAGTCTCATGCTCTCAATTTCTAGACCTCACACATAGCCTTCCAGTCTTTTCTCGTTCTCCAACCCAGCCTCTAGTCCCTATTTTTTTCCATTAGATAGTTAGCTGGCATTTCCTCCAGGGAGTCTTCTTGGACTTCCTCCCCTCATTTGCCATGTGTAGTACCCCTACTTGGTTCTCCTGTAAATCTCCTAGCACACGAGCAAAGCTTGCCACCCTGTGTGGTTACTGCAATTACTTGTCCAATTCCCCAGGAAGACTGTAAGCGCTTAGGGAACAGCATCCCATATACCTTGGTTTTTCACTCAGCCCCACGTGTGCCCATGGTACCTGGCACGTAGGACATTCTCAATGTGTCTGAATAGAAGGTGATCCCCAAAGTGATCCCCAGTGAGGACAAACCAAAGGTTTGTATATATAAACTTTTAGGAGTCTAGATAAAGTAGTCCAATATCTACTTACAACAACATGTTAATTTTTGTTATATTGCATTTTAAGTCACGTTGTATAAAACGATATATTTTTTGAAAGTCTTTTTCTGCGCACATTTTGTAAAGCAAGGCTTATCGAACTTTCCATGGGAATCTCAGGTAACAGTGCTTTGCCTGCCCCAGGGATGCTTTTTGAGTCACTTTGCCCAGGACTTTAGAGCACCCTCCCTTCACTTCCTTTTCCGTTACTTGAGATTTTATGAGCGTGTTGGGGCTTCTATCCCTAAAAATTTCACTTTGAGCCTTAAGTACAGTTTCTGGACCATCAGGACAGTTCTCTTCGTTGGTGCCAGCTTAGTCATGCTTTCCGCTGGGTGGCAGGTCTGGACCACTGACACTGAACACCCGTCACTGTGAGGTCCTGTTCTCAGGAACAGCTGAATTTTTGTGAAACTTCTTGACAACCTTTGTCGATTCACTCGGTGACTCACGCTGACTGCGTTCTTCTCAAATGGCAGTTGTTCGATGTAAAGTGATTGACACAGCACCTCTAATAGGAGGCCTCTTAAAGACTCAAATATTCAGCAACTCCTTTTTCTAAAGGGCAACATCTGGGGAAAGCTCCTGCCTTGCGTGTGAGCTTATGAAGCAGTGGTTCAGTCCCAGCCACTGTCCCGGGACCTGAACTGGAGCAATGGCCCTCCCTTGGTGGTCTTGTCTTCGAGAGAGGAAGGCAGACAGGAAATGTGATAATACATAAAGAAGCACAATGACAGACTGAGGCTAGTATTGCGAGGAGAAAAACCAAAGCCTAAAGGTGATTGGCAAAGGGGACCTCACGTAGACGGAGGGTTAGGGCAGGCTGTGCTGAGAAGGGCTTGCCGGGTGAGGGGAAGTACATGAAAGCTTCCTGGGACCAGGAGTTCAGGCAGAGGAAAGAGCGCTGTGTTTCAGGGCCAGAAGGAAGGCCAGTGTGTGAGTGACAGCAGAGTGGAAGGAGATGGGCTGGAGAGGTTGGCGAAGTCTCGAGGCCACGGTGAGTGCCACACTTGGACTTGCCTCTAGTTGGAACAAAAGCTACCGAAGAATAAATGAACACACAATGCATGGCCCCAGGGGCTGTGCAGAGAGTAAAGCCACCCTGGACCCGTCCTTAAGTTCCCAGGGCATGTGGCCAACTTTGCAGGCCACTGGGAGGCCCCTTGAGCAGCTCCTGGGTCTGTGACTTAGGACGAGGAGGAGCAAGTGAGCAGGAGGCCCTGGCACCACGCTTCCTCTGTTCACCCGGGGCCCAGATGCAGGCTCGGAAGGAAACTCCCGGTGGAGAAAGGCAGGGGCATGATTGATGGGTTATTCTGTCTTGGACCACCTCCAAGTCTTTTGTCCTAGAGAATAAGGCTGGAGGATCCCAGGGGACACAAGACAACAGGGGCACAGAGACAAAGCCAGGAGTGGGTGAAAGTCGGGAGTGGGATACCACACGCCAACCGGTTGACCTTGGACAGGGATGTGGGTCCTCTGGCCTCAGTTTCCTCATCTATACAAGAGTCAACAAGCCCACAGACTGGTCGCTGTCTGGAGGGCACTGAAGGAATGAAAGGAAGAACAAGTCACGATTTCTTTTTTCAGAGGCACAGCTGGCGAGTAAGTCAGGTTAGACGCGGAGGTCAGACAGGGCAGGGAGGGCTCCCCAGAGGACAGGCATTCAAGCAGGAGTGAAGGGTGAACGTGGGTGGCAGGAAGCACAGCGCATGGCAAGAGCAGGGCCGGAAGAGATGAATGTCTTCTGCTAAGAGAAGTGGGGGCTCACGGGCAAATGATGGGCTGGATGGCAAAGGGCTTCCCGGGCTGTGGGAGGGACGGGTGTAGAGCGGTCGTCCTGCATGAGGGCTGCTTCGCCCGGCCCAGAATCCCAGCTTCCCAATTAGTTGTGCCAACCAGGGCAAGTTCCTTAGTTTCTCTGGGCCTTAATTTCCTTGTCAAGAATGGGACTAATGGGGCCAATAAAGAGTTCCTGCTCCCAGAATGTTATGGCAGAAATTAAATGAGTCATACTTGTAACGTGTTTAGCTTATTGCCTGGCATATGATAGCCATGAAATGAATAGTAATTGTTTTTGTTTTTTAATGCTCAACAGCAGGAAACCGTTGAAGGTTTTTGAGCAGGGAATGAACCAAATCTTTGAGCAAGATGATTCTGGCAATGATAGGGAAGGTGGTCTGGATTTGGCAGAGTCCAGGGGCAGGCAGACCAGTTAGGGGGTGATTTTAACAGTCCAGTGAAGAGATCTTGTTAGAGGCTTCCAAACCAGGACAGCAGCAGAGAGGTCAAAGGACAGGCTGGGCTTGAGCAACTTTTGAAAGGGGAGTCAGGGTAAAAAAAGCAGTGACTGGACATGAGACTGACTCTTACGTAGATTACTAATTTTGGAGACAGTGAGCTGTTAGGGAAAAGAAACCCAGAAAGACGGATTTTCCTGGCGGAAAGGGGAGCAGGCAGCGAGGAAGGGGTTGGGATAATGGGTAAAGTTTGGTCCATGTCGAGTTTGATCAGTTCACAGGGCTCAGCCCGGAGACTTGGGAATCAGGGCCTGGAGGCCAAGAGCAGAATCTGGGTGAGGTTTGGGGTCTAGTGAGATCTTTTAGGGTCGTGGCTCTCAGAGCGTGGTCCCCAGGCCCAAAGCACAGGCTTCACTTGGGACCTTCGTGAGAAATGCACATTTCTCATGCAGACCTGCTGAATCCAAGAGGCTATGGGTCAGGGCCAGTGACCTGATTTAACATGCCCTCCTGGAGAGCTTGTTCCTGGGGAAACAGTCCAGGAGCAGAGGGGAAAGGAAGAGCAGTAGGGAGTAAGAGCCTTGAAGGAGACCGAAAAGTACCAGATTTCATCAGTTCCACGATGCACTCTTTCTCCATGTCCTATCCCTGAGTCGGACTGTGTGCCAGTCACTGACTGCTAGGTGACAGCTGTAGGTGGCTGTCGCTGCCCTCACATGCATGTTAAAACTTGCAGAAAGGGGCCAATGATCTGGAAGGAAACCCTGAGACACAAAGGACCCGCTTAAGAAGCACCGCTCCCTTGTTAGCAGAGAGGAAGATGCTGCGCGAAAACATGCCAACAATGACCCTGGTCAAAAATGATTCCAGAGAGTCACACTCTGGGAAGATTTCCCCCCAGTGTTCTCTTTCACGCGTGCACAAGAATGCTAGTGACCAAATATGTATCTACATAAATGTGAAGGAGCTCTTCTAATGAGAAAGAAATGAAAATGGTAGCGGCAAGGAAGCACAGCCCTAGTTGGATTGGCAGCTTTTTCCCCTTTCTGTCTTGGTGGGACATAAAATAGCACTGCAGTCTCAGCATCCAAAGCATCTGGGATTCATTCGATGTGAGGGATCCAGAGATGGTCAGCGATGTTGCAAGTCCCCACGGAGAGAAGGGATGTGGAGTCTCACGGGGGAATTCAGGAAGGACGCGGACAGGGAGGACCCCGGGGAAGTGATTGCATTCGACAACTGAGAGGTTACTTTTGAACTCTAGGCTTCTGAGGGTGGGAATTCTTGCTTTCAGTTCATTTGCTTTGATCAACAGGAGTTTTCGGGTTTCAGGCACTGCACTCAAGATGCAAAAAGGAAAGACCTAACGACCTCTGTCTCCAGTAAGCACACAGTTCAGGAGGGAGGGCAATATGTGAAACTGTGATTATGAGACACTAAGCTAGTTGCTTTAAGTGTGGGGGGAGGTCGGGGGGATGAGTGATGGATGAGGCTTGTAGGGCAAACCTGAGGGAGCATGTGAGCCTACCTGGGGCAGAAGGGAAGAGAGTGTCACCAAGAAGACCATGTGAGACCCAGGCTCCAAGGACATAGAAGGTTTGCCAGGAGGAGTTTCAGGCAGAGGGAGGGATGAAGCTGCTTTGTCTCCTAGCTTCTAGTGCTTCTGTCAAAAAATTTAATTCAACCCTGGCCAGGTGGCTCAGTTGGTTGGAGTGTTATCCATACCCCAAAAGGTTGCAGGTTCGATTCCCAGTCAGGACACATCCCTAGGTTGTGGGTTCGATCGCCAGTTGGGGTGTATATGGGAGGCAACTGATTGATGTTTCTCTCTCATATCGATGTCTGTCTCTCTCTCCCTTTCCCTCCCTTCCTCTCTAAAAATTTTAAAAAACATATTGTGTGAGCATTAAAACAGAAATTTGATTCACTCAATTGGAAAATGTATGTGGAGGTCTCACTCCTTTCCTGACATGGTTCTAGGTGCCCAGAAACTGCAGAGAACAAAGCATACAAGAGAGCTAGATGAACGGAGTCGGGACGAGCGCTCTGTAGCAACAGAGAGCAGCGAGCGTGTGCACTGGGTGTGTGTGTTCAAAGGGAGGCTGTTCCCTTGTGGTCTGAGATGCGGTGGCCAACCCTACTCCTGGCCCCTTACACCTGATTTCTTTTTTACTCCCTCTGCAAGTTCTTAGGGTCTTCTTTTTAGCCCTCATGATTGAAAGTTTATGATAAAAATCTGTTTTGTGTGTTTTAGGTCTTTTTATTATTTCTTATTCATTTCATATTTGTCTTTTGATGTGATTGTAGACCCCAGGGCGGTTGTAAGACATAGTACAGAGAGATCCCATGTACACAGATTCCATGCCTTTCCCTCAGCCTTCCCATCTTACGGAAGGAGAGCATCCTGCCATAACCAGGACCCTGGCCTTGATAGAATCCACACGCTTACTCAGAGTTCACCGTGTGTGTGTGTTTCTGTGCAGTTTCATCACTTAGAGTCCCGTGACCACCAACCACCACAGTCAAGATCCACAACAGGTCCATAACCTGGGACTCCGGGCACTGCTCTTTCACAGCCGTACCGCCTCCCTCTCCCCCTCCCGACCCCTGGCAGCTAATTTGTTCTCCACCTCCGTAATTTTGTCCAGGTCTTTTTTCATTCATTCTTCTGAGCTCTCAGCAGCCCTTTGGTCTGGAAACTCATATTCTGTAGGCCTTAGAAAGTTTCTTCTCTCCTCGCTCCCTCCCTTCCTTTCTCCCTTTGTGATAACTTCCTCTCCAGCATTTTCTCTTCCAGAAACTCCTAACGGTTGGGTATGGAGATTCCCGGATCAACCTTCTAATTCTTACATCTTTTCTAGCCTATTGTCTATCTCTTTGATTTTGGGTCAGTTCTGGAGAAAGTAGCTCCTTAGACAATTTCTTTTGACTTTTTTGTGGCTTTCATACTTTTCATTTCTATGAGCCCCATTTTATACTTTATTTTGCACACTGTTCTTGTTTCATGAACACAGTATCTTTTCTTTGCAGGTCAACAGCGTGCTAATCATTGCTTCTGGTGCTTATTTCTGTTTCCTGGTTTGCCCTGGTTTCCTCCCGCATGCTTTCCCCCCATTTGTTTTGGTTGGTCTTTCATATTAAGGCTTTCCATAAACGCACTGGTAATCCTAACAATCTGAAATGCCAACGGGGTAAAAACCATACAAGGAACAGTCCCTGCGCTTATCTTTCTCTGCTGGGCTTTTCTCTGATGCTGTTCATTCTCCCAGAAAAGAATCCTGCAAACTTCTATTCAGGTTGGGGGGAGGGGGAGTATGCTTCTGGCTGCTTAGAGTTCTGGGAGTGAGCTTGGGGGTGGGCTGGGCAGTCTCTCTGCTCGGTATGCAATAGTCAGTCACCCTCTTTTCAGCGTCCCTTCTGCCCTCTGCTGGGGTTCCTGAGTCCAGGCTTCACTTGCGTATATTCTCTAGGGACTCAGTTGGCTTTTCCTGCGCAGGTCATGGGGAGACGTTTGGTGGCCACATGGAGTGGCAGATAAGCACTCCTTAAGTACAGACTTCCAGCAAATTCTCACTTCCCGCCCCATACCTCACTCCATCTTCTGTTGAGTCTTGAGTCTTCAACGCCTGAGGCTTTCTGAGGTTCTGCAGGACCAAGGGCTTGTTTCTTATCTGGATCCCCCTTGTTAGTGACTTTGGTTTCTACTCCCTCTGTTCTTCTGTGACAGTTCTCACTCCTGTACTGCTTTTTAGTGGGCTTCAGGGAAGGTCCGCAGACATTTGTGTTCAGTGTGCCATGATGACCCGGAGGTCCATCGAGGGATTTCGCACAGGGAAGTTATTAATGACCCCCAGAGGCAGGGTGCAAGTGGGGATGGGACAGAGGAGGCTAGCACATTAGAGGTGAGGCAAGAGATGCTGAGAGTTGAAACTAGCCGAGGCAGAAGGGGAAGGAGGGTGGAAATATCAGGGATGTGGGATTAAAATGACCTTAGAAGTGTCCAGGATGCCACCTCAGTGTCTGACCTAGGTGGTGGGGTGGCCAGTGGCCCCTTTGCTGAGACAGGGAACACAGTAAGAGGTATAGGCTGGGTAGGATGGGTCCAATTTGAGGAACTGTGAGAAACCAGCAATAGATGGATATAAGGGTGTGAAGCACAGGCAGTGAGTTGCCGGCCCATCCTTGCCAATTCCATGATAGCTGAAGCCAGTGGCAGGAATGAAATCATTCAGCAAGTGGGGAAGCTGGAGGGGAGGGAGGTGAGCTGAGGGCAGTGGACCAGCAGAGAAGAAACCAAGTCTCTGTCCTCTGGAAGTGAGATAAAGCAGGGAGTGGGACCAAGTGACCACAAGCCCAGCCCACGCAGGCTCTGTCATTAGCCTGCAGCTCCATCCCTGAGCCCCAAGAGAGGACCGCAGTTCCTTGCTGCTGTTCAAGGACAGCGAGCTGGTGGGGGTGCCCTTCTCCTGGGGCACAGGGTCCAAGAGGGTTGAAGGTAGGGATTTGCCTTCTGCCTCAAGGTCACACAGAAGTCTAGGTCAGGTTCTGGACGTTCCTGCCTCCCTCCCACGGCATGCACGGCATCTACTCTGAGGGCTAGTTCTGGAAGGCCCATCTTAATGTCCTTAAGGGTCCGGATGGGTAGTTAGCTTCAGGTCTGACCCCTACAAAAGACTTCCCCAGGAGTTTTATGGCTCTTTGTGCCCTGGAAGCCCTGCCTGGATGTAAAGATAAGCATGGTGACCTTGATTGTGTGTTTGCCAGTATGTACATGGCACTGAGCCCGGTATGTGCTTTCTGTCACCAAATCCACACAATTCTGTGACATGGGAGCATACTGTGCCCATTTAACAGATGAGAAAACTGGGGCCCAGAGAGGTTAGGTGACTTGCCTTAAGTGGAGTCTGCATGTATCTATCCTGGGTACACTTCCAGGTTAGAACCCTGAATTTATGCTGGCCATTGACCATGGCCCGGTCCTGGGAAAGCCCGCCCCCAAACCTGCCACTCCTGAGCTTGGAGGGGGTGGTGATGGTGTGTGTGTGTGTGTGTGAGTGACAGATGCCTCTCCCTGCTTCTGAGCTCTCCTAGACTGCCCCCAAGGGACCACAGGAATTCTGATGAATTAATCTCATCGCTTTATCAAGGAGGCTCTTACAGAAATTACAAGGCCACCAGCCTGGCTTTGCTGGCAGTCAGCCTCAGGGGCCATAAAACAAATTGAAAGGAACAAAAAAATAAATAAATAAATAAAATTAGAAATACGGTATCTCTCTATCTCTCTTTCTCTCTCTCCTTCTCTCCACACACACACACACACACACACACACAAACACACACAGGGTCAAGACTATGGCTTGAGTCCTTGTGAACGCTCTGTCCTCTCATCCTGGGAGGACACCAGTGTCAAATCAGCAGACACTTACTGACCCTCTGCTGGAACAGCAGCCCTGAGAAGCCTGGAGCCTATCCTCCTTCACGGCATGACAGGCTGGCTGCACTGCTGTGACCAGGGAACGTGAAAAGTTAGCAGCGTGTGTGTGGCATCCTGAGGTGGCAGAGTTACCCAGGGCCACAGTGGGCCCCGGGAGCTCCCTGCAGTGGTTCAGAGCAGATACTGAACCAAACCACTTGGGTTCAAGTCCTTGCTCTGCCTCATCCTGGACTCTACTACTCACCTTGCTCATCTGTAAGATGGAGAGAAGGACGTTTACTTCCAGGGTTGTTGGAAAAATGAAAGTTTCAGTGTATGGAAAGCAGAATTGTGGATGCTTCATAGTAAGTACTAGTTAGTGTTAGCTCTCAGGGTGCATTGAGCACCTACTGTGTGCCAGGCACTTGAACTGCGGAAAGGAGCTGGTCTAGGAGGAGATAGTTGCAACACAGGTGATGGGGTAGAGAAGCAACACCTCCCTACGTGGGGCCTGGAGATGCACACAGACCAGGCAAGGAGGTGCAGGGAGCAGAATGGTCCTTGTTCCGAGCAGCGGGAGCAAAGGCCTGGGAGCCTAGGTCACTGAGTTCCAGGAACTGATACTTGTGCAGAGCAACAGGGATGTTGAGGCAGAGACAGGGCTGAGGTGAGGTGGGGGCAGAGGCCAGCCTCTAAGAGCTTCTAAGCCAGGGTAGACTTGGATAAATCAGTGTATTTATGGGTTTTCCTCCTTTCCATTTGTCTTTTAAATTTTACCATGCTTAAGTGAGTGTTGCAATTATTTCCCAAGAAGCCACACAAGCCAGAGTGACCTAAGACATGGTTAGGGTTAGGTAAAAGAGGAGAGGAGCACACAGAATCTTTATCCCTTCCCATCCTGTCCCCTCCCATCCTCAAGCATAGAGGTTGATCTCCAGCCCTCCGCCTTGCAGGAAATGGGGCGGAAAAAGTTTGAGCCACCTGGACTTGAGAGGGAGAGAGAGATCTAAGGTATCCTGGGCACATCAACCTCTTTGAGCCTCAGTTTCCTCGCCAGAACAAAGTGGAGACAAGAGCACTCACCGAGCCATTGCGAGTACTCAGTACACAGTTAGGCGCTTTGTCACAGGGACTCAGTAGTTTCATCGGTGTGAAGCACTTTGTCAGTGCTAGAGCCTGGCTTGTGTGTGTTCTCAGAAAATCCAATAGTGAATGGTTTCCATGTGCCACATGGGGAGACTGAGGTACCATGAAGCCTGAGGACAGCCCCTCCATGAGTCTTGATGCCCCAGCCCAGTGGGTGACCTTTCTTCAAAGCTCTGACTGCCCGACCCACCCAGACCTCGGAAACTGGTGTCTTTATATTTAAGAGTGTTGGGAACATTTTGACAAGTACCTACTTTGAGAACGGCTGCCCTACAGGAACCTCAGCGTGGGGGGCGGTGTCGGTCTTTGGCTGGTGGGCGGGGCCCTGGATGGCGCCTGGCAACCCTGTCTGTGTCTGGTTCCAGGGAACATCGAGTACAGCTGCCCGGCCACCAATGAGTGTGAGATCACGAAGCGGAGGCGTAAGTCCTGCCAGGCCTGCCGCTTCATGAAATGCCTCAAAGTGGGGATGCTGAAGGAAGGTAAGACGCCCTGTACGCCCGAGGAGCTCCACTGAGGCAGTTGGGGCGAGGCCTTTCTCACTGGTCCTCTCAAACCCCTGGGAGGATACCCACATGCTGTGGACTTCCCCAGGCCAGGGCATGTGCACGTGATTCCATGGGGTCACCAGACTCTAGGAGTTCTCCTGTGCATCCCAGGTTAAGTCCCTGCCCCTGGGAGTACCCACTCATCCTCTCTCACACCCTGTGAGCAGGTTCATGGCCTCTAGTTCCTGCTTAGCTCTTTACTCCTACAGGAGACACAGAGTCTCAAGAAGACAGAAGTGGGAAATTCTCCATGAGGGACCCCACATGGGTCCTGGGAAATTGGCATGGCACTCTGCGGAAGGTCCTCCTTTTGGGGCAAGCCCCTTGCACCCTGGGAGGGGCAGGCTTGAGAGGCTCCCTTACCTATCAGGGGCCCATGGAGTGTGGGGGTGCAAAGATCAGAGACATTAAGGACTGGAATGACATGTGATGAACTCTTCACCTGCTTCCTGGCAGGTGGACAGCACACCGCTATCACCTTGAGGATGTTTTGCCCCTTCTGGGTCCCCTTCTCGCCATTCTCTCACTTCCATTTTCTTTCTCTTCCCTCTACCTCTCTTTCTAGAGCTGTGCTGTCCCAAGTGGCAGCGTGAGCCTTGGGTTCGGAGTGTGAAATACACGCCTGATTGCAAAGACTTGCCAGGATGATAACAGGAGTGTAAAATTGTGTAGCAACAGGTTTTGGATAATGATTGCATGTTGAGATGATAACATTTTGGATATATTGGGTTAAGCAGAACATATCACATTCTTCTTTTTCCCTTCTTTAGTGTGGCTACTAGGAAATTTAAAATGCCATGTGGTTCTCATGATTTGGATAGTGCTCTTCTAGGTCTCCTCATCATCACCTTCCCTGTGGATCAGCTCAGGCTGACGACTCTTGTGGGTACCACTTTTGGGGAATGGATATTGGGTGTGTGTGTTTCTTCCCTTCCCTAGCTTTCCAGGGGAGTCAGTGGAAATTGTTACAGGTCAGCTTTTATGATCCTGGGCCCTGGAATCCTTCCAGAAGCAGGAGGAGGCAGGAAGAGAGGTGTGGGCTGATGAAGGAATGATGGGGAGGGGCTGGGAGAGAAGAGGAAGAGCAGGATTGGGATGCAGTTCCTTACTAGGAAAGAGGTTCTGGAAGCCCAGCCCAGCCTTTAAAAGCCCCAGGGGCACCCTCCCATTCTCCTCTCCAGCACCCATTGGGGAAGAGGACCCAAATCTAAGGTGCTTTGTCAGTATGTGCTTTGGGCCTTCTTGTGCTATGGAAATCGGAGGTCCTGTCCCTCTTTATCTTTTTCATCCCAGGTCCCTCCTCTTCACCTCAGCTCAGCCCAGTGTCTACACCCGTAAAACAGAAGCTCTGCAAACAGTTCCTCAAATGCCCCTGTGTCTGCACAGCACATGGCCTTTTAACTGTGTTTCTCATGAGTCACTCCTTTCAAACTCTTTGAGATGGAAAAGTCAATCCCTTTTAACCCCTTTGGGGGTCAAGTGGGGAAATAGCCCCCTTTTCTAGATTAAAAATGGGCTGTATTAGACCTGCCAAAAGACTGTGTTGGTTCATTTTGACTTTACACAAATTTGGTCTTCCCCTGGGTAGGGTGTGACCCAAGCAAGTGTCTGAACAGTGTGCCCCTGCCTCCAACACCAGGCTTTTTCTGCCTCCCCTCCACCCCCCAGAGCGTCCTGGAGTACACAGATGAGGAAACTAAGGCACAGAGGCCCTCAGAAATGTGCTTTAGTGTTGCTGGTCTGTTGACCCCCACTCTATATGCTGTTGGGAGCCAACATAAGGGTATCCAAGCCTCAAAGAGGCTCTGTGCTCCTAGGTGAGAGCTGCCGCCTTGTTCTGGGAGCTGGCTGTGAGGACACAGGGTCAAGCTGGGGACCCATTGTCCAGCAGCCTCTCTGCTTACTTTAAAACATCTGAGGCACTTGGAACAGAAGGAAGCTGCATCACTCTGTGTACCCCTGAATTTTAAGGGTGACAAAATTGAGTTCTGTAGGGTTGGGGAGAGAGGACTCTCCCACCCTCAGTCACACAGCTGGTTTGGGGGTTGCTGGGCCCACAGCCTGGAGCTTCCCCATGTCTGCCCTCCATAGGTAGGTCAGGAAGAGGGGAGGCTTCAACCCCAGGCCCCCTGCCCTCAGGACTGTGAGCTAAAGGGCAGCGGAGGGAGAGGGAGTAGTGCAGAAGGGTGGACCACCATTCAAAATCCCTGGACCATCTTGCAACACTGAAGAGTCTCTTCAGGTACTACCCAGTGCTGGGGAGAGAGTGGTGTCCTTCCCAGTGGCCCCCAGACAGGGAATGATGAGGGGTTTACTGATGGCAGGTAGTAAGCAGGTGGCCAGGCGCACAACTGAGCAGCAGCTGGGGCTGATGTACCCGGCCAGCCAGTTAAGAGAAGTGAGCTGGATGCTGTGTGTCCCAGGATGATGGGGGGGAGGGTGCTGGGGGACACAGGCCTGAGAGAAATGCAGCCTTAGGTGGGGCAACATGCAGGGTGGGAGCCAACCTTGACCACCCCTGCTGTAAATAGCCCTGTGGTTGGTCCAGGACATACATCAGACACACAAAAGGGCACAGGATAGCTTTTAATTAGTGTGGCAGCTCAGGGCATCTGGGGCTCTTGACAGGAGTAGGCAGAGAACCCTGAGGTGCAGCCTGGAGGAAGAAGGGGTGGCCACCAGCATGCTCCCCACCCCCACACCATCCCCGGTGCTGGTAGTCCTAAACCTAACGGGGGAAGGTGCCACAAAGGCTCCCCGCGTGGACAAAGCAGAGTGCCTGCACTTAGTCTTCATCCCGCAGTACAGAGCTGTGGTGCAATCCTGGGGCCTGGAGCTCCATGGGGACCGGCCCCCTTAGGAGGCACGGGCCTCATTGAGGAGCCTGGGTCCCTGCCAGGCAGGGGCTCTTGGCAGCTACCCTGGCTTCTGCTTTTGTTTGGGTGTCCCCCCTTCACATGTAGGAGCTCAGGCCCCCGGGACCAGCACGGCTCCCTGCCTCCCCCTGTCTTTGCTCTGGCGACCTGCCTGTGAACAGCAAACTCAAGCCTTCCCGGACTGCTCCCCTCTTTAAGATTCCACAGTGGGCCTGAGGCCTGGGAGGGGGGGCTCCGAGGGTGGGGTTCTGGGTCATGGGAGGAGCTGGGGAGAAGGAGAATGTGGATGCCAGCCTGCCCTTCCTCCCCATCTTCCCTACACATCTGAGCATTGTTTCCCCTCTTCTGTGCGGCAGCTCGGGAGGCCTTTTCCAGGTTCCCCTTTCTTAAGTAGAATAACCCAAGAGACTGCTGCATGACTTGGGGGGTCTAGCAACTGCGGGGGAAGAGGTCAGGCATGGCTTCCGTGGGCTCAGCCTCTGCCTGGAAGCTGCTGTGGGCTCTGGAGTCAGTGAGGGTGGAATGTGGGCGATGTCCCAGGGGTCTGCCTTGCTTTAAGCAAACCCACGCAGGCAACCTGTGTTTTGGGTTGGGGAGGACGAGATTCTCTTTACAAAGAATTGAAAATGAAACCTGCGCCAGCGAGGGATTGTGCCTGCATCTTCCTCCTGGCTCTGGGTGATTCTTGCTGTGGATTCTTACGCTCCTGGGTCTCCGTTCCCTCGCCTGCAGAGCACAGGTGTCGAAAGGGGCTCTCCATCAGCAGGTCCAGGTGCGGACCACAAGGGACAACTCATGGTGAAATCCACCATGCCATTGCTTTCAAGTTGTCAGCTACCGGGGTGTGTTGTAGTAGTGTTTGATTCCAAGACAGTCTCGTTAGTGTTCAACTTTTCAGTGGCTCACCCACTGTATGGATTCGCTGGTGGGAAACTTAGAGGTGGCATCTGTCTGGGGTTGCCCCCCATGTCTGGGGTCTAAATCCAGGATGAGGGGTCCCCTAGGAAGCCAGTGGAGAAGCTCTCCCCATTAGGTGGGCTTTGCAGCCTGGCTAGGGTGTGGGCTGACCAGCTCTAACAGTAGAGCCTGGAGAAACATGTGCTGCATTTCACACTCCCCTTGCCCCCAGGACTCTAGTGCAGCTCGGGGGGGTTCAGCACCTCTCTCTAGATAGCTTGTCCCTGCAAACTTCTCCTCACCTCACTTCACCTTCCTCAAGCCACCAGCTTCCCGGTCCCACTCCATTCCCTCCTCCCCTCAGCCACTGCCTGTCTTTCCCCAAGTGTTTTCTAAAAGATATTTGATTTCAGTGAAAGCTAGGCTGACATCCATGCAATACACTCTTCCCTCTCTTTGTGCTCATTGGGAAGGCAGAGGGCTCCTCCAGGGATTCTGGGTAATTGGGTTAGTGGCCAGCTCATGTCAGGAAATTAAAAGGAGGCTCTGATCAGGTTCCCACTGCATGGGATTTAATGGCTTTGTATTTATAGAGTTCTGCCTCTAACCCATGCCAGAAATACCACTTTTCTGGCCCTTTGAATGAAGAAAGAGGATGAGAGATGGCTTACCTTTAAAATTCCTTTATCTTCTCCAAAATACGTTAGTGTCCTGAAACAAACCAACTCCCCTGCACTTCAGAGAATAGCTTTGAACTAGAGCCCTGGAATTCTGATGGATGTTTGTACCACTTTCTGTCCTGCATGCTCACACAGACATAAGCACATACATGCACACACACATATGTCTAATGGCTCACAAGGTCATCCCATGTGGCCTAAAGCCTCTGGGCCACTCAGGCACAGTGACCTACTGACCTCTGGCTAGGAAAGTGTTGATGGAAAGGAGTGTAGGAGATGATCTTATCTGTGCTGAGCCCTTATTACTGCTCATTCAGGGCGTCTGGTGTTTCAAAGTGTCACTAACAGGTTTGGTGGTCATCAGACCCAGCAAAACCCCAACATCACCACTTCTCAGTTCTCCGGGCAATTTGCTTAGGCCTTTCTAGGCCTCCTCTGTAAAATGGGAATAATAATAGTGGCCACTTTCATCTTGCTCCCACTTTACAGGGAAAGCCCCTAGAGTTGTACCACAAAGTAGGATCTGATCATTGATTTGAGACAGATACTCTTCACCATGTTATAAAATTGGCCTTCCTCTGTGGTCCAGAAGGCACTTTGGAATCTCCCATAGCCTTTCTCCCCACCCCTTGACTGATGACCTTGGTTGACAGTTTCCTGAAAAAATGGAAGCCGTCACCTGCAGAATTTCTTACTCTTCTGCTGTTAAACCCATAAACCTACCTGCTTGTTTTCCGCGTTCACTCCTGTTAAAGATAGCTCTGCTCCTATCCATCTACCCATCTGTGCTCCCAAGCACTCTTCTTTATCAAGGACATCACTCCTTTAGCACCCTCTCGGCCTCTAGCATCCTCAAACTCTTCCTCACTACTGGCTCATTTGCATCCGCACACTAACCCACTTCTGCCCTCCCAGTATAAAAACAAAATTAAAATGCACAACTATATTTTGACTCTTTATCTCCATCCAGCTACTGCTACCCCACTCTGCTCCCTTTCTCAACGAAACTTCCCTAAAAGAGTTGATAGCACTTACTATATCTAGTTCCTCACCCCATCCATTAAAAAAAAAAAAAAAGAATTCCTTACAAAGTAAACATTAAGTCCAGAAAAGTATTTATAGTAGTGCATATTATATCAGAGTAAGGTTAAGCTTCTATTTAAAAGAGAGAGAGACTCCTTCCCTTCCCTCCCAACAAAAAAACTAAACAAAACAAAAACCCCAGTGGCTGAAGCAGGTTAGAAGTTTAGTTCTCTCTCATCTCTCACACCAAGATAGTCAAAGGTGCTCCAGGATGGATTGGCAGCTTGGCCATTCTTAGCAAATGGCTTCCATTTGTGAACCTGGCCCTCCAGACTCAGAGGAAGGAAAGCCTGTTCCAGATCATTTGAAGGGCAAGACCCAGAAGTGGTGCGTGGCCCTTTCATTCACAATCCATTGGTGGAAACTGGTCACATGGCCATCCAGCTCTGCAAGGAATTCTGGGAATTGTAGTCATTAGCTAGAATACCATGTACCCAGGAAAAATTTGTGACATGGAAGAGGGAATAACATATTTTAGAGGACAAGCATTGTTATTTGCCAAAAATATATGCGAAGCATAAAGAATACTGATACCTTCCATCCAGAGTAAGAAAAAAAATTATCCTTACTTTCGAGGTTCCCTCTCTGTTCTTCCTCATTTTCATTACCCTCAGAGGTAACTATTATCCTGATTTTGTATTATTTTTCCCTTGACTTTCTTTGTAGTGTTATCACATGTTGGTATCTCTAATGATTACTTTTTAGTTTTAAATGAAATATGCTACACATGTTCTTCTGCATCTTGACATTTTAGTCGATATTTCTGAGATGAGCACTTGTTGCATGGTGCTATTCATTTATTGTCATTTCTGGATTATGAAGTTAACCAGATAGCAAATATTTTAGGCTTTGCGAGCCAAAGAGTCTCTGTCTTAACTGCTTAGCTCTGATGATGTGGAAGCAGCCACAAACAACACGTAAATGAATGACTAGGGCTGGTGCTGTTAAAACAGGCTGAGGGCTGGGTTTGGCTCACAGACTAGTCAGCAGACTCCTGCTATAGAGTGTCATTGTATGAGTTTAGTAGAGTCTGTTTAGCCTTTCTACTTCTGATGGACATTTGGGCTCCTGGGTTTTTGCTAATTACGGATAATTCTGTGCATGTTTCTTGTTGCATGCATGTAAAGATTGCAGGCCTGGCTGTAAAAGTGCCAGAGATGTACATCTTCAGCTTTAAGAGATGATGTGAAGCTAATTTTGATTTGGTTGTATTGATTTACCATCTGTGTTTAAATGTTCTGCTTGCTCCGTATTCTCATCACTTTTAAAGTCTTGCTAGTGTGTGTTAGTGGTGTCTTCCTACTGCTTTGGTATGTATTTTCTCAACTGTGAGAAAAGCCTATTTTACATATTTATTAGTCACTTGGGATTCCTTTTCTGTGAGGTGCTTTTCTGAGTCTTTCCCTACTTTTCTAGGGTTTTTTTTTTTTTATCATTGGTTATAGAAATCTTGATATATTCTGGTCATTTTGTTAGTCATTTTCCAGTGGTTGGTCTTGTAAAAATCTCATTTGTCACTTCCTTCTCTTTATGGAGCCCTTTGATGAGCAGAGGTTAGTAATTTGAATGAATTGAATTTATCCATCTTTTCCTTTATGGCTTGGACTTTTATGGCCTTAAAAAAATATTTTTCTAACCTGCTACTGTAAAGATGTTTCCTTTATCTTCCTTATTCGTTTAGGTCTTTGATCCTGCTGGAGTTGAGTTCTGAGTCGGCTTCACTGCTGACCACACCCTGAACCTGCCCTCCACAGCCCCTGTTTGCCAAGCCTGGTGCTTCTCCAGCTTCCACTTACTCAGCCCCTCGGCAGTGTTCCGTACAGTTCGCCAGCTCTCCTTGTACCCCTTTTCTCTTTGCCTCTCTGACGCCCTGCTTGCCTTACCTCTCTGACCATGCTTTTTGGTCTTCTTTGCAAACTCCTGCTCTTTCCTCTTGACCTTTCTATTTTGGTGTTGTTCTGGATGTGGAACCAGGCGCTCTTCTCCTACACCCTGCAGGTGATTTCTTTTAGATCCAAGACTAGATACTAGATGACCCTCAATCTTAGACCTCCAGTCCCAACTCCTTCCCTGCACTTAAGACTCCAGAATCTAACTACCTTACTTCCATCTCCACTTGGGTCCCTTACAAGGCATCACAGATTCAACACGTCTAGAGAAGAACTCTAGATTTTTCCTACCCCTTCCTCCACTATTCTCAGGCTTCTCCATTTCTCGAATGGCACACCTTTACAACCATTGCTCAAGAAAAGTCTAGAAGCCATCCTGGACTCCTCCTGAGTGGATGTCCAAAATCTATTTCAGATCTGCCTACTTATCTTCATCTCTATGGCCATGACCCTGCTCCTGGGAAGCAACAATTTCCAAACTGGGCTTCTGATTTTACTGTTGGTCCTATTAATCTAACTCCCACAGCAGCAGGGTGATCTAATATGATTCTGTTGCTTTGCTTTACATTATTCAGGGACATTCTACTGCACCGAGAATAAAAACTACTTTACCCTGGTCTTCAAGACCCTGCATAATCTAGCCCCTCCCCACGTCTTTAGTACCATCGTGCACCATTCCTTCCCTGCCCGTCACTCCTACTCATTCTCTTGTAGCCTCACCAGCTTCCTTTTGATCCTCAAGAGTGACAGATCTCAGGCCCTTCGGGCTGTTTCCTCTGCAAGGAATGTTCTCCCTGTGGCTGGTTCCTCATCCTCCAGACTAAACTCACATGTCATCTCAGAAAGGCCTTCCTTCCCACTTCATTCCTTTGTGTTGTGTCTCATGGTATATTTTCGCTGAATTTCTCCCAGTCTGAAATGATCTTATTTACTCTTTGGTTTGTGTGTGTACTTGTTCACTCTGATAGACTCTTACACAATTGTTCTTGATTTAGGAACTCACAAATTCTATTGAAAATCCAGTGAAACTCTATCATAAAACATATACAAGTACCGACACATAAAATTTTGCTGACAGTTTAGGAGCTTCACAGAACCCCTGAAGCCCACCTAAGAGTTTCCTGAAGCCAGACTGAGACCTGTTGTTAGAGGATCAGACTTTTAGAGGTAGAAAGGACCTGAGGAACCTTCCAGACTCCGGGATGGCAAAGTGCCATGAGTTGGACTGTCAGCTCAAGGGTGGGGAGTGGCTGCCTAAAGTGCATGATTGAAAAGCTTCTTAGACAGTGTCCAGAATCAGTAGGCAAGAGTGCCATGATTGATTAGCAATGTCTGCCACAGACTGGGAAACGGAGGACAGTGGCACTGCCACCAGCTATTTGCCCAGTCTGATCTGGCGCATCTGAGTTTAAGTGATTTGTCCAGGGCCACACAGTTAGTAAATAACAAAGTTGGGTGGAATCTAGTCTCCTGGGTTATGCAAGAGCTCCTTCTAAGAAGCCTATTTCAACTCATTGTAGTTGGCTTGGCCAGTAGCAAAGCACATAGTCCTTCCTCAAAGCGGGAAAAAGAGGAAGGGAAAGGAAGGGGAGGCTGGGCTGAAATAATTTTTCCTTGGAGGGTGTGTAGTTTTGGGGACTTGCTGACACTGGGAATGCAGCCATAGTAGAGGCTTGCCAAAATGTCCCTGGGGATAAGGTCCCCTGGGTGAGAAGGATCCCCAGGAGAGAGCAGCACAAGATGGACACTTCTCTAATAGGCAGGAGGCCAGGGGCTTGTCCCTCAGTGCCATTTCACCCACACTGAAGCAGCTGGCATTAGCCCAAATGTTAGGTGGCATGTGTAGTTCTCCACCTCTTGGCTTTCATCGAGTCCAGTGTGAAGCCCTGCTCATTGTGATGACTCGGCACCAGGGTAAGAGGCAGCCCCAAACAACCATCCTTTCCGAGGTCGCCAGGTGAGCTCATCTGTCACCAGAAACCCCTGCAGGACAGGTGGCTGGGGGTAGTCCCATATACACAGGGGTGCCCAGCAATATGCCCACGTGAGCCATGGGCATGGGACCATGGGACCCTTAGGAGCCCAGGGTACCCACACCCCACTTGGGTGGTTTTCTCCTCTTCCCGGAGATAGGTCAGCTATTGTTTGGTAGAAGACAGAGGCTAAGAGTCAACCGCTAAGACCCCTGGGAAGAACACGGGTCAGATAAAATTTAAAAAAAAAAAAAAAAGGTCTGGCGCTGTGCTCCCCACACCTGGTAGATGATCAGAATCATTAGAGGAGCTTTGAAAAATTATCCATTCCTGGACATCCCCCCCAGAGCTGCTGACACAGGGTAAGACCCCCAAGCCTGTTTAGCTCAAAGGTTTTCCAGGGCATTCTGTCATCCTATAGGATGGTGCTCTCAAGTTCAGGGCAAGGGAGATGGCACTGGGAGATCAAGGTTCAGATCCCCCCTCCGACATTTCCTGACTGTGTGACCATGCTGAGCCTCGATTTGCACATGGGAAAATAGTGATCACGCAGTCTACCTCCCTGAATACTGCTGTGCAGATCAAAGCAGGTGCGGAATCACATTGTAAACTGGGAAGGAGCACATTCATGGGAACCTGCTTCATGTCATTAATATGCCAAGGACGTTGACTTTGAGGGAGGGGAGTGGGATCTCTGGGGAAGGGGAAGGGAAGGGTCTTGACCATGAAAACTTTGCAATGTCAGGAGAGAGACCCTGCCCTTCAACATGGACGTGGACGGTAGCTCTGCAGAGGTGGCGGGAGGAAGACGGGCTCAGAGGTCTTGTCTGAGCCTCTCCTGGGGGAGGAGAGACGTGACGGGGGCAGCGCCTGGGCCGGGCTCTGGGCCAGCGGCAGGGCCACGCACTTCAGAGCTCCAGGCAGTTATTTTTAGTGCCTGGGTAAAATGAAAGAAATTTAACTGCCCCCTGTTGCCACCGCCCCTGCACACTCGGCTATTTTTACTTCCAAAAGACTGGGCTCTCCTCCAGCTTAGGAAGGAAAACCGAGAGGATGGGGAGTGGGAAAGAATCGGAATTATTTTACTTCCATTAAGAAAAAAGTCAGAAGCCTGACCTTATCAAGTCAGCAAGTGGACATCTGACCCAGGATGTGGCAGCCGTCTGCTCTGGTTGCTCTGACGTTCCCGCAGTGGGTTGGAGGGGTCAGCAGATGGGGCTTGGGGTCCAAAGAGGTGTGAGGAGCCCCGCCCCTTCCTCCCAAGGAGTTTCTGCCCCCCAAGGGGCCTGCAGCTTTCTCCCGTGCTCTAAGCAGGATAGGACATGGGGACAGCAGCCCAGTGGGGAGACTGGTGGAGGGTTTGGGGGCCTTATGACTGCAGCAAGGGCAGAGCCTGCCCTCGGGTGAACAGAGTCGGCCCCTCTGCCCTGTAGGCAGTTCAGGAGAATACTTGTGTGGGAGCTTTGTGTCACCTCTCCGGGCACAGCCTCTGACCCTGTTTCCTGCCGGTTTTATTGAGCACATCTGACCCAGGGCAGTTACAACCAGGCAGATTCCACTCTCTCTCTTCCCAGGAAAAAAGCTGGCCATTCGAGCCAGACCCCATCACCTTCAGTAGGCAGGTGAGAGGAAAGAAATGACTATTAAGTGCCTACTGTGTACCAAGCCCTTTGGTATGTTTCACACATTTATATTGTTTAATGACATCGACCTGAGCAAGGTGGAATATTTTTAAAATCTTTTAACAGCTTTATTGAGACGAAATTCACCCATTTAACGTATACAAATTAATGGGTTTAGGTATGGTGTATTTTAATGTTTTTTTAATTGTGGCAAAATATAAGGAACAGAATTCCCTTTTTAAAACCCATTCTAAGTGAACAATTTAGTGACATTAAGTACACCCACAGTGCTTTGCGACTCTCAGCACCAGCTACTTCCAAAATGTTTCATCACCCCAACAGGAACTCTGCTCACTCAACAGTAGCCCCCCGTTTTTTTCCTCCAACCACCGGAAGCTGTCAGGCTACTTTCCATCCGTTCTGGATATTTCTTGTAAGTGAAACCATGCAACGTCTCTCATTCTGCGTCTGGCTTATTTCACTTCGTGTAATGTTCCCAAAGTCCGTCCTCGGCATAGCCTGTGTCAGAACTAGATTCCTTTTCACGAGCGAATAGTATTCCACTGCACGCCTAGTACCACGTTTTGTTTATCCACCCACCTGTCCGTTAGATATGCAGGTTGCCCCACCTTTTGGATATTGTGAATAATGCTGCAATGAACGTCTGCATACAAGTGTCTGTCTGAGCTCCTAGTTTCAGTTCTTTGGGGTAGACCCCTAGAAGTGGAATTGCTAGGTCATATGATAATTTGGTTTAGCTTTTTGAGGGACCACTGAGCCTACAGAACAGCTTAGTGGTTAAAAAGTTTTAATTAACCTTTTTATTGTAGATTCACATGAAGTTGTAAGAACACACACAGAGAGGTTTCATGTGCCCTTTGCCCGGTTTTTCCCAATGTAACGTCTTATAAAACTCTAGGACAATATCACAGCAGACTATTGACTATCAATCAAGCTATAGAACAGTTTCAAGGGTAAAGTATTCTTAGCGTTAATAATATTTGCTAACATTTCCTTAGCACTTACTATGTGCCACCCATACTATTTTAAGTGCTTTACATGCATTGTCTCATTTCATCCTCACAACAACCCTACAGGGTAAGTGCTATTATTATACCCATTTTACAGGTGCAGAAACTGAGGCACAGAAAAGTGAAGACATAGTGAGGCGTTGGCCCTGGGACTAGTGCTTTGTTCTTCTGCCTTAGTGGTGCAGACACCTCTGGGTCTCCACATAGTTTGGTGCTCCCGAAATAAGTAGTCACCGGGTAAGCATAGGAAGCCACGGTCAGGCCGCTGGGCGTCTGCATCCAGGTGTTATGATGGAGCATCAGTGGCTTAAGCACTGATAAATGAGATTGATTTCCCCCCTCGCAAAAGTCCGGAGATGGGCAATTGCTGGCATTGTCCAGGCTTCTCAGAGATAGCATCAGGGGCTTAGGCTTGCTCTTTGGGTGTTCTTTGCTGTCCTCACAAGGCTGCCTCATGGTTGCAAGGTGGTTGCCACAGCTCTTGGCTTTATCTTCCAGGTCAGGGTAGGAGGAAGGCAAAAACAGCCATATCACCATGTTTGTCTCTTTTATCAAAAAAGCAAAAACATCCCCGGAAATCCCCGCCATGGACTTCCCCTTACATCCTGTTGGCCAGAACCAGGTCATATGCCAGCTGTAGTTATCAGGGAAACTGGGAAAAAGTGGGAGGCAGGATTGTTGGGACTTGCTAGGACACCTCGTCTCCACTAACAAAATCCTGGTTCTGTTACTATGGAACAGGGAGATGGAATGAAAACTGGGAAACAGCTGATAATGTCTGCCAGACCCACCTGTTGGAATTTGGTGCTCCACTCCTAAAAGATTCACGATCCAACATCTTGCTCTCAGGATGAGAACCCAGTTGGGGAGGGGCTTATTTACTAAAATTATGAGCAGCATACTCAAGGAAATATAAAACACATTGGCTGATAATAAGGATAAATACAGTTGAGCAATATAGAAAGTAGAGGAATTCAGACCTCTGTCCACTGTCTCTGCCCTTGAGGGGCTGACCCTTCTCAGTTCCTAGCAGATCACACCAATAAAGACAAATGCTTAGATGGCAGGGAGGTGATTGGCCTGAAAACACCCTACAAATATAGAAAATAAAGGGTGTTTGGCCTTGCAAGGAAGGTGCCCAAGAAAGTTCAAGTCCATAAAGGTTGTCTTGTGGAAAGGTATAGTCTTCATGGATGGGGTGAAGGGTGGGAAGTGATTCGGGTACAGAATTTGACTTGATATGAGGGGGGAATTTCGTGAGAAATGGGCTACCTTGAGGGAGGGAGTTTCTGGAGGCTGGAGGGACAAATGGAAACCAGAGAAAAGACCAGCCCCTGAGATTTCTGTTTCCTAAGTCCGTGGGGCTTCATTTCAGCGGGCACATCATTTGCTCAGACACTTGCTTGGGCTGCAAAATGAATGAAAGCCCTTGCCCAGGAGGTTCCCACCATCTGCCAGGGAGACACAATTCAGGGTATTGTGAAGAGCTGTTGTTTTGACTGTAGTTACTATAACAGCAGATGAGCAAAAGGAGCCCAGGAAGGGTGTGGCCCGCTCTGCCAGCCAGAGTCTGGAATGACTTCTAAGCAGAGATAATACTTGAACTGGGCCTTCAGACATTCAGGACGTGAACTGCCTTTGGGAATAGTGTGGGCAGGAGGGAAAAGGTCACTTCCCCTAGGTGGGGGCCATCTGCCCCAACCTCAGCGCAGGAGAATGGGGATCCCTGAGTGGGCAGCACTTGTTTCTGCTGCAGGACCCCTCAACCTGAAGTGATTCTGCCTGTGGGACAGTGTGGGGGGTGGGGGAGCTCAGCAAATGGGGCCAGCCTGGGCTCTGTCCCCGAAGAGCCCATGAGCTGAAGATCTGATGGGAATAGAGAGACACAAGTGGGGGTGGCGTGTGAAGCGCCAGGTGAGTGGCGAAGCAGAGTGCCGGGAGTGGCTGCCTCACCTGGCCTGCCAGAGCTGCTTTCCAATTTGCCGAGCATTTTCCCATTATCACGTGATCTGATTGTCACAAAAGGCATGTACAGTGAGCAGGGTTGCTATTACTCTTGCCCCCTCCCCTGTACCTGATGGGGAAACCAAGGCTGCATAACCCCTCAGGGGCGGAGACTGTCCTGGGCCCTTGATCTCCAGATCCCCTGGGCTGGGCATTACGGGCTTGTGCAGCGGGAAAAGCAGACAGGAAGCAAGGATGGCAAACACATATCACACCAGGTGTCAGTTTGCACATAATCAAAGCCCGCAGTTTGTTTTTTTAAGCAAAATATTCTGGTAATTGATCCATTTATTGACTAGAGCCATTGACCACTGTGCTGTAAAGATCCAGGGGAGGACATTTAGACCAGAGTTCACGCTTGCGGTGCCCTGGGAGGTCAGACCCCGAACAGCAAAGAGCGTGGATGCTGGATCTTTTACTGGGCAAATTACTAAATCTCTCTGAAAAAAATCGGGTAATAGAGATAAAATAGGGATAATAGCACCTGCTTTATATGCTGTGGATTAAATAGGGCAATACATGCAGAAAGTCCTTTGTAAATTAGGCTGTTCACATTATCATTATTAATGTGATTTTCCAGAGAGATGTACACAGTGCTGGGGAAGAAAAATAATGATGATGATGGTGATGATGGGAATAGTTAAAGTTCTTGAGTGTCCACTGCATATCGGGTGCCGTGGTAGACCCTGGAGTAGGACGGTCCCTGGGTGTAAGGGGCGCCTAGTTGGTAGGGAAAGCCCAGTTCATTATCCGAGCCCTGGAAGAGGCACCCCGCCAGTGTGGGGGGGAGGAAGGAGGCACACCCACTGCTGACTTCATCAAGACTTTCTTGAACACCCACTAAGGTCTTGTATCAGGACAGAGAACATTCCAGATGGAGGCAGCAACAAGAGGTGGCAACTGCTCCTCGCCTTGTCTGGCTAAGGGATAAGTGCCTCTTTTTACTTTTTGTTGGGAAGTTTCCACTCTTGCTGACAGCTGCCTGGGCCGGGCAGGCTGGGTGGGAGGGGAGAGCTCATGAGTCGGCCCTTCTAGGAGAGAAAGTCCGAGAACTGGGGAAGGGCTTCCTCCTGGACTCCACGGCAGACCCTGGCACGTAGTAGGTGCTCTGGAAACGGGGTCCTCACGTCCTTCATGAGTGAAGCTTGGCATTTTCACGCTTTGTCTCACCAGCTCTCCAAGGGGAAGCAGAGCTTGGTGGCAGGTTGGCTTCCCTTGGGCAGGGGGGCAGTGGGAACTGCTTTGTGGCTGTGTCACAGGATGGGAGCAGGAAAACTCTGCCAAACAGAGAACTTTTCCCCAGAAACCTTCAAGAGAGGACTCATGCTACCTGCATTTGTGTGCTTGCTCCGTCTGGCCTCTCTGAAGGGGTGGGGAGGGGGCAAATGTGAGCTGAAGTTGTACCAGCTCATGTGTTTAGGTTTTGTGCCAGATAGGATTCTGTTGTCCCCTCCAAGGTGCCAGGGACTGGTAGGAGTTGATTGACAGCCGCATCTGCTAGGATGCTGGAGTGCAGCACTTTTCAAACTCCCGCGTGCATGAGTATCGCCTTGTTAAAGTGCTGACTCTGATTCCTTGGGGGCCAAGCCTGAGATTTTTGCATTTCTAACAAGCTCCTGGATGATGCTGATGCTGCTGGCCTTGGACTAGGCTTGAGAAGGAAGGCAGCCCTCAGTGCCCCACCCACACCTACTCAGATCCTTATGGCATGCTGACCTGCTGACCTGCAGGTGACTGCAGCTCTGCCCAGGGCTTTCTCTGGCCACCAGAGCCAGCTCAGCTGGGACCTAGGAAGTGCCAGTAACTGCAGGAGAGGTGGCCAAATGCCCCAAGGCCTTCATCTGCGTCAGGGTAGCCAAGGCCTGTTTTGCACTGTGTCCTAGGGTCCAACAGCAGTAGCCTATTCAGGAACATACTTATCACAGCCTATCTTCCTGAGACAGCACCCTGAAATCAACTGCCTGCCTGCAGGTCCTTGTTTCAGGGTCTGCTCCTGGAGAACCCACTACAGAGGTGGTCACTTGCAACCCACTCTGATCCTTGAAGCGAGAGGGGACTTCACTAGAAGCCTATCAGGAGGCCCAGGGACCGCCCTCAGAAGTCAGAAGAGGACTGGGGAAGGCCTGGGCAGCCCAGGTGCAGGAGATTCGGTAACCGAGAGTCTGACCCAGGGCTGCCCTCTCCCCTGCTCCTGAGGCTGCCACTGTCGCCCTCGCCCATCTTCACCCTCCCTCTGTCTTTGTGCCATTTGATCCTGATTCAAAGCCACTTGGATCTGTCTGTGTCACCAGTCCCTGCTTCCATCTCCAGAGGGTGGAGAGAAGGAGGACCTGGACACTTTGATATCCATAGTGCAGGGTGGGCCAGGCCCTCCAGCAGGATGACCCACAATAGGAGAGTGGCCTTTAATGAGGAAGCAGGGTGGGAACAGAGGCTGCCAATGAAAATACTGAGCACTGACTGGTCCCACGAAAGACAAGTCCCCTGAGCCATCTGCTGGTGTGCTCACAGCCTCTTCCTTGCCCTCTGGGAGGAGGCTGTGGGCAGAGCCCTTACCTGGAAGCATGTGGATGGGTACCTCCCCACGGAAGTTCCTTTAGGGTCATTAGCATTCGAAGAGCTGTTCCCACCCATTCCCTAAACAGCAATTTTACTTTCAGTTGTTCTCTGGCCCCAGGAAACTTCATCTCCTATCCTGGACTTTGTCGCGTAGGACTGCGTGTCATTGTGGAATGTTTGTCCTATATCCCGGACAAGTGACAGACAAATTCACGCGGACTAAAGGAATCCGGAGGAGAAAAAGGGATGCGTGTGCACTCTCTAAGTGAGAGAGTGCTAGGGCCTGCGAGGCTTCTCTCTCAGAGAGAAAAAGGGCGAGGGAGGGAGAGGGGGGAGAGAGAGAGAGAGAGCCGGGGTGTGGGGGTGGGGGAGAGAGGTGGAGAGAGAGAGTGAGTGTGAGAGAGGGACCCGACCCCTGCCTGGACAGGCTTTTATTGACATTCTAGGTAGATTACATCAAGGAAGGCCCTCCTATACTATGCACAGGTTGCTTTATGTGGTTACCATAACAAAAGAGAGAATGTTGCTAATCCCTTCAAGATAAAGGTCATTTGCAAATGTAAAGGGAAAAGAGGTTGAACTGGTTACACCCAAACTTGAGAGGTTTAGCATAGATTTTAGGAAGTTACTTTAAAGACATGCAGTAAATATTTGTTTCCTCAATTCAGGGTGAGGGAGTTTTTTAGCAAAAGGAAGTCTCAAAGCAGCCTGGGTACAATGCAGTCCTGATTCCCCATGGGAGACCTATTCACGGATGTTCTCTGCATGCCACACGCATCTGTCTGCATTCAGAACCAGAGCTGAGCCACAAGATCAATCGCACATGGATAGGTTCCCTGTAGGACTTGAATAGGAGGAGCTGTACGTCCTGACTGAGAAGCAGCCAGAAAGTCACCCCCTGCGAACTGGGTCTAAACCCTCCTATTAGGTTATTCCTGCCTTCCTCTTCCTTCTCTCCGAGGGAGGCCCGGGCTGGTGAGCCTTGTCAGTCCTGCCTGCCAGGAGACGGGGAGAAGCTAGGACCAGCAGGAGGAGGTACTGGGGGAAGACAGGGCCCTGAGACCATCCACTGACTGGGGCTCTGTGAGGGTAAAACGTGGCCTTTGGGGAAAGGACCGGAAGTCGAAATTAGCTGGTCAGGGCAGAGGCTGACGAGGCCACTGAGCTGTCTTCCTGCCAGGACACTGGCTCCTGACCTTTTCTGTGTCTTAGTCAAGGCCCATTCCATGGCAAGGGAAGGAGAGTCATTCTGTTTACTGTGTTAGTTTCCACTGTGGAGCTGATTTGATGGGTCCCAACCATCTCTTCTGGTCAGGCCACACAGGTTGGTGGCCAGCATGAGCTTGTGCGTCCTTGGATGAGGAGCCCACCCCAGGTCCTGTCCACTCTGCTCGCTGGCGGGGGTGTCAGATGGCACAACGCACCTGTGTAGACCACAGGAGCTGAGGCTGGGGCTAGTTTCTTGAAGGTGGTAGGGACCCAGTGATACTACAGATCTCAAGGACTGGGCCTCACACCTGGAAATGGGTGTCAATGTGGAGTGGACACACTTCTTTTGCACCTGCTGCTGAGATACTTCTAGGCATTGATTTTCCAGATGTGGCCAGGGCCCCCTGCATCCTATCCTGTGGGGACTTTGTGTCGCTGACCAACGCTAGAATTCTATCCTAGAATCTCGGAGGGTGGGATCCAGAAACTGACATTTTTAATGAGCACCTATCCAGGTGCTTCTTAGGTGAAAAGTTTGGAAATCCTTGTTTTAAGTCTTTTGAGGTACCTACCAGTGGCCGGTATTCCTTTCCTCTCTTGGCCAGCTAACTCAGCCCTCCCTGGTGGATTCACAGAAGATCTAAAATAATGTGTCTCCTTTCCCCAATATGAGGAGTGATTTTGTTGCCCCTTCCCGTTTAGAGACAGAAAGACTCAGGAGCTGAAGGTTGCTTGAGATGGACTTCAGGAGGATGCTGAGTCCAGAGAGGCAGGACCAGGCCTGGGACAACTGGGATGGGCCATTATTGTAGACAATTATTTTCGGAATATCCAACCACCTGGCCTAAAGCTGGCCATGGGGCAGCTGTAAAAGGCCATCTGGGGGTGGCCCAGAAGGACTCAGCTGGTACTGAAATTCCCGAGTCAATGCTAATATCCCTGGTGATGTTGAACAACTCTTGAGACCTTCTGCCTTTCCTCCCCAACAGGTGTGCGCCTTGACCGAGTGCGTGGAGGCCGCCAGAAATACAAGCGACGGCTGGACTCAGAGAGCAGCCCATACCTGAGCTTACAGATTTCCCCACCTGCTAAAAAGCCATGTGAGTGCCAGGGCAGTCCATGCCCCTGTTGCCGGCATCTGTACTGGAATGACTGGGTTATGGGACAGTGTGGATCCCAGGGAGGTAGCATCAGTACCTGGTATTGAGGTCAGGTACTTCAGAATGATACCTTTCCATATGGGACACCCCAGTATGTGGTTCCAAATGAACCACGGTCCTAAGAGGGCCTGAGCCCCACCACCTGAAACATGCCTCTCTAGCCACCCACTCAAAGCAGGTTCCTCTTGGAAGAATTCACCAGGGAGGGAAGATGACGGCAAGGTTTGACCTTCCTGGGTTCCTCTGTACCTGACTTTGCTTCGTGACCCACCACCCCAGGCCCTGCCCTGGCCTTTCCCTCTTTCCAGGCATTTACTTTCCTGCTTTGGTCTTTGCAGTGACCAAGATTGTCTCCTACCTGCTGGTGGCCGAGCCAGACAAGCTATATGCCATGCCTCCCGCTGGCATGCCTGAGGGCGACATCAAGTCCCTGGCCACTCTCTGTGACCTAGCAGACAGAGAGCTTGTGGTCATCATCGGCTGGGCCAAGCATATCCCAGGTGAGTCATACAGGACCAGGGAGAGAGCGTAGTCAGGGACTCCCAGGTACTGTCCCCGCGGTCGTCTGTGTTTCCAAGGCAGGAGAGCCTGGAGGTCAGGAACCCTGTAAAATCTTGGCCAGCCTGTTTCCCTCTGGTTTCCTTTTCTGCGCTTGTGGGGGTTGGAGGTGAGCAGGTGTTTGAAGGTCCTGTAATGTTCCTCAACTGCTGGGGCCTCTAGAACCAGTTATCCTTCTAAGGGGTCATGACTGCGTCTGCAATAGGTGATATTCAAACAGCATGTTCTTTGAATCCTTGAAGACCAAGAAGTAGTGTTTTTCTTGTCAACCTTATTGGAAATACACTGGAAAACAACACAGAAGGCGAATCAGCCCTCTAGCTCCCTGTTAGAGGCAGGTGGAATAGAGCAGTTAAGAATATGGCTTGAGAATCAGATTGGGATTCAACTTGCAACTTGCTAGCTGTGTAACCCTTGGCAGGTCCACTCACTTCTGTGGGAATACCCTCCATGGTGGGCTGTGCCGTGAGGATGCAATGCGGGCATGCACGTGAGCAGTAGGCCTGTGCTAATGTCAGTTGCATGCTCTCTGTTGCCATGCGCCCAGTCTCTAGGGGAGGCCTGTCTCCTCATGTGGATTCTGTAATTTTATGGTCATTCCTGGCATGCAAAGTATGTGTAGTGAACGTGTTTCAGATGATAGGACTTTTCTTCATTGCGTGTGGCCCTCAACCCTCTTTTAGCTTTTCCTGTTCTGGATAAATGGTAGGAGCTGATTTTTTATTTTGTTTTTGTAGACACTGATACCCACATGCTTTATATGACATACTTGTTGGGGACCCTTCTAAAGTCTGTGCCGTTTATTCCTGTAAGGTTCTAACAAACTTGGCTCATAGTGTGGTGGAGACATCCTGTTATCCTCTGGCAATGATTGACCATGGACTTGGATTCTTACTAGCTGTGTGGCATGGGGCACTTTATCTTCTTGTCTGTAGATCATGTTTTGGTTTGTGTATATGTTTGTCATGAGCTCCGAACAATGAGCACAGGGTACATGGCTCCATAGCAAAGGTGCCCTGGACTTAAATGCTAAGGTCCACAGTGAGGAGAAAGCCTTTACATAGGATGAGTGCACAGCTTAGAGGGAGGAGCCTTCCTACCAACCGGCTTGTAGAGAGAGCCCGCATGGTCAGAGGTGGTGCTGGTGTGGCTTAGCTGGTGGGATGCCTAGAATCCCCACATTGGGGAACTCCCAGTGGCCCCAAGGCATGTCACCACAGCACTGGGCTCCCAGGGATCTAGGCTGCAGAGCCCTTAACTAAGGAGCTCAGCCTGTTGGGATTACACACTCAGTAGTTTTTGAATCTGTCCTGTGCTGGTTCAGCACAGATGTGGGGTCAGGCCACTGCTTAAGACACCTCAGCCTGGATTGCTCCACTAACCCAGGGCCAAATCAGGCACAGCTCTCCTGCACCCCCGCCCCTCATCACACACTCTTCTTCAGGGTTAGCAGATACTGCATCCAAGCAATGGCTCCGGAGTGGCTCCTGGTGGCCTCCCCAGGTCACTGCTTTCCCCTTCTACCGCCCCACCCCTGCCACACCTCCAAGATGACAGAGTAGACCCAGGAGGTACTGTCTCCCCTGCCACCCATCCCCATCATGACTTCTCAGCTCCAACCCAGAGGGCATCAGGTAGAGCAGAATGGCTCCTGGGGACACAGACCCTGGATTCAAGCAGCCCTGGGTTCTGATCCCAGCTGTCCTTCCTGGTATTACAAGACATTTCATTTCTCCGAGCTTCAGTGTCCTCTCTTGTGAAATGGGACTCAGAAGAGAGCCCCCTCGCCGGGGTGCAGGGAGGAGGTGGCACACTTAGCCCATGCCCCGCCCGTGGCAGTGACTGTGTGACCATTGTCACTGTTGCTGATAGCGGTAAACACCTTTCACATCACCATTTCATCTGTCCAAAGCCGAATTCTTTTCTATTCAAAAGTAAAGTAAACATAGGAGCTCACTTGTCTGCCTCAAACACTAATTTGCCTATTTTGCATAAATGTGCATGCTGAATTATTTGGGCCTGACCTTCTAGTATTTAAGGTAAAATTAATTAAGAGTCTCCTGCCACTGCCTGTAAACCTCCTATTCAGGGAGATGACACATCAAGGGCCTGATATATTTAAACTAATCGGCTTAATCCCATCTTAGACTAGATAGAAAACTCACCTGAAGGCCCACTCACCAACCCTTAGGAAGAAAGAGAGCAGGTTGAGTAGGAAAGATGCACGCCTGGGTCCCCCCCCGGGACTTGTGTCAGTTCCTGTCTGTCTTGGTTCCTGGACAGACAGAAGGACTGGCTCCTTATGACCGCTCAAGAATAGAGCTTAGAAGGGGAGCCCGAGCCTCTGTCCTTCAGCAAAGGAACCCACATCTCAGGCCTCAGTATCCTCTAACCTCTAGTCCAGAGCCCAGCACACAAGGGGGCCTCACTGAATGAAGCCCTCCATATGCATTTATTGAGCATTAATTGTATGTAAGATCTCTTGCTAGTTGCGGCTGATACAAAGAATTAGATTGATTTCTGTCCCAAGGATTCCATTTGGGAATAAGATAAATTTAAAAAAAAAACAAACTTGGTCACAGAAAATTTTAAACAAAGGTAGGTCAACAAGTATAATGCACCTGTGTGTATCCATTACCCTGCATCAACAGTTATCACCCACGGCGAGCCTTATCTCAGCTCTACCTGCCCATGTCCCGCCTGTCTCTCATCCATGAGACAGACACTTCTGACACTTAGAATACAGCAACAGGAAGCCTGGGACAGAGTTTAGAGGCAGGAGCAATGCCATGGACTGCCCCGGGAGAGAGCAGAACCTGAGCTGGGCCTTCAGGGTTGAAGGGCAGAGGCCACGGAGGAAAGTTCAGAAGGGTGGTAGATGCTGTGAACACAAGCCTTCACACCACACAGAAGCCGGAGTATTCGTGCGGGCACCGAGCAGCCTGCTCAGCCAGAGGAAGGACCATTTCAGCACAAACTCATTCCCTGCACCCCACTCCGCCACTCTCTTCTACCACAGTGTTGAACACACAGGGTGGGTCCTGTGAGGAACTCAGGCCCAATTGGGGTTTGCTCAGAATAACAGCCACTCTTTTGTTTCCGTCAGTCGGAAGTCTCGCTCGCCCAGTTGTTGATTTCCCAAGTATTGGGCTGCCCAGAGAACAAACCCGTGTCTTTAGATAGCCCACCTCTTGTTTCAGGTGAGTGAGAGGTTTGACCAAGAGCCCTCACTAGCACTAACCCTTTCGTAGACAGTAGGTGTCAGTTGATGAATTTGCAGCCTCCAGATGTTATCAGCCTGTCATCCTCAGCCCAGGCGGTCTCGAGGCTGCCCTGGCCAGGAGTACCTTCTCCTGCCAGCCTGTGGGAGTCACTGGCAGCCCTGGCCACTCCGGCCAACAGGTGCATGGCCTCTGCAGGGGACCCCAGAGGCCTCCTCACAGAGGGGCCCTCAGCGGCCCTCCTCCCAGGTAGCCCCTGGCTGGCTCTCACCGGGGAGAGAAGGGTGCCAGCGGCCGATGAAATATGGGCTGCCGAGTGACAGCAGCTGTGTCTGGAGTGGCCTCAGATCCTATAATTACATCTCCCTTTATTACCTCTGCTAATGGCCCTCCAGGTCGACAGAAACGATAATAAATTAACAGATTATGAACTCCACTCGCCACAAATTATGTGCTCTCTTTTTTTTTTTTTTAACTCTAGGAGCTTGTGCTGTCAAATCACGGGGGGAGGGGGAGCTGGGGAAGAGCCTGAATGGTATTAGACCAGTCTGTGCAGATAAAGCAACTTTCCTGGAGCAGCAGAGCTCAGGGCGAGAGACCTGGAGAGAGAGGCCCAGAGGACAGCCAGCTTGGGCAGCACCTGAAGGGGCCAGTACTGTGGGGGCTCAGCCAGGCACAGGGACAGGGACAGTGCTGCATTTCAGGGGGCACAAGCCACACCCAGCCTGTCCCGGCAGCCACCTCGATCCCAGAGTTGCTAGTTACTAGAGGAGGAGAAGACCCTGCCCCCCCCCACCCCACACACACACACAAAAAAGCAGTGAAGGGCGCTTTGCTGAAGGGCAGGGAGGAACGGCTCAGGCCTTTGTTTGGTTTAAATAAGAGAAGGAACGTGTGCTTCCAGTAAAGTGGTCGGATGTGGCAGAGGGGTGGAAGTTAGGAGTTACACATCTCTCATCCTCCTTGTGTATCCCTCTGGGAGTTTGCTGGACACACACAACCGCCGTGTGCATGCACGCGGGTGTGTCCTCATCCCCTCCGTGGATCACACTGTGACAGGCTTTACACCCTGCTTCTTTCATTAAATTATACACAACAGGAGCACTTGCCACGTGCGGGACTGTGTTCTGAGTGTCCCACACCTGAGCTCATTTAATTCAAACAATGCCATGAGGCCAGTCCTGTTCCTATTCCTCCTTTACTAGTGAAGAAACTGAGGCACCGAGAGCTGGGCGGCCAGGGGTGGGCAGAGCTGGGACTCTAACCAGCAGTGGGCTCCGGCTTCTCCCCTGTGCGTGTCTTCCCATCCACACTCATTCTACCTCACTCTTTCCAGTGGCCTCTAATGAGCCATTCATTTAACTAACAATCACATTTGTATAACAATGGCATGCATTACATTAGTTACATTTTGGGTGTTTCCTGCTTTGGGCCATTTCAAACGGATCCAACACACACCTTTGCACACTTATCTTTGTGCATTTAAGGATACTTTTCTTTCTAGGAGAAATCCTCCGCTGTGGAATTGCTGGGTTCAAGGGAGCATACCTTTCATTTCGGGCCTGATTTTAATTTCATCTTTGGACCCCTTAAACATGGACAGGTTCAAAGCCAAAAATAGACAAAAATGTGTACCCACAAAAGTCTCGTCTCCATCCCTAACCCCTGCCTTCTTCTTCCCAGAAGCAACAGTTTTTAGTTCTCATTTTTCTGCCTAGTGTTTCTTGTGTCAAACATTAGAAAAGGTCAGACATTTCCCCTGCGTTGCACCAATGGGAGCCACCTATGAGCGCTGCCCAGCACTTTGCAGTGTGCATTCGAGTTTCAAAGCTATTTCCAGCTCCTCTAGAAGATGCTCTAGGAGGAAGGGAGAAGGCAGATGCTAAATCCGCTACTCAGACCAGCCGGGCAGGGAGGCCAGGGCACGAACCTCAGGGATGTATCCCCCAGTGGTGGCACAAAGCTCTCCAAGGAGCAGCCTCCCTCCCTCCCCTCACCAGCCCTGCCCCTCCCCCCAGAGGGCAGGCCTGTCTCTGACCCAAAGACAGCTAAATCCACAGTCTTCTCTAAAGGACCAGGAGGGACTAACCAAGTTCTTTAGACACATTTTCACCTTGACACTTAGGAGTCAAGGCCCGGTGGCATCTGTCCACTCTCTCCTCTGTGACCTGAATGTTTGTGGGGCACCTCCTTTGCACCGGGACAGGGACTCGGCAGTGGGGGCAGGGAGAGGACAGGTAGCTCAGCACACAGGGCACGCGGGACACTGAGGTACGTGCTGTCAGAGGTGCCTTGTTACCCTTCAGAGCTCAGCCCCAAAGTCTCCTCCTCTGTGAAGCCTCCCCAGACTCTCCTTGGGCCACAGTCCCCTGCTGTGTCTTCTCAGAGCCCTCCACCTTCCTCAGTCGTACTTCACGGTGACACCTGGTACCTGGTGTGTCTTTCCCTCTTGCCTGTGAGCTCTTGAAGGCAGGTCTCACCTGCCTTCTGGTTTGAGCTCACCACCTGTCCCCAGTGCCTTGCCCAGGGCCTGGCACTTAGAAGGTGCTCAGTAAATGGTTGTTGAATGAGTGGAGGGGCCGCAGCACGCTATTCATCTTTAGTGACCGCACCTGTGTGGTTAGCCTCACGGGGCCCTTTCTCCTCTGTTTCCAGAAGCCCAGATCTTACCTCACCCTCCCTCTCTGCCACTCCAATTCAACTGTCTACTAATTTTCCCCCATCCACCCCTGACATCTTTCCCTTGATTCCATCCGCTTTCAGACCACCCCCCACAGTGCCGCCCCACTCTCCCCTACACACTCACACCCTCACAGGCTGGCTGATTGGTATCTGTTAATTAATGTCACCCAAGGCCTCTCGTGCTCAGAAGCCTGATAAGGGAAATTGGATGTCCCTTTCTATCTATCTTTTATTACCTCCCGGCTCTCCCCACCACCACGGGCAGCCATATGCAGTCCCCCACCCTGGGATCTGGACAGCACACACACACCTGACCCTCTTTGCCACAGCCTGTCCCCGGAGAAGGTGTATCAGTCCAGGCTTGCCCCTGTTGTCCGTGTCATTGATCCAGCTCTTCCGTCCTTCCCCACCGGATGCCAGTAGCCAGGTGTCCGTCAACAGTCCGGGCTGTGCAGATTGGGCCCGGGAACAGCGGTGATTGGATGAAGAGGGAAAGGGCAGCTGCCAAGGGGGCTCCAGCCCCAGGAGTGGCCCCTGCAGATGGACACCTGCGAACCAGGTGGAAGGCAGGGAGGGACAGCGGTTTTTAGAGACAGGGGATAGCAGACAAGGGTGGGATAGGGTCTATCTCCGTGGAAGCCCAGAGCGATGGGCCAGTCCAGAAGCTGGAGACCACCCAGCCTTCCCGTCGAAAGGGTTGAGAGAGTCATACCGTAACACGCTGACAACATCAGTGACAGTAGTGACCACTACAACCACCACCACTGTCTGGCTCGGGTTTGCTGAGCACCGACTGTGCGCGGGGATCGGCACTCAGGGCTTCCACTCACCCTCGTCTTTGTCCCCACAGCGCCTGCTGCACCCAGGTGGGGTCCGGGTCCAGGCTGGCCATGAGTGACGAGTCCTCCATAAGCACAATGGCTTTTCCTTCTTTCAGGAAGCCCCCGAATGTCATTGCCATGACACATGGTGCAAATGGCTTTGTGGAGACTTCTTTCGGTGTGTCTGCATGGTCAGTGCTGGCACCAAGCACTGAAGTCACCACCTGTGTTTAGTGACCAGCGGTTTGAAAAGCAGTTTTCTCCCTCCCCCTCCCTCTCCCCCTCCCTCCTTTCTTTCCATTTCCCCCTTTCTTGTTTATCAAGACGTTACTTGCCTTTGCACAAGTTAAGCGCACAGAGTGCAGCTCCAAGGTATCATTCTCACTTTGCAGATGTAGACTCTCGTCTCATCACCAACAGTAACAGTAGGAGCTCCGGAGCCGAGTGGCATGTCCTGTCACCACTGGCTCATGTAGACCTCACACAATGCTCTGAAGCCACTGTAATAATGGCTCCACAGACGAGGAAACGGAGGTTTGGAGAAGCTGCACGGCTTTCCCAAGGTCGGCCCACAGCTAGTACAGGGGCTGTGGGGAGGCAAGCCGGGGCCATCTTTAGAACACAGTACACAAGACAGCGTTACAATTCTGGGGCCATCCCTACGCCCAGCCTTCTTTCTTTCCTGGAGTCAGCCTCCTTGCCCGCAGGGAGGGGAGCCTCCCATGAGTCCAGGCTCACAGGATGCAGGACTGCTGGGTCATTGTTAAATGGAGAGTAATGGCCTGGGCAGCAGGGGCCTGACCCCAGGGAGGACAGGCTGCCCAGTGACAAAGTGCCCCCTGACCCTGGGGTCTCCTGAGCATTTTGTAGCCCCAGGCTGTGGCCACAAGAGGTCACTGGCCAGGAACAGCTGAGTCCTGGTTCCTGGTTGGGCCCCTGGGTCTCTGCACAGCTGAGACTCTGCACTGAGGGCCCAGTATCACTCTAAAATGCCAAAACCTTCCCTGGCTGGAGCAGAGAGGGCAGCCTGGAAGCTGCCCAGACTGGAGGGGACCCTGGACTTCCATGTCATAACTCTACTATGAATTCAATAACTCCTTAAATTACACATACATTTAACTAATCACCAAGCCTCTGCAGACCTTCAAAAAACCCCAGAGAACAGTAATGATAATAACAACTGTCAACAATGACTAAGCTTTTGTTATATAAGTCTTTCCCATGAAATCCATATCTGACTCATTCATTCTCCAAGGGAAAGACAAGAATCCCAAACGTACAGGGGAGGGGCAGAGTCCAGAGGTGCCTGGACACCTCCACCATCATCCCGCTCTCCAGCCAGCACCAGGGGGGACCTGGCCCACCACGTGGCCCTGGCTGCCCTCCTCACCCCCTCTTCCCACAGGCTTCTCGAACCTCTCTCTGGGGGACCAGATGAGCCTGCTGCAGAGCGCCTGGATGGAGATCCTCATTCTGGGCATCGTGTACCGCTCGCTGCCCTATGATGACAAGCTGGTGTATGCGGAGGACTACATCATGGACGAGGAGCACTCCCGCCTCACGGGGCTTCTGGAGCTGTACCGGGCCATCCTGCAGCTGGTGCGCAGGTACAAGAAGCTCAAGGTGGAGAAGGAGGAGTTTGTGACACTCAAGGCCCTGGCCCTGGCCAACTCAGGTAATGGCAGGTGTGGGACCCGAGGGGGGGTCTTTGAGACATCTTCCCAGGCCTGAGGAGCATCACTCCGAAGCCTGTCAGTGGGATGGCATGAAGATGCTGGAGCTTCTTGTCACCAAAGATTATACAGGGGGGATCTGGGGTTAAAAGGATGGTGACGAAGGCCAGCACAGGTCGAGCATTTCCTAAGTCCCGATATGCAGGGCGCCTTGCTGGGCCCTTGACCTCCAGACCGGCACACTGGCTAAGGACCCAGATTTCAGAGCCAGGTTCCTGAGAGTCAAATCCTGCTTCTTTCACCGGGGCAGGTTGCGTCACTCTGTGCCTCAGCTTCCTCATCAGTTAAATGGGAACAATAAACAGTTCCCGGCCCCACAAGACTGTGGAAGGGATTCCTTTGTCCAGAGCTATACTGTGCTGACCACATAGCTGACCCGTACTAAGTACTCAATCTGTTAAACAAATTTAGCCATGAACTTACTTTGAACTCACAGCTACCCTAGGAGCAAAGTTCTTACCGTTTTCAACCCACGGCACAGATGTGGAAACTGAGACCGAGAAAGGCCAAACACATTGTCCGGGGTCACACAGACCGAGGAGTCAGACCAGGGTCATGGGATTCCAAAATCACCCTGAGTTTATGCCCATTCCTTGAATCTCACAACTAAACTTCGTGGGCCCACGAGAGAAAACCTTCCCTGCAGAGTTGTCTAGAGTCTGGCATTTAAAAGGAGGCCTCTCTCCATTTCTTCAGCTCCCCGCAGCTTCTGGGAGAGGGGCTGGCATAGGGGAATGACTCTAAAGCTAATCTAATCTGTGTCTGCACCTGGCGTCCGCCGTCTGCAGGGTTCCCCTCGAGGATGCAGGAGGAAGGGACAGGCATGGTCCCTGTCCCAAAGACAGTGTCAGCTCGTACACCCAGGGTTCGGCCGCAAGACGGCGCGTTGACATAACTGTTCAAGTCCGAGTCAGGTCGGCCCAAGTTCAAATTCTAGCTCTGATCCATGGCAGCAGTGTGACCTCGGACAATGTGGCCATCTTCCGTGACTCTGTCCTTGTGTGTGACACGGGGATATCCCAGTACCTCCTCTGAGTGCTTCTGTATCAAGTGCTCAGCCGAAGATGAAGCGCTGAGCCCAGTGCCTGGCCTAGAGGAAATGTTCCATAAAGATTCATTATTATCATTATTAGTAGTATTGGAGGAAACAAAGTTACCAGCGCGCGGAAGAGGGAGAGCTGGCTCCCAGATGCAGGCAGTGCAAACAGAGCAGCCAGCTGGTTTGCTGGATGCTGCTGCACTTTTCCTGAGAGTCCCATATCCCAGGAAAGCTCAGTCCCTGGCTCACCAGGTCAGCTGGTCCCTCTAACAAAGGGCTTCAGAGAGCAGGCAGAGATGCTGCTGATGCCCATCAGATCCCCCTTCCTGAGTCAGTGCTCGGGAGCCCCAGCTGCCCCTCTTCACCAGAGACTCACCCTCACCTGCCCTGCCAGGAGGTTACCTGCCCCACCCATGCCCTGGCACCTTCAGCCCATGTGGACCCGCACAGGGGAACAAAGGGCAGAATTGGGTCAGCTGGAAGGCGGGGCTGCATCCTTACCTTGCAGGCTCCCACCCTCTTCCGTTCTCCTGAAAGCACGCCCCCTACAAACCCCATGCACCCAACCCCGTCTCAGCCCCTGCTTCTGGGGAAGCGTTTAGTAATGAACTATGGCAAAATAATAACTGACACGTTGCATGCCTCTACAGAGATGATTTATCTCTACCCTAAGATGCCCACAGTGCATGAGTGTTCTGTTGGAGAAAGCTCATGCTGTCGAGGTTTCTAGTGCAGTTCGAGGTGGACAGAGCAAGCAGATGGTACTCAGAGTTCCAGGTACCACTCCAGCCCCATGCAGCTTCCCCTAGGATGAACGTCTTGCCTCCACGTGGTAATTCGCTACAGTTAATGAGCCAGTATTGATATGTTATTATTAATAAAGGTCCATAGGTGCCATCAGGGCTTTTACCCTGTGCGGGGTACGTGTCGAGAGGTTTTGACAGATGTGTGACGACAGCGCTGCGTCGTGACACACCACACGGAGCAGCTGCGCCGCCCTCACGATCCCCTCCACTCACCTTTCAGAGGGTAGCACCTGGAGCAGCGTTGCAGAGGGGCTGGCAGGTTGGAGGGGCGTGAGAGGAAAGGGGACCCAGTGAAAGCAGCGGACCCTGGGCGGCCACGTGAGACAGCAAGGCTGGCAGCCTTGGACGGCCCGTGCTCGATTCTGGGTTCTCCCGACCTCTTCACACCAGACCTCGAGCTCAAGTTCACCCCGCTGGGAGGAGAGAGTGAAGGAAGGGAGGCCACTCCACTGTCACCTTCATCCCACCCCTCACCAGCACGCTGCAAGGGCTTTCAGAAGGCTCTTCAGCCCGGCCAGCTGCTCTTGCCTTGGTCTCAGCACAGACGGACATGTACAGACATACAGACAAGCATGCACATATAGTTACTCACACATGCACACATGTACTAATATACACATATACTCACAGATAGATGCACACACCACCTGGGGACCAACGAGCCCATCAGGACCTTCCGCTAGCATCAAGCTTTGCCTAAAAACACACTCGGTCATGTGAGATAAGTTCCAGGAACCTGGACTTTTGTCCCAGTGGCATCTTCTAAGCCATCCTGCCTCTCATGCACAGGTTCAGGAAGCTCAGGGCAGAGGAGTTTGTGATGCCTGAGGCCCGGACTGTGTAGAGGAACAGCCGGCTGCAGGCAGAAGCGGGGGAAGGACAGGCCTGTGGGGTCATAGAGGCTCCCAGGATGTGAGGGGGTTGGAGTGTAACAGGGTCAGGATAGGGAACCATGAAACATAGGGTGGGGTTGGGGTAGTGACCTGTCCCCAGCAGTAAGGTAGGAAAGTCACCCAGGCAGACAGAGTGTGTTAGGGGCCAGGGAATCATTGCCATGGTCCTGGTGGCAACCCCAAAGGCCGCTGCGAGTACCACTGCTGAGGCTGAGCTGACGGGACAGGACCACTCAGATGTGGCTCAGGGGGCCAACAATAGGCAGAAGGGGGAAGCGTATCAGAGACAGGCTGTGGCCCCACAGCCTGCCCCCTGGGGAGTCTGCTAGCCGACTTTCACCCCTTGTCCCTCTCCAAGGCTCCCTGACAGCAGAAAAAAAAATCATAGCCATTGATTTTGTAATTAACAGTTTATCAATGCCATCAATACAGACGCACTGATGGATTGCAAAGAAATTAATCTTGCAATGTTATTTTATTTCATTTTTGGTCGAAAGCAGCTGCCAATTTCAGCCTCCTTGGGGAGGGTGGGGGGCTGGGGAGAGGAAGCTGGCAGGAGGCAGGGAGTCTGGGTGGCCAGGCTCCGGCCTTATAGGCACTCCCACATCTTAAATTCACACTCTGAACAGTTGGGAGAGCAGGAATGGAGCCAGGCTCCCCTGCAACTGGCAGAGAAGGAGTCCTCGCTACCTCGGCAACCAGGAACTGAAATGCAGGGAGGGGTCCTGGGTATGGGGCCAATAACGTTCCAGCCCTGCAAGGGCTCTCGCCCCCGGTGGTAGTCCTCTCAACAATGATAATGATAACGCTCATTAGGTGCCTACTTACTGCCTGGTACTGTGCTATTTCATTCAACCCTCACCACCACTCTGAGGTGTGCACTCATTTGCTCCATGTCAAAGACTGGGAGCCCAAGTAATATGGCCAAAGGCACTCAGCAGCTGAGACCCCAGAGCCTTATCTACCTCATCCTACTGCTGTCCTCCCAAGAGAAGGAGGCAGGGTCTTGAAGGTACAGGCTGAGAGAGGCCCCAGGAAGTCAGGGGGTGGTCACTGGTGTCAGCCGGTTGGTGCAGCTGCCCTTGGCAGTCTGGTATCTAAACCAACCCAACTGCCCTGCTCTTTTGAGTGATTCAGGAAACGTGCCCAGCCTTCCCTGGAGACCCACTCAGAGCTTCAAGCTGGCTTGACTCACATGCACCCTCCCCCTCCCATCTTTGGCAGGTGCTGGGCGCTGCAGTCCAGGGTGGCAGCTCAGGAACTTTAGGGAATGTCAGAAGAGGGCTGGTTATCTTCCCTGAGGCCAGGGAATGGGTTCCAGAAAATTTCAGCTTGGACCTAACTGTAACCTAGCTATCAATGCCTTCCACCCTGCTGAAATTTTGATAAATTTTGTTTGAACCCCCAATTCATAGCCTGAGTCCAAAGCCCTCCTCAGGATTTTAGATCACAAGGGTCCCTGCCAACAGCTACCTTTATCACCATGCCCCGTGTGTCCAGCCATGCTGTGTCAGTGTTCCCTACCATGGGAAACCCAGACACAGCTTACCTCTGTATCTGTGTCTGTTCTCTCTAGCCAGCCTTTTGTGGGGCTAGTAATTATAGTGAAGGCTTGAGCTGGTGCCTAGCAGCAGTAGCAGCAATAGTATTGATGATGCTGATGGTGGTGGTGACAGTAGTGGTGGTGATGGTGATGATGATGGTGGCTGTGATGGTGGTGGTGGCGGTAGTGGTGGTGATGGTGATGATGATGATGGCCATGATGGTGGTGGTGGTGATGGTAATGATGAAGATGATGATGGTGATGGTGATGATGGTGGTTGTGATGGTGGTTATGGTGATGGTAGTGATGATGGTAGTGGTAATGATGATGATGGAGGTCATGGTGGTTGTGATGGTGGTGATGATGATGTCCATGATGGTGGTGGTGGTGGTGGTGGCGGTGAATGGCAATGATGGTGGTAGTGGTAATGACAGTGATGAAGATGATGGTAGTGGTGATGATGGTGGTTGTGGTGGTGGTGATGAAGATGATGGTGGTGGTGGTAATGATGGTGATGATGGTGGTGATACCACTAGCTGGGCACTTACTTTGTACTGTTTCAAGCCCCTGATCTGTATTAATTAATTTAACCTCTTGAGGTAGGGATGGTTATTACCTCATTTCACAAATGAGGAAAATGGGGCACAGGGAAGTTAAATAACTTGCCTAACAGCCAGTGAGGATGCCGGATGCCACCTCCACCAGTCTGGCTCCAGAGCCCACCCAGTACCTGCAGGGCACTTACAGGCCTGCTCATGTTCAAACCCTTCAGGGTTTCCACTTCTGTCTCTTGGTGGTTTCTCAAGAAATGTCCTCCATAGATAGAGATCTCTCCCTCCCTGGGTCCAACCCCTTGCTCTGTCATTGGCCTCTGTGACCTCAGACTGGCGGCCCAGCCTCTCTGAGCCTTGGTTTCCCTCTCTCTAAAGTCAGGACTTGGACAGCTCCAAAGCAGAGCCCAAGGACCCTTGGCGGCCCCCCAGCCCCACGGCAGCGCTCTCCCCCCAGGGCCCCTGATACTCACCTTGTGCCCGCAGATTCCATGTACATCGAAGATCTGGAGGCGGTCCAGAAGCTGCAGGACCTGCTGCATGAGGCACTGCAGGACTACGAGCTGAGCCAGCGCCACGCGGAGCCACGGAGGACGGGCCAGCTGCTGCTGACACTGCCCCTGCTGAGGCAGACGGCGGCCAAGGCCGTGCAGCACTTCTACAGCATCAAACTGCAGGGCAAGGTGCCCATGCACAAACTCTTCCTGGAGATGCTGGAGGCCAAGGTCTGACGGCCTAGGACACAGACCGACTCCCACCTGTGGACAGACAAATGGACGGCCCATTGCAGAGACCTCCACAGCCACCAGCCTCGCCCTTCCAGCCCTGTGTCATGGCCTTGAGCAGTCCCAGAAGAAGAGGCTTCTTGCCCCCCACCCCCCGGCTGTGTGCAGAGTCCTGGTTGCTGTGGGGCAGGGAACGGGGATGGGGGGCGGGGCGTGGGGCTCATCTGAAACTGGCTTTTTCTTTGGTATGATTTTCCTTCTCCATGGGCAGTGCTGATGCCTGGGCCAGGGCTGACTTCCCTGAGACTGGAGACCACCGAGGAAGGGCCCCCTCTCCCCACCGGACCACCAAGAGGCAGCTCAAACATTTCCTGGCCCCACCCCCACCCACCCTCCCCCACCCCTGGCCTGGTGGGCAGTGCTAGGGCCCAGAACTCAGGCACACTCAGGTTGGACACCACCAGCGGCGTTCCTTCTCAGAGGGCAGGTGCTCCCTCCCAGAAGCCCTGCCTACTGTGTGGTTCCCATGGTCCCTCAAGAGGCCCTAAGCCTTCAACAGTCCAGCCGGCCCCTCCTTCCACACTTTGCCTCAGCTCCGCACACACCCAGCTCCTGGGGGACTCATCAGGAGGGTAGCTGCAAGAACTTGTGCATTTTCCTGGGCACCCCAGCTCTTGGTGCCCCCCACCTGCCTGTCCTCCTCCTTCTCTTCACCCCCAGGAGGCCCCCTGCTACTTCCTGACCCTCCCTCAGAGCTCTCTCAGACCGTGCTTTGGCCAGCCATGATGGCCAGGGACTATAGCTGGAATCGTACTGGCTCACAGAAGATCTCCCCAGAGACCCCCTTTCTCTTTGCTTTCCCCCTCCCTCTGTCAACCTTCAGGGCAGGTCCAGAGCAGGTGGTCGCGGGAAGTGGTGGGTGTGCAGGGCCCTGGCCCCATCAGGGCACCTGGGCACTTGGATTCCAGGCTGGGAGGATCTGGGCAGAATGGGGAGAGGTCCAAACCAATCTTTGCTGAGCACTGAAAAGCCCAGAAGCAGAGATAAGCAGACAGGGAAACCTGAAGACAGGGAGCTCAGTGGAGGCCACCGGCCTCTCTGACACATCCTGCTTCCCCGGGCAGTGGACACCTGGACACACCCTCCCAGCATGGTGCACACAGGTGGCCGAGGGCAGCTTGAAGGCTCTCCCAAGAATGGAAGGGTGTCAGGCGTAATGGAAGATGCCCTTCCCAGCAGCCGCCTGCTAAAGCATCAGAGCCACCCCACCTGGAACACTTTTCTGGGATATGCACACCCTTTCTAACCCAACCTCCCATCACCTGGAGAGGCAGGTAGGTACCCCCCCACCCCTCGCTAGGACATCAGGAGGCCAGGGGACCTCTTCCACAGCCTCATGGGCTTGCTAAGGCCAGCTGCTATTGCTGCCTCCACCCCCTGTCTCTCCAGACAGACACCAGTTCTCCAGGCAGGAGGGCTGGCTAAGACCCAGCAGCTGCAGAGTGGCCAGCTGATGTCCTCACATAGGAGACATCAAGGGTCCCAGTGATGTGTGGCCCCCTCCACTCCTCTTTGGCTATGGGGAATCCAAGGCCACGGTCACTTGACAGTCAGCATCAGAATTATGATCCATCCAGGATGCTCCATCCCTAGCTCTGTGTGGGTCCCCATTGTCCCTGATCTGGGAGGGCACCTCCTCAGGAACCGGGACAAAGCCCAAATCCAACCTAACCATGAGCAGCTGTGCCAGGGGTCTGAACTGGAGAACTCTAGGTGAGAGAACCTGGTACCTGCCTCTCCCTGGGCTGTGTGCAGCAGGCTGTGGGGCAGAGGGTGGCATCTCATACCTGGGCGCCCCTCTCGGTGCAGTGTCACTTTCTGCTCAAGCATGAGGACCGTACTGTCAGGCACAGCAGGGCTTATGTCTGCTGGCATTTGCAGTCCGTCTTTTCCAGGAAAAGGCGCTCTGGCTGCCGGTGCAACAACTGGCCTGGAGTGGACAGGTGTTCTGTACACGGGGCAGCTTTGCCTCGCTGCACCTGGCACTTCTGCAAGTGTCCTGGTGTCAGAGTCCCTCTCTAGCAGCGGGCACGGAGAGCCTGAGAGCTTGGTGCCAATGAGGTGGACACTGCTGATACTTCCACTCTTAAAAAAGCTCTTAGGGCAACAGGAAGTGTATCAGTAACAACGAGAGCTCCGCTCAGTGGGAGAGGTCCTGGTGCGTATTGACGGAGCACAGACCATCAGACAACCCGGGTAGGGGCCACCTCCTTGGTTGGAAGCCCCTCTAGCTCTGGTGCCTCCCTGGGAGGAGGGTGGCCCTGGCTTAGTGGGGAGAGGTTAGGATACCCTGCCCCCCCCAACAAAAACAGGACAGAACTCAAGTTTTACCCCCAAATCTGCTGTCGCTGGAATATCTGTAAAGCGGAAATAGCCCTTCTCAGTTGTATTCTCATGATACAGGTCATTGAAATGAACCAAGAAATAAAATGTACAAATTCGACTGTGGAGAAGGTGGTTGTGGCTGGGTTTTGTTTGATCCCCGTGTCCCCACCCTTGCCAAAGCTTCCAGACTGGTTTTGCCACACGGGAACCTTGAAAGAGGCACCCAGGGTTTGCACACAGGAGACCTCGGTTACCTCCCAGGGCACAACAGAAGAGCCCAGTAGGAGGCTCTCACAACCAGAGTGGGGTGCGGGGTGGGAGGCCAGGATGAGGGCTTAGAGGAGCTGGAATCTGCACACACCCCTGTGTTGGGGGCACCCTCCTCTCCAGCCACTCCCCTCCCCTGTGCAGATGGGAGAAGGGCCTGGGGCGGCGGTGGGGGGCAGCCTAGGGGAGTGGTGGCCCACCTGTAGCAGGAACACAGGGGGCCCTGCCCATGGAACAGCACCAAAGAAAAGCACTATGTGGAAAGATTGTTTTATTTTCTAATAATGATAATGTGGCTGGAATGGCTTCTTAAATGTGTATATTTTTTAAAACAGCAGCCCCTCATTGCACCTTTCACCTGTATGGATTTCCTTCTCTGTATGTGCCTCCCAGAGCCCCCCGTGTAAATGCACCACTCTAGGATCCTCCAGTCCTGGTCCCATGTATCTGGAATCTAATAAACAAGGAACGGCCTATTGGAGAATTTCTTCGCACATTCTCTTCCAGGCTGGCTACGCCCTGGTCTCAGGCCCGTGCTAGGAGAGACTGTGGGGAGAGCCAGCTTGGCCCCAGTTCTCTGGGCAGGCAAGAGCGTTCAGCAGCAAAACTGAGGAATACAACTTGAGAAGTGGGATCCCCATCTGAGAAACCCTCTCCTGCTTTTTACACTTGGAATAGGAACGGTGAGGCATTACTGTCAGGGACACGGAAGGTCAGATGCGTGAGACCCTAAAGCACTTCGTCAGCCACTCCTACTCCACTCCTACTCCGGTGGCTGTCGGAAGCCTGCCTTCGTTTTTTACAGGAGATGGGGGGAGGGGGAGCGGTCTGCAGAGGCCTTTTTTCCTAGTTACTTTATCCAGGAAATTGGTCTCACTTCTGCAGACATCCCTCCCTTGCCAGACCGAATGCCCAGTCCATCTGTGCCAAGATCCCTTTGGCAGCTGTCACAAGGCAAAGCTAAGGCCCTGGGGCTCTCACTGAGGTACTGAAGAGTCTCTCCCACCTCCTCCGTGGAGAAGAGGGACCACCAGAGCCTCCCACCCCCTCCTCCCACCAACAGACATGACCATCCCCCGTGATCGAGCTTGCAACAGGGAGAACATAAAGGAGGGGCCAGCCTGCCCCCCTTCACAAGGTTCCTCATTAAACACATGCCCCGGAGAAAGCCCCATTCAATGCCCAGCCACTCGCTTCCAAAGAAACAACAGTCCAGCAAAGCACAAAAGAACTAAAAGTGACCCAAGCCCTCACCCTGCTTGTCGATATCACCAGCGGGTGCTACATTGTTAATGCACAGCCAACCTTCATCAGAACCCTCCTTCTTCGGCCCTCTCTCCCACGCAGCAGCTGCTCCTGGAAACCTGTCTCGGGGATCTCCGCACTGCCCCCAGCTGTCCCTAACTCAGCCTCCATGGGCGCCCCTTCTCGGCCCTCCTCTCCAGGATCCAGTTTGTTATCTAGATCCGCTCAGTCTCTCAGCTTCTTTCCATTTTTCTGCACAAGCTGAAGAGTCGGAAGCCGATCCTGCAAGCCAAGTCTCTTCTTTAGCAAAGGCTGCGGCGTGGGGGTGGTGGACGAACCCTCGCCACTCCATGTATGCATTTCCTGTTGCCTCTGTCACAAATTCACTTTGCCCCCAAAGAACAGACACCACCTGGAATTCCAGACAGCTGTCCCTTCCCTCTCCTGAGGCTTTGTCGTGCAAAGGGACTGTCGTTCCACAGAGCCAGGATATGCCTTTCCAGGAGCCCACCTCCATCCTCAAAGCCTGGCCATGGTTTTAAGTCTTATTTCAGCAAACACCCAGAAAGGCAAATCTTTTCTGATCCAGGCCGTGCTCTCTCTCCTCAGCCCTCGCTTTCCTGACTGACCCTGGTCACTCTGGCCCACTCTCTGCTCCCTCATTCCTCACCTGGCACGGGGCTAGATTTGGGGGCGTGGTGAGTGCTCCCAGCTGAGCAGAGAAGATAGACATCAAACTAGCGATTTATGAGGGTATCTTAAATAGGAGACTTTCAGAGGCATATGGGGGTGTGTAACAAAGGAACCAATATGGCCTTTAGGTGGGGAAGTGTTGTGCAAGGAAACCATCCTGTGGGCACAGGTGGAGGCTGGAGGAAGCCAGGTGGCACTGGGGGATGGCATTGCAGAGAGAGGGAGAGACAGGGAGGCTGATGTGCTCCAGGCTTGCTCAAGAAACTGGAAAAAGACTGCTGATTGGTCGGATGGTGGCAGAGGGGAGGAAGAGGAGGCTGGAAATCAGAGGGGTCGAATGGCACAGGGCTTGGTCGGCCTTGATGAGGACATTGCTCTATCCTAGAACAAGTAGGAAGCCCTGGCAGAGTTTTACACAGGGAAGAACATGGTCAGATCTGTCTCTCCCACCTAGAGACAGTGGGTCAAGCTGCCTGTCCTCCGTGGATCTGCTACTAGGGAGCGGCATGAGCTGTAGATTCAGACTGGCCTAGGCTCAGAAACCTCTGCTCTGCCCTCCCTGGAGGTGCGGCCCAGGGCCAGGCTCCTCCCTCCCCACTGGCACAATGCAGCCGACCATGCCCTGAAAAGATGCTGACAGGTTATAACAGGTGGCTGCCAGCTACCTCCTAGACATTTCACAAGCTGTCCCATTCATTCCTCACACTGAATGTTTGATGTAAACGCTCCTGCCTCCATCCCATGGAAGGCTAAAGCTCAGAAAGGTTAATCAGTTTGCTTAAGGTCACAGAGCCCAGCTTGGAGTCCACGTCTGTAGACGTCCAATTCCAGTCTCTTAAGCACCGTGCCATATTTCAGACTGGCCGTCTAAAGGGCCAGACATGCAGTAGACACTCAACAAAGTCCAGTCCTTTCCCCGCCCGCCTCCCACTGCAAAGAACCACATGGCCTTGCAGGAGCCACCCCCAGCCACAGAGGTCTGCTTCTGCCCCTGCCAGGGCCAGCTTGTGGCCCATCCGGCCGGGCAGGAGGAGAAGGGAGCGTGAACAAACACTGCTGTGTCCCACCGTTGACCTGCGCTGTTGCAGCGGAGCCTGGGAGGGGCGGGGGTGGGGGGGAGTACTGTTATGCCAGTCTGGTGGCTGAGTGACTTGAACCGAAGTCATGCCCCTTGTCGGTAACTGGGCTGGGACAATGCTACTGGCCTTCAGGCCACATTACTGGGAACAAAATTCCAGGGACTGCCTACCTTATTTCTTCCTGCTTGTCTTTGGAGAAAAAAAATCATCCTAACATTATGGGTCAATGTTACGGTGCCATTTTTATCATATTCCTAAGGTCCCTGGTGGGGAAGTCTTAGACTCATTAAGAGGAAATTTTCTGCTTTATGTTATCAGAGGTCAGAGGTTAGAAGAAATCCCATGTCCCCATACAAAACATGGAGGATCTAAGGGGTATCCTGGACTCGTGTCTTGGGAAGGGTAGGGGGAGGGGACAGGGACATCTAAAGCAGGTATTTTGGGTCCCTCCAGCCACGTCTCATAAGTGGCTGGCTGGTTTTGGCTAACGCTCCTCTGCTAGTCACAGGTCTCCTGCCGGGTGCACATGGGAGGGGCACCAGTGTCAGGCACAGAAGAGGGGACTGGGTGACCCCTGCCTGGCCTTGGTCAAACTGGGGTTACTACCATGGAGGTGGGGTGGAGTGGGGAGTGAGCAGGAAGCCAGTAGAGAAGAGGGATCTGGGACAGATGTGGTGGGAAGTGCCAAAAAGAAAGAGAATTTCACTCAGAGGAAACATTCCTGGAAGGAGACAAAGCTCCCCCAGCTTCCTCTGGAAATTGCTTTGTTTAAAATGCAAAGTGCAGATGTGTTTAGATGACATCTCAGCATCCATCACCCTATGCAAATGCCGACCCTGGGGAAGAGCAGCCCCTGTAAGTCACTCGGATCCCCCTAATCGAGTGTGTGTGGTGATGGCAGGCCAAAGGAACAGGCAGGGGTGGTGACAGCTCACCACCCAGGAGAGGGACTTGACAAGGGAAGATGGGGGAGGGAGCCCAGCCCTGGGGGTTGGGTTGTTGGGTCCACATCTGTGCCAGCGGCAGGGATGAGCTCAGTCACCTGCACCACCACCCCTCCCAAGCTAGCTGCTCTTAGATGGGGCTGCAGGGTGCGGGCTGCTGAAGACCCCCGAAGGACAGAGCTCTAAACAAGGGCCTGCCGCTGCCTTGCTCAGGGACAGTGAATTAAATCCTTTTGGGCAGCCCCTTGCTTGAACGCTGCCCTGGGGAAACTGGGGAAATGGAATACCTGGTTGGAGTGGGCTGGGGCTCTTATACTCAAGCCCTCCATCTGGTACCTCAGTCAATCACCAATCCATAGCCCTCCACCTGGTGCCCCAGACTGGGCCAGTATACCTTCAGTGGCAAAAACTTAACATCCTGGTAGGATTTCCAGATAAAAATCTAAGATGCCCAGTTAAATTTGAATTTCAGATAAACAAGGAATAATGTTTAGTATAAGTACGTCCCAAATATTGCTTGGGGTTACATGTGGTTTATCTGAAATTCAAACTTAACTGGGTGTCCCATATTTCCGTTTGCTAAATCTGGCAACCTGGCACCCTGGACAGTCCATTGCATTTTTTTTTGGTGAACATCCAGTCACCATGTTGGGGATGGAGGCTGCCTCCACCTTCCTTTCAGTTTTACCCACCCCACCTCCATCCTAGCTCTGCCCCTGGGTCACACGCGGAGATTTTGCTTCCCTCCCTTTATCTTTCCCAGGTTACTCCCCACCCCCCACCACCAATAAACCTCTTGCACCGCCAACTCCATCTTAGCCTCAGTCTGCGATCCTCAACCCTGGGGATGACGGCTCAGCCTGGCTGTTCGCTCCACTGCAGACACACATTCTTCCTCATTCATTCCTGTATTCAGCAGGTGTCCGTTGAGCTCCTGCTATGTTATGTGTCTGACAAGACAGGTGTGGTCCCTGGTCCCCTGGGGCTTACACACTAGTTGGGTTAGACAGATTTTTTTTTTAAAGAAGCAGCTAATAAAGTAATTGCAAATGTGAGAAGTAAAGAAGCTGAGATGGAGATTCATGAGATGGGGAGGGAACCTACTTCAGCTGGGATTGCTGGGGAGGGCCAGCCTGAAGAAGTGACACTTAAGGTCTGAAAGATGAGAAAATGCAAATAGAGGAACCAGCACATGCAAAGGTCCTGGGGTGAGGCTGACTCTCAGGGGCCTTAATGCTAGACAGCTCTTTTATTTCTCAGAAATTTTATATTTTAGTTTATACCTTTATTTCATCCTTGGTGGAGATTCCAAATTCCGGTATTCCGAAGGTCCCAAGCCAACGTCAGCCTGTAGCAGGCTGATTCTCCTGATTTTCTCCTGATTCTCTGAGAAGATGGAGCCAACACAGTTTCCTTTTATCACCCAGCTTCCCTGCACGGCCACACGGCCGTAGCTTCCTCTCCACTGTTCTCCAAACTAGACGTGCGCTGACCTGCCTCCACTGCCGGACCTTCCCATCTTGACTGCCCCTCCAGCCCCCTTTGGGCCTTTGCTTCAGCAACAATTTCCTCTCTTGTACCTTCAGCCTTCCCGCCTCATTGGCTCTTCCTCTTTCACCTTCAGACCAGCTCAGAGGAGATGGCTTCTCTTCCAGCGCTGACTTCATCTCTTTCTTTGCGTTCTCAGCCATTTTTTTCCTCCAGATGTTCGATGTTCTCATTGTCGCCCTCACCGCTCACTGTTTAACCCTGCCCTCTGCCTCCCACCCTCTGCTACCCAGCCAGCGCTGCCTTTCCCAGACTCTCCCAACGTGGGGTTCTTCTGCCTTGCTCTCTGAGCGTGTCTGTGTTGGCCTGCCTAGGATATCATGGCTATTTCCTTGCTAGAATACAAGGTCCTTGAAGTCAGGAACTTGTCTTACGTTTTGACATCCAAAGCCCCAAGCACATTACCTTGTTGGGGACTTTTTCAGCAAATGTTTCATTCAATTGTGGTGTCCCTTGGGGTTCTGGGAACCAATATGGGAGCGTCTCCTCTGGGGTAAATACGAGAGGGTGCCCCTCAGTGGCAGGGGTGGGGACAGCAGGATGGGGAGGTTGGAGGGGAAGTGAGGGTTGGGAGAGAGTGAGAAGGAAGGGGAACAGGAGGAGGGTGCCAGCTTCTACAAGAGGATGATGAATGATAACAGCGCTGGGAACAAAACCAAACATCCTTCATGCTGTCAGAGCAACGCAGCCAGCACACTCGAAGGCGCGGGCACCAGGCAGTGCCTTGCTCTCTGAAGAGCCATAGGCTTGCAGACCCCTTCTGCTCAGAGTCAACAGCCCAATCCATCTTCCTTGGGGTGTCTTCTGACACTGGGGAGAGATGGGTATTCTGGGGTTGGTGAGAGGGAGGGAAGTCAACCTGAGCCAGCTGCCCTTCTCACTGTCCCCCTTCTGGGGCAGCAGTGGTCTCCTTTGACCCTGTGGTCACTTCCATCTTCCATGCCCGGGGTCATCCAGACAGTGTTGGCTTCCATTTGTGTTGTGGGACTTTGTCCCTCCCTCTTGTGTGGATCTTCATCCTGCTCCATAAAATATTAAAGTAAATGTTCTCTAAGAATAAGCCAATTGAAACACAGGGTGATGAGGAGATCCCGCAGACCTAACTGTTGCTCATTTTCTCCCTGTGTCCATGGACAGCTGTGAAGCACCAGAAGCCCTGCTCTGAGGGTCAGGGAACCTGCCTGGATTGGGGACCCAGCTTTGCCACAGAAGAGCCAGGGACCCCAAGCAAGTTAATTAAACTCTCTGAGTCTTGATTTCCTAACCCCTAAGTTGTTGGGGTGAGTAAACGACCTCCGTTACCTTCCCATTTACTCATTCTGTTATTCCTTGTGCAGCTCAGCAGTGGACACATGATTCTCTCAAGCCTATGATCCCTTTCTCTCTGTGATAACAGTAACTCTCTTCTCTGCTCCCTTTCCACGTGGTCCTGGTGAGGCTTCAATTATACTGCCCTCCCCAGTGGGGGGTTTGGCCACTCAGACTCTGGGACAGGTCACATGATGGTAGCTCCCTAAGGGACCTGCTGTGGTTCCAGCTACACAGCTGCCCAGATTCCTGCTCTTCCTGACGTTGGATTGTCCATCTCCTCCTTCGTTCTGCAAACTCTCCAGTGTCGCTCTAATAAAATTCCCTTTTTTCCAGGGTCAATGTCTGATGCTTGCCATCAAAGATCTTGATCATCCTGTTAGAATCCTGAATCTAGGATCAGAAAGCGACTGTAGATGACACAGGTTGACTTGTTGAAGTTGCCTCCCAGCTGGAGAGACTTTTAATAGATAACAGGGAGTGAGCTTCACTGTCTGCTTCCTGAGAGAAAAAGGCACATGTTCAGCAGGTGGGGATCCCCCTGAGAGATGCCGTATACATCGATGATACTTTGCATTTTACACCAAGTGAGTTCCTCCAGCCTGTACCCAGACACAGGTACACCTATGTCCTAAACGATGCTTCCCAGCCTGAGTAGGTGGAGAGGGTCAGGTAATTAGCAGTGCACATAACCTCAGCAACTGCCCTTGACCCAACACTGTCTAGTAGCATTTAACAAATCAGCAAGAAAGTAGTCAGAGGTGCCCTCCATGGGCTTCTAAAAAGAGCCTTGCCCACAAGAAACCCTTAACAAGTGTATTGTTCAATGTCTAAACCCTTGGGTAGCTGGAAAGAAAAGAACTTGAACAAAAGCAGAGGTCAGGGTCCACATCTGCTAAAAGGACCTGAATATAAAAATGAAGATGGCAGGTCATTTGGCCACCTAGGAAGCAGACCTGAAAAGAAACACAATTTTGGACTTGCCTAGTCCTTCCTGATAGGACAGTGTTTCTCAAAGTATGGTTGCAGGGCGTTTTCTGGTGGCACTTAGATATCTTGTACATTTCATTTTCCTCTGTTTTATTTTAATGTGTATTAAAGAAAATATCACTAACATATCCAGATATATGGTGTGTGTGTGTGTGTGTGTGTGTGTATGTATATATATATATATATATATATATATATATATATATATATATATAGCTTAGGAACCAGCTAAAGTAGGTACATAAGACTTAAAGTAAGTTGGTTTCAATAAAGATATTAGGAGTGAGATATGGATTTGGTGAATTTTGTGAAGGTGGAGCAGGAATAAGTGAAGTTGGGTAGAACTGTGTAAGAGAAGTCTGGAGCCCCATGCTCTCCTGCCTCCAGCTGGCCCTCAGCCTTAGTAAGGCTGGATGAAAAACCTAATCTGAGACTGTGAGCTCTTCCAGGCATGAGCTGGGCTTCGCTCATGTTGAATCCTCTGTGTCTAGTGCACAGCCAGCAAACAGAAGTACTAACAGATAGTTTTGTGCCCTGCCTTCTTCTAGAAAATAATTAAAGCAGACACCATAGAGCAGACTTGCACAAAAACAAAGCATAACACAAATTCTAGCCCTTCTTTCACACCATGCTCAGCCTGTCCAACTGGTCAACCACTCCCATCCACCTGATAAGTATTAGTTTGAAACTATCCACTTCTGTCTATTGTCATCCATCCCATTGCTACTACCTGGGTCAGGCCACAAATATCTCCCCTCACTGCTATCCCTATCTTTAGTCTCGTGACTCCATCTAAGTGATTTTTTTTTTCACACAGAAGCCAATAGGTTGTTTTGAAAATCTAGCCAAGCCCCTAATGGTCAGTTTTTGCCCATATGATGAAGTTCAGAGTCTTTAGAATGGCAGCCAAGGTCTTTTGTGACCTGGCCTCTGCTTATCTCTACAACATCATCTCTTGCCTATTCCATACCATACATACCAGGGCATATTTTATTTTCCTCTGAAAGGACCTTGTTTCTGAGCCTTTGCATATTTCATTCCCTCTACTTGAAATTCCCTTCCCTTTCTTCTCCTCCCTCACTCCTTAATCCTCAGGCTCCACAAGCATCACCTCCTTTACCATAGCCCAGACTTCTCAGTCTGAGTTTTATGTGCCCACAGCACCTGAGTTTATTTATCAAGGCACTTACAATGATGAGCCCTGATTGCTTATTTATTTGTCTGCCTGCCACATAAGTCCTTAAGGTCTTTGAAGGCAGGAGCCATGGCATGTTCATCTTTGTACCCCCAAAATGCAGCCCAAGGATCCACTGAGAATAGGCCATCAGCAAATATTTGACAATTGAGTAGCTGATGGCAATGAGCCTGGGAAAGTTCATGACAAGTAGGCGTGGGATCATGGAGCATCTTAAACTCATTAGTACTATTGACCAAGTGTTTGTAATAACTTCCCACCTGTTTGGTACACAGTAGGGCTGCATTCCCTGGACTGCTTGTGGTTGGTTGGGAACCATGGGATCATTCTGCTCAATGAGTTATGTGTGGAATTACCAAGTGTCATGTTTAAGCTGGAGGATTTAATTGCCAGAGCTTTCTTTCCTTTTGCTTTGAAAACCTGCAATAATCCAGATGGTAGCTTCTCCATCAGTCAGGGTCCTGGAGTGATGACAACATTGAGTAGAGTCCCCAGGAGAAATGAGAAGAAGCCTTTTTTACAGCAAGCTTCTGGGTTTTTTTTTAACCAGCATGACCTAGGTTGTCCCAACTGACACACCCACAGAGCCCGTAGGGCTTGGAGAACTTAATTGAAACTATGTTTTATCCTTCTATCCTCATTCTGGTCCACTTTACTACCCCTGCTGACCTCAGTCTACCCAACCCTCTCTCACCCAGAAACAAGGAGGGAGAGAGGGAGAAGGGAAGAAGAAAAGGAAAGAAGGAAGAGAGGGAGGGAGGGAGGCCATCATGCCAGTAACCAGGAATACAACTGAACAACCACTAGAGAGCCATGGCCTCCAGACCTGTAAAATCCATGATGAGTTTACCACAATGAAGGTAGACAAGCCCTCCCTCAGATAGCAAAGAGAGAGCTGAGTAGTTTTCCTCTTTGTGTTCTAGGTAGCTAGTTATTTGGGGATGCTTAAAACTCAAAGGAAATTCACCGCTAAATCTGGCCTTGCCCTTTTCCTAGTTCATATGTATCCTGAGATACCCTTTATAGGTAGATATACATGCCCACAGGGGAGGGGTTCACAACTCATAATATCACACCTGTGTCACCTACCAGCTTGCTTTCCACAATAAAAGTCCATGTCACTGACAGCTCACAAAATGTCCTCTGCCTGGCCCCATCCCTCACCTGCCAAGTGTCATCTGTTTTTTACACACTGAATAAACATGGGTCCCAGACACTAACCCTATCAACCATACATGTCAGGAGTTTGGTTGGACACCAGCTGGGCCAGGCTGCATCATGTGCTAACCTCCAGGCCCTGGGGTCCTGATATGGGGTCCTGTGGTTCCTTGCGGGGAGAGAGGGTACATACATTATATAAAACTATATATGTTCCAGGCCTCTCTCATGCCCATTACTCTTCATTAAGCCTAATTAGAATGCCACTCAATAATCATATTATTCTAATGCACCATGTAATGATTAAGAATAATGGTGATTTCCACTTCTCTTCCCCTCTTCCCCCCCCCACCTTCTTTTTCTCCACTGCTACAGAAAAGCTACACGTTTGCTTTTTTATGTTTTTTTTTTCCTCTAATTTTATTTCTTCCACTTCGAACTTAGAAGATGCTGGCTGGGTAATACCATGATGGTCATCCCTCTGGCATTTTGTCACTCGATTCTCACTGCCAGTTATAAAACATGGTGTCAAATGTTGCTGATGGGAATGGGGACAAGACAGAGAAGTAGAGAATAACTTTGATGGGGTGTACACATAGTGGGGAGCTCTCCTGGATGTTTGCTCACTTATCCAACAAGATAAATGATATTATAACTATCAAGGAGGACTGTCCAAGCTAGAGAATATCGGGCTGCAAGGTGAGGATGAAAGGGCAAAGCAAAGGAGAGAAAAGGGAGAAGAATGACACCTGACTGTACTTCTCAGAACTCTCCCTCCCAGGCATCAGATGGAATATCCCCACATGTACAAAGTTCTCCCAAGCTCTGATCACTTGTTTGCACAGACTTGCTGAAGGGAAGTGGCAAACTCTTGAGATCTGGGATTTCGAAGCTCCCTCTCCTTAAATAGGTAGCCTCCTGTGTTCAAAATATCCATCCTGAATCCAGCTTTGAAGTAGAAGAACCCTGAAAAGTCCACTGCCAATCTAAGATGTATCTCCTTGGTATATGGACTCTGGGATCGAAAGGGCCTGGACAAGTCTCTTAGCCTCTTTGTAACTCGGTTTTCCAAATATAACCCAGGAATTACCATGCTTACTTCATCAGACTATAATGGTTCTTACAGAGTGCCTAGCACATAGTAGGCACTTAATAAAATATTAATGTGAGGTAAACTCAGTCTTTATTCACATGAAAATGTATTACTAACCTTTAGACCCTGAAAGACACTTTTGCTGGGTATAAATTTTAGGTTGGCATATTGAAGATGTTACCATCACTGACTTCTAGTTTCCATTATTACTACTGATTACTGAGCCATCACCAGTTGCTCTCTTGATTTGGGGGAGGGTTTTGTTGTTGTCGTTTTAAGTGATCTGCCTTTTACTTGAGCTGTTTTAAAACTCTTTTTTCCTTTGACGTTTTATAATTTTACTGTGATGTATGTGGAATGAATTTCTTTTAATGTATTATACTTAGTGCTTGTTGGACATCCAGGATATCAGTATTGATGTCTTTCAACAACTCTCAGAGATCCTCAGGCATAACCTCCCCAAATATTGGCTCTTTTCCATTCTCCTTCTCCTTTGGGACTGCTGTTAGACCTTTTTTGAGACCTGCTCACCCTACCCTTCATTCCTCTTTAATATCTCTGTCATATTTTCCATGTCTTTGTCTCTTTGAACCAAATTCTGGAAAATGTTTGCATCTATTTTGTATTAGTATTTTTCTCTTCATTTGTGTCTAATCTTCTGTTTAATCCTTCCATTGAGACTTTATTGTTTCCCATTTCTATAAGTTCCATTTGTTTTATTTCCACCTTTTTGTTGTTCTCTATACTCATGTTCCTCACTCTTGCTTCAAAATTTTATTTCTGTAGATATATTTGTGGTAGGCAGAATAAATAGTCCAGGACCCAGTCCCTGGAGCCTGGAACGTGTTAGGTTACATAACCATGGGGAGTTAAGGTTGGACATATTTGTGGGAGATCTATTTCTGTTTTTTTTAATTCTGTTCTATTGATTTAAGTATCTATTCATTTGCCAGTTCCACAGTTTGATTACTATAGACTTGGTGCTAATTCTTCCTTAGACAATTGGTAGAATTCTCCAGTGAAACTATTTGGGCCTGGAGATTTCTATTTTGGAAGTTTTAAAGTTATACATTTAATTTCCTCAAAAGATATCAGGCTATTGAGATTACCTAC